>JAVSCE010000294.1:0-279003 GCA_032199065.1 Smutsia gigantea | reverse complement strand
GGCTTCAGGAGAAGAAAATTGAATTCTAGGGCTCCTTTGGTGGGGGGAGGCATTAATGGGGAGAGAGGGTCAGGAACATTTTGGGGACCCATACTTCAACACTGATGGATGTGTGGGTCTTCTCCAGAAACCAGCCCATGGAGAGGTTGGGACTTAGGACACTGAGGAAGAGAGGTGGGCAACTGCAGGCAATGGGACAAACCATCCCCACTTAGAAGAGTCCCTACCCTTTATAAGGGATGTCCCTTCCAACTTACCCATGCCTCCCCTTTCCTCAGGCGGACCTGAACTGGGGTCCAAGTGGCGAGGAGGTGGGGGCCAGTGGCAGCAGTGGTGGCTTCTACGGAGTGAGCAGCCAGTACGAGAGCCTGGAGCACATGACCCTAACCTGTTCCTCCAAGGTCTGCTCCTTTGGCAAGCAGGTGGTGGAGAAGGTGGAGGTGAGGCTGGAGGGGTGGACCACCGAACAGGTGAGCGCTCGGCCACCTGCCACTTTGGGGGTGCAGATTAAATGGACCAGTAGCCATAATATATCAGGCATGTGGTGTCTGTATGGTGGGGTGGGGGTGTTCCAGCCTCTTTGGGGGTTTAATGCATGGGCTTAGAGTTAACATGGAGATTCAAACTCATACGTAGGGGTCACTTTGAAGGTTCAAGGGTCAAGTGTGGGCTAGAGATATAGAATCACTAAGATTCAAAAGGTTCTTTCTTATGGATATGGAGGAGTCCACAGTGCAAGGAGGTACAGGAGTTTCATGGAGAGGTCTTTGGATGGTTTGGGGGGATCTGAGGGCCTGGAGGTTAGAGTTCAGAGGTTGTTGAGGGTTCAGAGCCTAGCCTTGAGAGGCTGGAGGGGTCCCTGATTTGCAGGCTTGGTGGTTGGGGTTGGGTACTTGAGGGTTCAGAGTCCCACCCCTGGTCACTGGTTGGAGCAGTGGTGGTGGGGAGTGGGTGTGGCACCTGAGACGCACGGAGCGGGGCTCTATTCCTGGGATGAACCCTGTGTCTCTGGTACCATCCCCCTCACTCCACACCCCCTGGTTCAGACGGAGCGTGCCCAGCTGGAGGATGGGAGGTTCGTGTACCGCTTGCTGCGCTCACCCATGTGCGAGTACCTGGTGAATTTCTTGCACAAGCTGCGGCAGCTGCCTGAGCGCTATATGATGAACAGCGTCCTGGAGAACTTCACCATCCTCCAGGTGATGTGCTGGGATTGGGCCGCAGCTGGGGCCCTGATGTGGTGGGGAGTGCCCACAACACCGCTTCAGCCCAGAGACACTTTCATGGGGAACTGACACAGTGGGGACCCCACAGTGGACCCTTTGCTTAGGAAATACCCCTTTATCCAGGGAACTGATGTTGTGGAGATCCCCCCTTCATGGGGAAACTGACCTGGAGAACACCCCACAGTGGATCGTCAGCTTAGGGTACTCCTTTCACAGGGAACCAAGTCATAGCCCAGCGAACATGATATGGTGGGATACCCTTTAATTGCAGGGAATGTGCTGAGGTAGGGACCCCTTTTACCGGGGGAATGTGATGTGGTGGGGACTCCCTTGACCTTGTAACATGATATGTGGTCTGATGTGAAGCCCCTAATGCCGACCCTCAAATGGGGAACCTGATACACTGGGCATCCGCATTACCTGGGGAAGGTGACACAGTGGGGACCCCTTTCCTGGGTATTCCTTGATACCTTGGGAGGAGAGTACAGTGGGCTCTTCTCACCCTTCCAAGCATAAACCCTTCTTCTGACCTCCTTGGCAGGTGGTGACAAACAGAGACACCCAGGAGCTGCTGCTCTGCACCGCCTATGTCTTTGAGGTCTCCACCAGTGAACGGGGGGCCCAGCACCACATTTACCGCCTGGTCAGGGACTGAAGGGGGACCCCAAAAGTGGATCACCCCCAGAATACCCTCCTCCCAGGAAAGACCTGAAGCTTTCCTCATGCTTCTTATTTGGGGAGGGGGCTGCTCCCTGTTAGAGTGGACCTTACAAGCTGGGTAGTGAGTTGAATGAGAGGAAAGGATGGACCTCACAGGGGTGTCTGAAAGGACAGATCCCTCCAGAGCATCAGCGACTGGGGACAGGAGTGAGACAGGATATCCTGAGTTACGGCACTGGTTTTTCTGTCTCTACAAGGGAACCTCCCCCACCCCGACTCTGTTCTAGATGTTTTGGAGGGCTCTCTTTACACATTGGCTTGTTCCTCTCTTGATTTTCATCCCCCCACCCCACCTTCAACCTGCCTCTCCTTACCACCTCCACCCTCTGACCCTGAAACTGAATATTGAAGGTTAACCCTTTCTGTGCAGAAGCAGAGCCAAGTGGGCCCTGGAAATATTTTTTTTTAATATAACAAGAGATATTTATAAGTGGGTGTTAGGGTCATGACTTTTTCTCAGCTGGGCAAGCAGTGCGGTGAGGCTCTTTCATCTCCTCTTCTTCCAAATGAGCGGTGGTCTAGACTGTGTTGCCTCCCTTCCTCCCCTTCCCCCCGAAGTGTGTTGGTTTGTGTTTTGACAGAGGATAAAGCTATTTTACCAAAACGCAGGGGATTTATTTGGGGTTTGGGCAAAAGAATAATTTTTCGTGGGAAGTAGGCTGTCAGATGGAGACAGGAAATGAAGTATCTTTGGGGGAAGGAGGCTGGGGGCCGGAAGACCCAGGGCCCACGGGAGAGGTGACAGCAGTGGGGCAGGCAGACACCTGGGCACCCCGGGGAATGAGGAGGCAGAGGGCTCACCGGGATTAAACAAATATTTACAAGCAACAGGGAAGTGCCCAGGGCCCTTGAAGGGGTCGGGGTGGGGCTTTAGGAAGGGCCTAGCGGTACCGAGCGAGTCTGTCGAAGACTTTGTCCAGGTTTCTGCACAGGAATATCGAGAGCGTCATGAAGCTGAGCTGTGGAGAAAGGAGATGCAGTCAGAGAGGTCGAGGGGGTGCCGGTCAGAGGGGGTGGGGTGGTGGGAGTCCAGAGGGAGAAGAGGAGGGGATCGGGGCAGGGGAAGAAAATAAAGCTCAGAGAACTGGGCGGGGCGGGATCATGGGAGGGGAGAACCAGGCTTGGTTGTGAAAGATAGAGTCAGCGATGAGTTTGGGAGAAGATGAAAGAGGTGGAGAATGTTGTGGAGTTAAGGGTGAAAGGGCAGGAGTGGGAGCAGAATTGGAGCAGGAAGGGGAACAAGGTCGGGTGGGGGGAACCCAGCTGTGTCCAGCGCAGGTCTAGAGTCTGGGAACGAGTGAGATTCGGAGCAACCCCAGGGTCCTTTATTCCGGAGGTTCATCTGTCTCGGCCTCCACCTCCGCACCCACGCTCTCAGTCTCAGGCTGTTCCTCGTCTTGATCCCAAAGCGGCCAGGGCCCCAGGGCCATGGGCAGTTTGCCCTGCGGGGCCTTGTCTCCCCAGTTGGGGTAGGCATCTGCCATGCCCCAGCCACCCCACAGACTGCCGCTACGCCCGCTGTTGCTCAGCACACCACAGCGCCCGCGGCCACCATCGGCGCTCGCGGGGCTCGAACTGCAGGGGCCTGGCACCTGTGACTGGGGTTCCCGGTGGAAAGCTCTGCGTGATAGCAGCAGGCTTAGCCCCGCCACACTCACCTGCGAGGAAAGGGGAGGGCTATTGCACTAACAGCCGGAGGGGGGACGCCTGGCGAGGAAGGGCGCGCGGACGCCTACCTCCTGAGTGCAGCCGAGCTGGGCTCAGGTCGCCTCCCTCGATCCAGGTGGTGTTAAGAAAGCCTGGTTTGGCTGACACCCTATCACGCATGTGCCTTTCTCCAAGAAAGAGAAGACGCACAATTTGGGGCGGGGCCTCCTAGGGCTTGCAGGGGTAATCGCGAGTGGGGGCGGGAGCAGATCACCTCGAGTAGACCGACGCCCAGACAAATGCCCACTATGGAGATGAGGTTATTGTGCAGCCACTTCTGGAGGCTCCGCGCGCAGCCCTGGAGATGTAAAGAAAAGTTAAAGGTAGGGTTCTTTCTGAGATCCGACCTCAAGCCCGGACCCACGGTTCACGGCCCATCCCTCACACTCCTCTTTCAGGCACCGCTCGCTTCCCTAGTTACCAGGGTTCTCTAGTCATTCCCCTTCGCGCCGTACAAGACAACCAGGTGCCGCCCTTTCAGTCAGGCCTTTTCCTTAGGCCCCGCCCTTCTTTCAGACCCCGCCCTTCTAAGGGGGCCCCGTCCCTCTACCGTTATTCTCGTAGCCCCAGCCTGCTTGCAGATTCCTGATGTTCTGCGGCCCTGCCTCCTGGGGGGTCACGCTCCTCCAGGCAGACCTATCCCTCCTGCTCCAAACCCTTCCCACCTCTCGGTAGATGTAGCTGTTTGCCGGGACCACGCAAAAGTCTGTATTTTGCCGGGGCCGCGCCAGTGGTCCGAGCCGGCTGAACTGGGGGAAGGAAATCATATCGAAGACTGCAGAATCGTTGGTTGCCGATGAGTTATAGCAGGAGCAGGGCACGCGGGGCACCTCCGATTCGTTGCTTCTCAGGCTGGGGACATGGAACCAGTCCTGAGGAGAATTCCAGCCGCAGCAGCGCAGCTGGGAAAGGGACAGGAGTCAGAGGGACCGCAACTGGAGAGATGCAAGATGGTTTTGGTGGGGTCAGGAGCCTGGGTGATGAGTATGAGGTCATGCTGGAGAGCAAAGGGCTAAGTGCTAGGGGTAGGGTTGGGGACGGTGGGATGGGCTGGAGTTGGACCAGGACCAGGGAACATCAGGGGAACATGGAGCTGGGAGAGACGAATTAAAGGGCGAACTGGGGTTGGGGGAGGATCTGTAGAATCACGCTGTGGACCGAAGATTGGGTGGGCAGTGCAATTCAGCCTCAGGTAGGGGACCGGTGGATGGGAGGGCTGGACCTGAATGACCTGGGACCTTGGGGCCTGGGCCAACTGGAACCAGAACTGTTATCTCCTGGGGGCGGGGCCATATGGAGCGTGGCAGGAGATGGGGTGGGTGGGTAGGTTTCTCTAGGGTCTCTGAGCTGGGGGCCCCAGGTTTCGTCAGGGCGGAGTCTCCTCGAGGCAGAAGGCGGAGACACGTCAGAGTCCCGGAGCCGGAGGGAGGGGTGCACTTCCGGGTGGGCGGGGCCTCACGCACCTGGAACTGCACGTAGTCCCAACTCTCCTCCGCCTCTGTGTTCTCCGGGTCTGTGCGGTACTTTTGGATCGTCTGCAGCACGATGTCTTTCACCCTCCGCTCCAGCTGAGAGGCTGAGAATGAGGCTGGAACCCGCCCATGTCCTCACCTCCATCTGCCCCCACCCACTCCAGCCACGCCCCAGTTGTCTCAGGGGAGTTGCCCGAGGGGTCCCTGAGCGTATTTCTGTCGTCCTTCTGTCCTTCACTGAGTGTGTCCGGCTAGGTATGTGTCTGTTCCTCAGAACTTCTCTCTCTGACGGTTTCTACCATCTGTCTTTCTTTCTCTCACTATCTCTCACGATCTCACATTAGGTCTCTTCTCTCTTCCTTGGAGACTTTCTGTTTCTCTGAGTTTTTTTTTTTCCTCTCTCTCTTATTTTCTGTTCCCCTTTGTGTCTGTGCCTCTCTTGCTGTGTCTGTCTTCCTCCATCGCGTTGGTCTTTTTCTGACTCCCCATCTCCTCGTCTGTGTCTCTCTTCCAGTCTCTGTATCTGTGTCTATGTCTGTTTCCGTTACGTTATTTCTCTTTGTCTGTGTCACCCCCTGCCTGCCTTTGTTTCCGTGTCCTTCATCCCCTCCCATCCCTCCCACACCCAACCACTAGCTGGGGGTTTGGGGCTGGAAGGGGAAGGGTAAGCTTACCCGGATCCGCTGAGTGGAGATGAGGATTCCCAGGGTGATTTGCGTGGCAAACAGGAGCAGCAGTATCCCAAAATACTGGGGGCAGAGTAGAGAGGTCAGGCTGAGCCCCTCCCCAGGATGCAGGGGCTGCAAGGGCCCTATTGGAGGCGGGCATAAGTAGTCCTAGAGAGGGAGGGGGAGGAACACTCACCAGGCCCAGGAGGCAGCGTAGCTCCTTCAGGGCCCCCACACAGCCCAGGAGGGCAAGGCCCATGGTGAGGATTCCAGAGATGGCCAGACCCTTGGACCAGATCTGCAGGGGCATGAAGGACGAGCCTGGGGGAGGTGAGAAGCAGTGACGCTGGGCCCCATGTTCACAGCTCCAGGTAGCCCAGTTCCCCATCCATGAAGCCAACCCAAGTGGGGAGCAGTATTGTGGGGAGCCTCTTTCTGGGTTCCTGACACCCCCCCTTTTTCTGGGTCTCTCTCTGCCCCACACTGAATCTCTGTACCTCTCCTGAGATTCTCTCCTCTCTGAGTCTCTGTCCGCCTCTCTCTTGGGGCTCTGGCCGTCCTCTGAGCCTCCTTCCCTTTCTTTCCTCTAGGTCTCTGTTCCCTTCTCTCTGGATCTCTGTCCCTCTTTCTCCCTGGTCACTGTCTCTCCCTCTTTCTCTCAGTCTCTTTCCTCCTTCAGCTCCTCCTCCTCCCAATAGTTTCAGTCCCATCATTTGTTTGCTAACATTAAATTAATCACTTAACCCTCCCTGAGGCGTAGGGAAAAATGATACCTATTTCCTAGGGTTGTTTGAGAAACACATGGGAGGCATGTGTTCAACCCAGGCCAAACACTTATTAAATATGAGCTATTAGGATTTTGGCCATTTCCCTTCTGTTATTATTAGTGTTATATCTGCTCTTCTACTTCCTTGCTGTGTGACATCGAGTGACTTCTCTCTGAACCTCAAGAGAGGGGAAGGTTTGTGGGAAGACCTGATGAGTATCAGATATGACACATAGGAAGTACCTGAGAAATGGCTATTATTATTAATATTGTTAATTACTATTCATATGTACAAAGCATTTGCCAGATGCTGCAGCTTAGAGAGAGAGGCACGACAGCGGCAAGCCGTGATGTGGGGCCTGGGGCCTGCTTAGGGAGTTGGGCACTGTGGGCCTTCCTGGGACAAGCGAGACTCCAGGAGGTTGCTTCGGGTGAGGCTGGGTACTCCCCCCTCCCCACACCCTCGGCTCCAGGTAGGCCCTCCCCAATTGCCCCAGCCCCCTCACCCACAAAGGACACGAAGCTGGTCTTGTCGATGAGAATCCAGATGCCGAAGCAGAAAATCAGGCTGCCTAGGACCTGGGGAGAGGAGGTGAGTATGTGGTGGTGGGCAAAGGGGGCTGTGAGGTTGGGTGGTGGCAGCGGGCGCTGGGCTGGCCCGGTCTGGGTAGCCATGAGGCAACTCACGAAGAAGAAGAGGTTGAAAACGAAGAGGAGGTACTTGATGAGGCTGAGGCAGCTGTCCTGGGCCGACATCTTCTCCTAGAGGGGTGAGCGACCAGTGGGAGGGTCAGGAGAGAAGAAGTGTTGGTAGTGGGGGAGACAGACAGAAAAACAGAGGCCGTGAGAGACAGAGAGAGAGAGAGAGAGAGCACGCAAGAGAAAGGGAGAAAGGAAGAACACAGACAAAGAGGAAGTTCCTTGGGGGGAGCCCCAACCCCTCCCTCTACCCACGAGTTGCCTTTCTTCTGTGCCTCTGTCCCTGCCTCTCTCACCCACCCCTCTGGGACCCACATACCAGTACCTGAGGGGTCTTGGAGTTTGCTGACACCAACGACACGCCAGGTAGTCCCTCTCAGCTCTTCATGGCTCAGGCTGGGGGACCCACAGGGACTCTGATCCACTCACACCCACCTACTCTGGGCACCAGGACCCCAGGCCAGCCCTGGACAGCGGCCGACATCATAGAGAGTCTGACCTCACCACCTGCTAAGCTGGGACATCTCTGCATCTATCTCTGTCCCCCTTTCCTGGCCCTTGGTCTCTTGTCCTCCCCTCTCTGGGTCTCTGTTCCTTTTTCTCTGGGTCCCTGTCCCCATCTCTCTGGGTTGATGTCCCCCAACCCCTGTTCCCAGGTCTCTACCCACTCCCTCGCTGAGCTTCTGGCCCTCTCTCTGCATGCCTGCCCTCCTTTCTCTGTTTATCTCCCCCAACCTGCCACCTGGTCTTGCCCCTCACTTGCAGTTTGCATCTTGCTCTTGGCAGTGTGGCAGGGGCCGGCACCTGGGGGAAGTGAAAGTGCTGCAGGCCCCCAGTGGGAAGGTCCCGGGAGTTGGGGGCTGCTGGGCCGTGCCAAAACCCCCAGAGCGGAAGCTGAGTCTCAGGCAGTACTTCCTGCCTCTGCAGTGGGGCCCCAAAGGAGGAGGTCCCTGGGCAGCCAGGATTGGCCCTGGGATCTCAGCAGTTAGAGTGGGGTTTGCAGTATTTGATTGTCTCTAAGCCTATGCTGCATCCCAGCCTCTGAAGTCTCTGATGTGCCTCAGGCTCCCCACTCTTGTCAGGTCCTGAATTCCTTACAGATTTCCAATGTCATGAGTGTTACTACCATCCTGACATCCACCCACACCCTAAAAAACCAGCCCCTCCTTAGAGACCCCCACACCCCGTCTTGAGAGTTTTCATCCATTATTTTATTTTTCAAGTCTCCAAATGCAATTAATTTTCTTATTAGTGTCATAAAAACTCAATTCATATTAATACTATTCTGATGTCTTTTTACTCTGGGTTTTCTTTTTTTTCCCCCTTCCACTTTATTGGGGAATAATTGACAAATATAATTGTATGTATGTAAAGTATTCAACATAATTTGATACATATAACATTGTGGAATGATTACACATTCATCACCTTACATAGTTATTCTTTTTTTTTTCTTTTCTCTTTTGTGGTGAGAATGCTTAAGAGGTACTCTCAGCAACTTCCCATTGCCTGATACTGTACTATTAACTATAGTCACCATGCTGTACGTTCGGTCCTCAGAACTTATTCTTCTTATAACTGAAACTTTGTGCTTTTGACCAACAGCTCCCCATTCTGCCCACTTCCCAGCCCCTGGCAACCATTATTCTACACTATTTCTATGAAATCAGCCTTAAAAGAAAAAAAAAGATTCCACACATAAATGATACCATACATACAGTATTCATCTTTCTCTGGCTAATTTCACCTAGTATAATGTTTTCCAGGCTCATCCATGTTGTCACAAACAGCAGAGTTCCTTTTTTTTATGGCTGAACAATATTCCATATTTTTATATGTACTCCATGTTTTCTTGATCCATTCACCTATGCAAGGACATTTAGTGGACATTTAGTTTCCAAATCTTGGTTATTGTGAATACTGCTGCAGTGAACACGGATGTGCAGATATCTCTTCAAGACACTAATTTCATTTCCTTTGGATATGTACTCAGCAGTGGAATTGCTGGATCATCTGTTGGTCCTATTTTGAATTTTTGAGGATCCTCCATACTGTTTTTCACTGTGGCTGCACCAATTTGGCTTCCCACAGCAGTGCACAAAAGTTCCCTTCCCTCCACATCCTTCCTTGCCAACCCTTGATATCTTTTGTCTTTTTGATAATAGCCATCCTAACGGGTGTGAGGTGACACCTCATTGTGGTTTTAACTTGCATTTCCCTGATGACTAGTGATGTTGAATACCTTTTCCTGTATCTATTGGCCAGTTGTATGTCTTCTTTAGAAAATGTCTATTCAGGTCCGTTGCTCATTTAAAAATTGGATTATTGGCTTTTTTTTTGCTATTGAATTGTATGAGTTCTTTATATATTTTGGATATTAACCCCTTATCAGATATGTGGTATGCCAATATTTTCTCCCATTCTCCGCTGAAAAGGTTGCCTTTTCAGTTTATTGTTTCCTTTGCTGTGTAGAAGCTCTTTTGTTTGATGTAATCCCTCTAGTTTATTTTAGTTTTTGTTTCCTATGCTTTTGGTGTCTTAACCAATAAATTATTGCCAAGATCAACTTGGCAAAACTCAAGGAGCTGTTTTCCTGTGTTTTCTTCTAGGAGTTTTCTGGTTTCAGGTCTTACATTTAAGTCTTTAATCCACTTCATGTTGATTTTGTGAGTAGTGTATGACAGCGGTTCCTTTTCATTCATTTGATGTGGGTTTCCAGTTTTTCCAACATTATTTATTGATGAGACTCTCTTTTTCCCATTATGTGTTCCTGGCAACCTTGTCAAAAATTAGTGGACTATATATATATGTGGATATATTTCTGGCCTCTCTATTTCTCTATTCTGTTTCCTTGTTTTTATGCCAGTACCATATTGTTTTGATTAACATAACTTTGGATAGAGTTTGAAATCAAGATGTGTTCTTTCCCAAGGTTGCTTTGGCTATTCAGGGTCCTTTGTAGTTCCATACAAATTTTAGGATAGTTTTTTCTATTTCTGTGAAAAGTACCATTAGAAGTTTGATAGGGATTGCATTGAATCTATAGATTGCTTTGGGCAGCATGGACATTTTCACAATATTAATTTTTCCAATCCAGGAATACTGGATATCTTTCTATTTATTTGTGTCTTCTTCAATTTCTTTCATCAGTGTCTTATATCTTTCAGGGTACAGATCTGTCACCTCCTAGGTTAAATTTATTCCTAAGTATTTTATTGGTTTTGATGCTATTATAAATGGTATTTCTTTCTTAATCTCACATTCAGATAATTTATTGTTAGTATATAGAAACACAACTGATTTTTCCATGTTGATTTGTATCCCGTAACTTTAGTGAATTCATTTATTAGTTTTAACAGTTTTTTTTTTTGAGGGAATCTTTAGGGCTTTCTATATAAGATCATGTTGTCTGCAAACAGTTTGTTTTCTTCCTTTCCAACTTGGATGACTTTTGTTTCTTTTTTTTTGCCTGATTGCTGTGGCTAGGACTTCCAATATTATGTTGAGTAAAAGTGGTGAGAGTGGGCATTTTGGTATTGTTCCTGATCTTAGAGGAAAGGCTCTTAATTTTTCACATATTGAATATGATGTTAGCTATGGGCTTGTCATATTGGCTTTTATTATGTTGAGTTACATGTCTTCTATACCTAATTTTTATAAGAATTTTTATAGGAGAATATGTTGAATTTTGTCAGATGTTTTCTCTGTATCTATTGAAATGATCATATGATCCTTCATCTGTATATCCTTCATCTGTTAATGTGGTGTATCACATTTACTGATTTGCATATGTTGAACCAAGTTTGCATCCCAGGGATAAATCCCACCTGATTGTGGTGTGTGATTCTTTTAATGTGCTTTTGAATTCAGTTTGCTAGTATTTTGTTGAGGATTTTTGCATCTATGTTCATCAGGGATATTGGCCTGTAATTTTCTTTACATGAAGTATCCTTGTCTGGCTTTGGTATCAGGGTAATGCAGGTCTCATAAAATGAGTTTGGAAGTATTCCTTTTTTCAATTTTTGCAAAGAGTTTGACAATGGTTAGTATTCTTTAAATGTCTGGTGGAATTCATCTATAAAGTCATCTGGTCCTGGGTTTGTGTTTGTTGGGAGGTTTTTGATTACTGATTCAATCTACTTGCTTGTTACTGGTCTGTTCAGGTTTACTTCATGATTCAGTCTTGGTAAGTTGTATGTTTCTAGGAATTTATCCAATTCTTCTAAGTTATCTAATTGCTTATAGTAGTTTCTTATAATCCTTTGTAATTCTGTGGTATCAGTTATTATGTCTCCTCTATCATCTATAATTTCATTAATTTGAGTTATTTATTTTTTCCTTAGCCTAACTAAAGGTTTTGTTTTTCAACTTTGTTTCTCTTTAAAAAAAAACAACTTTGTTTTATTGATCTTTTTTATTGTCTTTCTAGTCTCTAATTAATTTATTTTTGCTCTAATCATTATTATTTCCTTTCTTCTGCTACCTTTAGGCTTAGTTTGTTCTTCTTTTTCTAGTTTCTTGAAGTTTAAGGTTAGAGCATAGATGCAAAAGTCCTCAACAAACTGGTAGTGAACTGAATTCACCCTTTTTCATTCTTATTTCTTTATTTCTCCTCTGATTGGGTAATATCAAGAGATTTGTCTTCATGTTCTTCCTCAGAGCCCATCAGTCCCTAATCCAATCCATCCTGCCTCCTAATTCTCTACACTGTCCCCTCCTCTCTGTTCTCATGGCTCCGGCTGACTCAGGACTTGTGCTCTCCCACCTGGATCCATACCTCAGGCTCCTCCCTGGCTTTAGCCTCCATGCTCCAGTCCATTCCTTCCGTGGCCCTGAGGGGTCTTTTTGAATTCAAACCTGGGTTACACAGCTCTATGTCCAAATCTCAGGACACTGACTCACCACTCCTTGTCCCTCAGCTCCCATTTCTAAACCATTATGACATCTTTTTATGCACTACCACTATTAATTAATATAGTACTTCAAATCTATCCACTTCTCTCCAACTTGCCACCATCCCAATTCAGGCTCTCATCATTTTCTACACAAATAATTATAATTTCCTCCAAACTGATTATAGTGAGTTGAATGTTGACCCCCAAGAGCTTTGTCCTTGCCCTAATCCCTGCAATGTGATTTTATTTGGGAAAAAGGTCTTTGCAGACGTAATTAACAATTTCAGGATGAGATTATCCTAGATTATCTGACTGGGCCCTAAGTCTAAGGACAAGTGTCCTTATAAGACACAAAGAGAGGAGAGACACTCCTAGAAGAGAAGACCATGTGAAGACAGAGGCAGAGATTGTAGTTATGCAGACACAAGCCAAGGAATGCCTGGAGCCATCAGAATTTATCCTTAGTCCACACATCCTATTATCTTCCCAGAAGCCAGAAAGATCCATCCTCCTGTTTAAAGTGAGTCACTTCTTTACTCAAAACCTATTTTCATCTCAGGAAAAATCCCAACTTTCTACCATGATTTACAAGGGCCTGCATACTTCTCTGATCCCATCTATTGCCACCCTTCCCCTCTGTCATTGGATCCAGCCATATTGGCTGCCTTACTGTTTGAAGAACCTGTCCAGTGTGCTGATCAAATATCTTTGCCATTGCTGTTCCTTTTGCCTGCAGTGCTCTTCCGTATTCTGTTCATAGCTTCCTTCCGCATCTCCTTCAAGACTGCTCCAGTGTTTTTCCTCTGAGAGGTCTTGCTTGATTACTCTGTCTATAGCTCCCTGCCTTGTCCCCTCATAACACTCTGTTTTGCTTTTTTTTTTGCTATTATTAATATACAATTACATGAGCAATATTATAGTTACTAGACTCCCCCTATTATCCAGTTCCCACTACATACCCCATTACAGTCACTGTCCATCAGCATAGCAAGTTGCTACAGAATCATTACTTGTCTTCTCCATGTTATACTGCCTTCCCCGTATCCCACCCCCTGCTACATTATGTGTGCTAATCATAATACCCCTTTTTCCCCCTTATACCTCCCTTCCCACCCATCCTCCCCAGTCCCTTTCCCTTTGGTAACTATTAGTCCGTTCTTGGGTTCTGTGAGTCTGCTGCTGTTTTGTTCCTTCAGTTTATTTCTTTGTTCTTATACTCCACATATGAGTGAAATAATTTGATACTTGTCTTTTTCCGTCTGGCTTATTTCACTGAGCATAATACCCTCTAGCTCCATCCATGTTGTTGCAAATGGTAGGATTTGTTTTCTTCTTATGGCTGAATAATATTCCATTGTGTTTATTTACCACGTCTTCTTTATGCATTCATCTACTGATGGACACTTAGGTTGCTTCCATTTCTTGGCTATTGTAAATAGTGCTGTGATAAACATAGGGGTGCATATGTCTTTTTGAAACTGGGCTCCTGCATTCTTAGGGTAAATTCCTAGGAGTGGAATTCCTGGGTCAAATGGTATTTCTATTTTGAGTTTTTTGAGGAACCTCCATACTGCTTTCCACAATGGTTGAACTAATTTGCAGTCCCACCAGCAGTGTAGGAGGGTTCCCTTTTCTCCACATCCTCGCCAACATTTGTTGTTGTTTGTGTTTTGGATGTTGGCCATCCTCACTGGTGTGAGGTGATATCTCATTGTGGTTTTAATTTGCATTTCTCTGATGATTAGCATCTTTTCATGTGCCTGTTGGCCATCTGAATTTCTTCTTTGGAGAAGTGTCTGTTCAGATCCTCTGCCCATTTTTTAATTGGATTATTTGCTTTTTGTTTGTTGAGATGCATGAGCTCTTTATATATTTTGGATGTCAACCCTTTATTGGATATATCATTTATGAATATATTCTCCCATACTGTTCTTTAAGCTTTTTGACTTGACTTTTCATGGTTTCATCTGTAAGCCTTATGGATTAATTTTTATATGATGTGAGATAATGGTCAAATTTCATTTTTTCCATGTGAATATATGTTTTCCCATTCTAATTATTTAATACCGTCATTTCCATGATACTCTGGGATGGCATGGACTATATCTCCATTTACATGAAACTTTTACTTCTATTTTAATCATTTATAGGTTTTGGTGTAGAAGTCTTATCTTTCTTTTTGTTTGATTTATTCTTAAGCACTTGAAATACCTGCATGTTATTATAAATGTTACTTTTAATTTTTTCATTATCTATTTATTTTTTGCTGAGATGTAGAAATGCTATTAATTGTATTTCATTACCCCTGTATCCAGACATATTGCTAAACTCACTTATTAATCCTAATAGTGTACTTACAGAATCTTTTAAATTTCTTACATGCACAGTTTTATACCTGTAGATAATGACAATTTTATTCTCTAGTTTTTGTTGTTTAAAGGAGTTATTTATACATTCTAGATACTAGACTCTTATCAGATATATGACTTGCAAACATTTCTCTCCCTTTTTATGATTATTTTTCAGTCTTGATAGTATCCTTTGATGCACAAAAGGACATATTTTGATGTCATATTTAAGAAATCGCCAAACCCAAGGTCATGAAGATTTGCCCCTGTACTTCTAAGATATTTGCAGTTTTCACTCTTACGTATAGGTCTTTGATCCATTTTGAGTTAGTTTTTGTATATGGTATAAGGAAAGGGTCCAACGTCATTCTTTCTCACATAGATACCCAGTTTTTCCAACACCATTTGTTGAAGACGTTGTCCTTTCCCCTGTTGAATGACCTTGGCACCCTTGCTGAAAATTGATTGATTTTATATGTAAACATTTATTTCTGGGGTCTATATTCTATTAGTCTGTAGGTATCCTTATGCCAGTATCACACTTCTTTAATTACTGTAGCATTGTAGTAAGTTTTGAAATTGGGGAGTGTGAATCCTCCAACATTGTTCTTTTTCATGATTGTTTTAGCTTTCTGGCCCCCTTGAATTTCCATATGAATTTTATCATCAGCTTTTCATTTTCTTAAAAGAAATGACCACATGGTTTTTGTCCTTTATTCTATTTATATGATACATTACATTAATTGATTCTCAGGTGTTAAGCCAACCTTGCATTCCTGGGATAAATCCAATTTGACATGGCATATAATCCTCTGAGGATACAGCCTCAGGCGCCTCAGGTGTGCGCCATCACCCTGGGGTAACAGTGGTTCTAGAACAGCTTTTTTTTCTCTTCCCCTAGTCACACCCAGATTTTAAGAACCACTAATTTTGAGCTGATTGCTTTATCGTTTTTGACAATTTTTGAAGCATAAATTGTTCCACAGTCTGATCCAATTAAATCCAGGCTCACTTACAGGAATAGTTTTTTTTAACTTTTTAAAATTGAAATATGGTTTATGTACAATATTTTATTGGTTTCAGATCAACAACTTAGTGATTCATCAATTATATACATTATTAAATGCTCACAAAGGAGTAGCCTTTGAAGTCAATGTTTGAGGTTTGTTCTGACCCCAGGAGGGACCATCTTAGCTGTGTCTTTCCTTGGTTCTCTTCAGGTATACTAGCTGACCTACAGTTTAGCTTCTATCTCTCATGAAGTTACCAGCCTCTTCCTAATTGCTTACCACCAAAACCTCCACTGACTTTGAGTGTGAACTTCAGCTTAAACTTACTCATATTCTGTTTCAAATAAAGTCGGTTCTTTTGGAAAGAGCTTCTGAGATGCTTGTTCTTAAGGCCTGCTTCTCTCCCTGGGCAAACTCGTCAGAGCTGCGGACAATGGCCTACTTCTCTTGAGGTGCTTTAGGAGCAAGGTGCTGGGAGGGGCATTAACCTCTGGTCTTATTTACTTGCCTCTCCTGGCATGTAATTCCATCTTACCAGTGAGCTGGGGTTGGGGGAGATCAGGGTCCCCGCATTCTCAGTATTATGCCTGGGGTAGAGCCTCTGTCCTACAAGTGAGGGCAGAGTGGAAGAAGGGGCCTCCTGACCTTTTTACCACACTTCCCTGTAATTCAGTCTCTGCAACATATAGCTTGAGAGAAATGAGTGATTGTGGTGGCCTGCCCCTCCTGGGAAGATACTGTGGCTTTTGAGTGGGATCTGCGGAGAGAGGTAACCCTGTGTTCTTGGCTGCATCTGCCTGGAGTAGTTTCCATAACACTGAGCCAGGAGTGGGGAGGGAGGAAGCAGACTGTGGTTCAGATGCCACAGACTCTCACTGTTCTTACTGAGCTTTAGTAGATTTTCTTGAATAAATGTTTCTTAATTTGCTGTATGCCCTTAGGACAATTTCCATAGACTTAAATGTTTCTTTTTTTCTTTATAGTTTTCACAAAATGTGCTTATTCATTAGGAAATGGGTCCCCAGAGCTCCTCATGCTGCCTTCAGAAGTGGAACCCCAGGAAAGCTTTTAATTCTTCCAGTCTCTATGCCCCACATTAGATCTCCTGAATGAGAATTGGAAGAGTGAGAGTAGGAGGATAAAACACAGGAGTCTGCACATTTGGAGAGCTGCTCGAGTGACTGATAGGTAGCCAGGTTTGGGAGCCACTGGCCTAGAAGTCTGTGTGCATTCGTTGGGCCAAGTAAATCAGAAGGAGAAAGGAAAGAAACTCCGAATGCCTCGAGTTCCCACTGTGTCCTGGTCTTTAATATCCATCCAGTTGTTTTTAATCCTTTTAGACAGGGCTGATGTGGAGCTGACATGCCAGTGTTTATGGCTGGCATCTATTCTGATCGGTCAGTGCTCTGGCTGTAACAACCATTCAATATTTTGAAATTCACCTGTGATTGTAGGACAAGAAAAAACACTGAGTCTCGGAGAGATGGAACTATTTGCCCAAAGTCAGTAACGAGTGAGGAAACGGATCGAGATTTAAACTCTGGCCCTCACTGCTCTAAAACACTTGTGGTCATAGGGTTTCAAAGTCTGATAGCTGTCCCTTAAAAGACATGTCCCTTAAAGTCTGCTATTCTTGGTGACCCTGAGATTCCCTCAGGAGTCGGTGGGCCTGTAAGAAGAAAGTCATGGAGTCCCTTGAAGAAATATCAGAGGAAGAGGCCCCCGAAGCCCCCACACCCTCACCCTGGAAGCTCACTGCTAAAGAGATTCTGGCTACCAAGACACAAACCTACTTCACTCAGACTAAAAAAACTGAGAACACCTTGATCCAGGCTGCCTTCTCCATGGGGCTCAGCAGCATATGGCGTTTCCCTTACCTGTGTCATCAGAATGGAGGAGGTAAGGCTGGGGACCCGGATCCTGAATTTTAGGAAGTTTTAAGGCTGGGAGCCTAGACTCTTGGGTCCTGTGGGTGGGGTATGCAGACGCCTAAGGGGTAAGGAGGAGAGGGCCGGGACTCCTGGCCCCCTGAGCACAGCTCCTGGCTCCCTTCTTCGGGTAGATTTATCCTGATGTACTTCTTCATGCTCCTCCTGCTAGGGATTCCCCTCTGGTACATGGAGATGATCATGGGGCAATGGCTGCGTGTGGACAACATCCGGGTCTGGAAGCAGCTCGTCCCCTGACTGGGCAGCACAGGCTATGCCAGCGTACTGGTGAATGAGGGGGCCAGCCAGGAGACATGCCAGCTCCCCCCTGGTGGTCTCCAGGTCCCCTGTCTCCATCCGTCCTGCCCCTCAGGCCCACTGTGTCCACCCCCAGGTGTGCATCTGGGTGAGCTTATATAACAGCAGTATCATTGCCTGGAGCCTCTCCTACCTGGGCTACTCCTTTGATCAGACGTTGCTCTGGAACCAGTGCCCACTGGTGAAGAAAATCTGTGTCACGGGTGAGGAGAGGGAGAGAGAGGGCCCGCAGAGCCACGGGAGGCAGGGGCCGCGCGGAGCCGGAGACAGGGAGAGAGCCAAAGGGGAGGCAGGGAAGAGCCGGTGCAGGCACCAGGTGAGGTGCTGCCTAAGTCCCTGGGTCCCCCCAGGCCTCTCTTGCCTTCGGACTGTGTCCCACCAGTACTTCTGGTACCACACCACCCTGAGAGCTTCAGGCCACATCGAGGAAGGGGTCGGAGCCCTTGTCCTGAG
Organism: Smutsia gigantea; assembly: GCA_032199065.1. Lineage (NCBI taxonomy): Eukaryota > Metazoa > Chordata > Mammalia > Pholidota > Manidae > Smutsia > Smutsia gigantea. The sequence continues at coordinate 260,793 of JAVSCE010000294.1, read as the reverse complement.
CCTCAGCCCGGGCATCTTTGCAACCTGGTTCCTTCTGTTCTCGATCACTATCACTATCACTGGGCTGAAGATTTCAAAGCTGGTAAGCCACCCTGACCTCTGACCCCACTATACTTCGCCTTTGCAAATCCTAAGAGCCTCAGGCTTCCTGCCCCAGTGTTATCCATCTCTTTCCTGTTGACCTCTCTTCTCCACCCCGTATGACCCCCCCACTCGGAGGACAAGCTTAGATGGGTCCGCCCAGCATCTCCGTTGTGGGTCCTGAGAAGGACGCTGTACTCTCCCCAGGCTGCTGTGCGACCACTCCTCCCACAAAGAACCTCTCTTCTCCCCCCCCACCCCCGTGGCACAAAGGAACTCCTCATAATATCCCAAGTCCCCTGCACCAATCCTCAGGCCCACCTCACATATGTGAAGACCTTCAGACAACCTTTCCAATCAAACCACAGCCTCACCCGTGAGCCTTGTACCCTTCACCTTCCTGCATTTTGACAGTGCCTTTTAATCCCTAAAGGAGCCAGTTGGTACTAATTCCTTTCCTGAGTTTCCCCTTTTAGAGTGTTTTGTTCCAGTCCATAGTTCCAATCCATCCCCTTGGTGTCTGGATTATAGTCTCCTTACCTGGAAAATTAATTTCAGTGTGTTTATGAGGTCATTTTTGTTAACTTTACCTACATCTTGTGGCCCCTGCATGTATGCCAGCAATCAAATTTCACCCCCTACATGCCTGGTGGCTTAACTCACCATCTCTTTACAGCCTGCAAAATAAACCATTCACACAAAAACAGATTTTCCTGAAGACTTAGTAGGGGCACACTGAGAGGGGAGAGCTTGCCTCACCTACCCCAGAGCAAGAAAAATAAAAAAATTAAGAATTCCTATTACCCATGTAACTTAACCCCAAAGTCTCTTCTCAGTGTCTTTTCCTCCCCCTTCAGCCATGAAGTTGTTCTGTATGGCCTTTCACCTCACTGGCTTCTCTGCCCTTTGCAGTTCCTGCCCCTAAGCTCACGCAATAGGCCATAAAACCAAGGCCCATGAATTAATAATGCCCGACTGCCCCACCATTTAAAAGCCATCTTTATTTGACAATCTCACCCCTCACCCTTGAGCACCTTATTGGTGGATTTTTCCCCCCAGACATCTTTGTGTCTCTAGGATTTCCTCCCACAGCTCCCTCGTGTTACAGCTGGGCCACCTTAACACTGCTTTCCTCCATCTCTCTACTCCCGCTGACCTGGAGTCCCCAGCTAATGCCTGCCTGCCTTCCCCTCCTCCCCACTTCTCCTGACTTCCAATTTCTGTCCTGACCCACGTGGCAGATGTTGATTTTCTCAGTGTTCCTCCCCAACATCCCCCTCCTCTGCCTCCTCTGTCTCTTCTTGGAAGGTGCAGTCGCCAGCCTCTGACCTATGGTGACCATAGAGGTGAGGCTGGGGGCTCCAGACCTTCCCCCCTCCCTCAGTCCCCTAGGCCATTCTCCGAATCTCCTCCCTGTACATCTCCTTCCCTTCTGCGCCCTGCCTCCCCTCTGCCCTCTGCCCTTCACCCCAACCTCGTCCCCCTTCCAGCTCACTGGCAGCCCCGCCCTCTGAGCGCATCCCCAGACCCCTCTTGCCCGCCCCACCTGCAGCTCTCCGCGTGGGCCTCGCCGGACCTGTAGCACCAGGCAGGAGGCCATGTGCTCTGTTCCTTGGGTCTGGGCATGGGCACCGCCATCAACTTCTCCCACAAGGCTGGAGGCAACAACACTGCCCTGGCGTCCTACCTGGTGGCCCTGGTCAACCTGGTGACCTCCCTGATGGCCACAGCCGTCATCTTTATAGTGCTGGGGTTCTGGGTCTCCACCAGAGGCCAGAGCTGTGTCGAGAAGTGAGTCATCACAGCCTTTCAGTTCCGAGAGGAGGGCCCCTCCCTCCACCTTAGCAGTTCTACCTTAGGGAGAATAAGAATAACATTTATTTTCAGAGCAAACAACCTGCCATTTGCAACAACATGGCTGTATCTAGAGGGTATTATACTAAATGAAATAAGCCAGGCAGAGAAAGACAAATATATGATTTCACTTATATGTGGAATCCAAAAGGAAAAACAAAACAAGAACAGAACAGCAGTGGACCGTAGACACTGAGAAGTGTGGTGGTTGCCATGGGGGAGGGGTTGAGGTGGGTCAAACAGGTGAAGTAACTAAAGAGGTGTAAAAATCATAATATAAATAAGTCATGGGGATGAAAGTACGGCATAGAGAATATAGTCAAGTGCTCTGTAAAATCTTTCTATATTGACAGTAACTATGCTATTTGGGGTGAGGGTTTAATAATGTATATAACTGTTGAATCAGTATGCTGTATACATGAAACCAATATAATATTGTATATCAACTGTACTTGAATAAAAAATCAATAAAACATAAAAATAAAAAAGAACCCTGTGAAAATTCTAGAATTGAAAGAGTAGATGAAAATTTTTTTTCATGTATTTAATATGGATTGGAGACAACAGAAGAAAAGATCGGTTAACTTGAAGACAGCTGAATAGAAGTTTCACAAAATGAAGCACAGAGAGGAAAAAAAAGAGAGAGAAAAACTGAGTAATTGAGAGAATTCATCATCAGCAAATCTATACCAGGAGGATACTAAAGGAAATTATCGAGCCTGAAAAAAATATTTGGTTTGTGTTTAGATTTCACAGAAGTATACAGTTGAAAAAGTAGTTTCACATACCCCCGTTGTTCCAAACACTTAAATTTCTCTTTCCTTTATTCTGAAGCTCTGTTATGAGGTGCATAAACACTAGGTAATTCAGTCTTCCTACTGAACTGACCTTTTTATCAGTATGAAATTCTCTTCTTAATCTCTGGTAATACTTGTGTTGACTTTGTTTGATATTACCATAGCCACACCTGCTTTCTTACGATTATTTGTTTGCGTGGGTATTTTTCCATTTTCTTACTTGAACCCTATCTGTGTTTTTATACTGGACAGTTCTTGGAAATAGAATACATGTGAGTCATATTAAATACATCTAGTCTGATAATCACTGCCTGTTAAGTGGAGTGATTGTTTAATGTAATTGTTGATGTGGTTTGGTTTATTTCTACCCTTTTGCTCTTTGTTTCTCTTTGTCTCTTCATTCCCTTTTCCTGCTTGTCTGCTTCTCTTTTGGCATTTATCAAATAATTTTTATTTTCATTTTATATTCTCTAATGCCCCTTTAGATGTACCTCTTATCATTTTTGTTTTTGGTGATTACTCTAGAGCCGTGCTGCTCTAACAAGGTGTGGCTATGGGTACTTGAAATGAGACTCCTAGGACCGAGGAGCTGAATTTTAAATTTTAATTAATTTAATTTTTAAAAGAAAGGTTATTCAGTCATTGGGAAACTTTTAAGTATTTTTGGAACAACAAGAGACACTATGAACAAGACAGTTTCTCTCAGAAATTAACCAGTTAATGTAATTCACTACATTTACAGATTACGAAGAAAAATCAGTTGACAAGTCAACACCTATTCGTGAAAAAAAGCAAAACAAAACAACAAATTCTCAACAAACTACAAGAAGAACAGAACTTCTTCCATCTGTTAAAGCAGAGTTTCTCTATTTCGACACTATGGAAATTTCGTGCCAGATAATGCTTTCTTGGGAGGAAAGACTGTCCTGTGCATTGTGAAATGTTTTTAGCAGCATTCAACCCACTAGATGCCTGTATCAAACCCTCCATTTCAATTGTGACAGCCAAAATTGTCTCCGGAGGTTGCTAAGTGTCCCTGAGGAGGGGAATGGGGCGTATCACCCTTGGCTGAGAACCATTATACTGAGGCTTTGAACAATAACAACAGAAAAACATAGCTAATATCATTCTTAATGGTGAAATATTGAACACGTTTCCCTAATATTGAAAACAAGACAAGGACGTCCTTTTTCATCACCTTGGGTCAACATTATAGTGAAGTTAATAGCCAGTGAAAGAAGGAAAGAAAGTTACAAAAAGCATAGAGACTGGAGAGAAAGAAGTAAAGCTGTCTTTATTCACAAAGGGCATAGTTGTACACTTAGAAAACCCAAAGGAATTTATAAAACGGAAACTCCTAAAATAAGTGCAATTAGGGAAGTCACCAAAAAAATCAACATACAAAAATAATCATATTTCTACATGCTAGCAACAGACAATAGTTAAATGAAATTTAAAACCATTTACAATGACATTAAAACCATTAAATAGGCCATTAAATTTAGCAAAGATGTGCAAGATCTTTATACTGAAAATTAAAAGGCATTGCGGAGAGCAGTTAAAGGCCTAAATAGAGAAATACTTATGTTCATAGATTTGAAGAATCAATGGTGATAGGATACTGGTTCTCCCCAAGTTGATCTACAAAGTCAAGGCAATGGAAATTCTCTTCACAACAAACTAGTGTAGAATTTTCAAGCTGATTCTAAAATGTATATGGCAGTGAGAAGGACCTAGAACAGGCAAAACAATCTTGAAAAAGAACAAATTGGAGACCCATACTACCTGATTTCAAGATTTGTTATAAAGTTACAGTAGTCAGGACATTGTTAGATCAGTAGATCAATAGAACAAAATAGAAGTAAACTGACACACATATGACTGATTTTCAATAAAAGATGCCAAATAAAGCTAAATATTTACTTACTATATAACTCACGTATTCCTCTCCAACTACTTCCCCTATTGAAATGAAAGCAATAACACAGAAAAACACGCACAAGAATGAACATTCACCTACTCATAGATATTTTTATTTCAGCTTTATTCATAACAGCCAAAACTTTAAGCAACACAAATGTTTATCAGGAGGTGAACAGATAACAAAATATTAATACATTCATTCAACCAATGGAATACTATTCATCAATAAAAAGGAATGAACTATTGACACATACAACAATATGGATGAGTTTCAAACATTCTATCGAAAGTAACAAGCCAGACACAAAAGACTACACGTGGCATGCATCTTTTTTTATGAAAGCCAAGAACAGGTGAAACGAACATGTAGTGACAGAAATCAGTAGTTGCCTCTGGAGCGGAGGGAATACGCTGACTGGAAAGGAGTCCAAAGTAATTCTGGAGCGATGGAAATATTCTGCACCTTGCTCAGGGTATTGGTTACATGGGTCGTTTATCAAAACCCACTGAAGTGTATGTTTAATACCTGTGGTTTTTATTGTCTGTAAAATATAGCTTGATAGAAAGTGAGTTTTGATTTTTAACAAGCTCTTGGTTGTTTCCAATGAGCGGCCTAGGTTGGGAACCATTATCTCCTTGAGCAGCACGGTCCAGTGGAACTCTTGGCGATGCCAGAAACCTTCTTGCTGGCACTGCCTGTTCGGTTCCCAGCCGATGCTATGTGGCTGTCAAGCCCTTGAGATGTGTTGAACGCGACCAAATATGGCAAATGAGACTGAGGACTGAATCTTAGGTTTTATATAATTTCAATGAATGTTAGCTTAAATAGCCCTATATTTGTCTAGTGGCTATTATAATGGGCAGTATGGCCCTAGAAGAGCTGCCTCCCAAGTCCCCTGCCCTCTGTTCTATGGGGCTTCTCAGACTGTATCAGGCATTATGAATCTCCTGAAATCTAAATTAGTAAGTCTGGGGTGGCCCCAAGATTCTGCATTTCTAACAAATTCCCAGATTATGCTGCCACTCCATGGAGCCCCCTTTGAGTAGCAAGGCTAAAGATTACCCTCTTTTTCAATAAGGAAACATGGAGGTGTAGGTTACCAGAGTTTTCTAATCAGAACAAAAGAGAGCTGCGAATCTGGCAGCTGGAGGTCCAAAAAGGAAATTCTGAGAGTTTTTGTTTTCTAGGGCTGCCATGACAAAAAGTCTCACAAACTGGGTGGCTCAAACCACAGAAATGCGTTGTCTCAAAGTTCTGGGGACCAGAAGTCTGAGGTCAATGTGTGGGCAGGGTTGGGTCCTTCTGAGGCCGGTGAGGAAGTATTTATCCCACGTCTTTTCTGGTAGTTTGCTGGAACTCTTTGGTGTCCTTGGCTCGTGGGTCTTCGCCTTCCTCCTCACATGGCACTCTCCTTGTGTGGGTGTCCGTGTCTAAATTTCCCCTTATAAGGACACCAGTCATATTGGATTATGGCTCACCCTTCTCCAGGACAACCTCTTCTTTAATTACCTCTACAATGGCCCTAATTCCAAATAAAGTCATTCTGAGGTACTGGGGTTCGGACTTCAATATATGAATGAGGGGGTGGAGGTGTCATAATTCAACCCAAAATACTGAGAATGCTAGATACTGAAAATATGTAATTTTCTGGCCCATAGGTGTAATCCCAGGGCAACTCACCCCAAGTCCGTGTGATTAGCTTCCAGTTTCCACCCAGTCACCCTCATCTTACACAACTGATTTCCTCTCCCATCCTGTTTCCCTGGTTTGCAGGTAGCAGAGGTGCCAGCAGGTTCTCCACCACCTTTCCCTTCCTTTACTTCCCCTTCAGGAGTGTATCAAAGCTGATAAAGCTGATAGATGGGGTTGCTGCCTCAGGATGTCAAGCCCCCAGAAGACATCCTGCTCCTGCCCCCACTGAGCTACCTAGACTGGATCAACAACCTGCCTGGACACCTCCAGCACCAGGTTGTCCACTCACCCCCATCCTGCAGCATCAAGGCACAGAACGGAAAGGTGTGTTTATGGGGGTAGGAGAGTGCTTCCCAGAGCCCCCAGAGAACACTTGGAAATGTATTTCCTGGGGCTCCGAGGGCCCCCCAAGCATCTTCTGGTGCAGTTACAATCATGTTTCCACCACCACAGCATATGTGCCAGGGCCTTTGCTGAGGTGTCACTCTACTTTAATTCTCACATCAACCCTAGGATCCCTATTTGTTAGAAGAGGAAACCAAGGCCCCAAGAGGTGAAGGGCACACAGCTTACAAAACCAAGAAGGGCAAACAGTCAGCACCCTGCCATTCACCCACTGCTCTGTGCCTCCTTCTTCTGCCCGAGACAGACATTGCTAATCGATCACTGCACCATTCCCCCCAACTCCCAATCCAGACCCACCAATGCCTCAGAACCCTTCTCCCCCACCGTTCATGGAGGGCCCTGGCCTGGCATTGGCAGCCTTCTCCCAAGCCGTCTCATTGCTGCCTGGTGCCTCTTTCTGGGCCATCCTCTTCTTCCTGGCCCTGATTATCACAGGACTGAGCACCTTGATAAGAACCCTGGAAAGTATTGTTTGCCCCTCTGGAACTCCATCTCCATCTTCAAGCAGTATCCCAGGATGCTCTCAGGTACTGGGGATTCTCATGCCAGCAAAAACCCTGCCCTGCTGCCCCGTTCCCAGGCCACCCCCAATCTCCAGGGCTTGCTTTGACGCCGACTCAGCCCTACACATAGACCTCATGCGGCCAAACCTGCCTCTGCCTAGGAGGTCATCTGCTTAGGAGGTTTCCTGGGCAGCCTCGTCTTCACCAGTCACTCTGGCAGCTACATAATGTCCTTGTTTGATTACTTCCTGGTCCCGCTGACTCTCACCATCGTTGTGACCTTCCAGAAGATGGCCCTGGCCTGGATCTACAGAGCTAGGAGGTGATGTCCAAGCCCCAAGGTTGCCCAAACAGGGTCCCCATCCCAGGTCCCCAGCTGGCACCTCTGCCCATCCCACAGCAGGAAGGTCTGGCTCAGAGCACAGGAGCGCAGGAGGGAGTGATCCGAAAGAAGCTGGGTGCGTTCTGACTGACTGGGCAGTCAGGACCTAGGGGACTCAGGGTCCCCTGCCACTGGCCACATGGGCTAGTCTGAAGGCAGAGGGCTGACTCGGGGCACTGCCCCTGGATCAGGGGATTCCCATGCAGAGACAAGAGACTGAGCCAGGCCTCCAGGAGGTACTGGCGGGAGCTGGCAGCCCCTAAGAGCTGAGAGCTTGTGAGAGAACAGAGCACTGAAGGCCCACCATCCCAAGGGCCCCAGGCCGTGGTGGCCAGAGGAGAGCTCCTTTCTAGACATCCCTGCCCACTGCCCCACCCCAGGGTCCGACTAGAGATCTTCAGTGAGATGGGCCACCTGTTGTGTTCCTTCTTCCCTTTCCTGTGGTGCTATGGGACCCTCCCTGGACTGCGGGCCCTCCTCACCGTCTGCCTCACGCAGCTCTACCAGGGTGCACCTCCCCACTGCATTGCCTGGAACAGCAGGGAGGGGAGAGCCCTGCAGCCTGGCCCCTCACCCCCACTCCGTGGGCCTCCTGCGGATCTCCCACCCCATGGCCCCTGAGGTCTGGGCTCCTACATCCTCAGGCCCTTTAGCCAGATTCTCGACGCCTGGGGAGTCTGGTCCCCAGCATCGCGGGGACTGAGACCCCACTGCCACGGCCTCTTCCTCCCCCACTGCCCCCTCCCTCTCTGCCCCCAGGGCCAAGAAGTCAGACAGCCCTACCTGCAGAGCACTCTGGGCTGGGTCCCCTTCCTCAGCACCCTCACCTTTCTGCCCATCCTAGGCCACCCACCTCACCAGTGGTGGTACCTCGAGGATCCCACAGCCTCTGAGCCCTCTGGGAAGCTGCTGTCCCTTGGTGCCTGGAAGCCCTTACAGTGGGCCTAAGCAACCCTCGGCAAAGGCCAGCTCACCACCTGAGGACAGAAACGAGGAGAATTTATGCAGGGGGTTCAGCCTGCCCTCGACCAGCAGCCGGAGGGAGCGCTTCCTGGGTCAGCCTGCCTCCCTCACTTCCCTGACCTCTGCGTTGTCCATAACGACCACCAGCACCCCCATTTCCAGGCAGGCCAGCCCAGCCTCAACAGCCATAGACCACAGTGACATGTGCAGGAAAACCAAGGAAGAAAATCACAACTCTGCCCGGTAACTGGTGACACCACCCAGTGTTTCTAAGGCAGCAAATCCATTCCATCACTGGCAGCACCAGCGCCCGTTTTGCTGCAGGGATGGGTTTTGCTGCGGGGATGGGTTCTGCTGCAGGGATGGGTTCTGCTGGAAAGAAGGGGGAGGAGCATGTGGAAAATCTGCCCAGCGACCAGTGGCGTCGTTCCCGTGGACACGGACAGCCCAAGAGCTCCTTCCCGCCCTGGAACAGTACTGAGTCTACTAAGGGCAACACTCCGCTCTGGGACTGGAGAACTCGGAAGAAGAAATCAACCCGACCGTTCGCAGGGCTGGGCCTCGTGTCCCCTTTCTCCCTGTGAAGTGGGGGCACCGTGTTGGCATGATGGGGGTGGACATCGTGACCCTTTCTAGGACCCGACTTTCCCGGGTATCTTGGATCTAGCCAGGGTTCTCTCCAACCCCACCTCCACCAGACTGGACTGGTGGGGTGGCTGACTCCTCCGGGGCTGCCCTCCCAGAATGGGACCGGGACAACGATGCTGTGGGTCAGTAAATTGGTCTGCTGGGACCCCGCACCCAGGCCGTGGAGTGTTTTCTGTGAGCAGCCCAGGTGTGAGCCTCCTCCCACACACGCACCCTCCAAACTGCCCACCTCTGGTGAACTGGGTGTCCCATCTGCTGACCCTGATCTCCCTCTGCCCGTGGGACACAAATACTGGGTTTCTAGACCCCCTCCTCATCTTGGAGTTGAGCCAGAACTTTGGGGGACTCTGCCGCAATCAGTGCCAGTCCAGAAGGTGTGTCAGCCCCTGAATCTGACTTGGTAATTGGTGACCATACCGCACCTGTCTCTTAGCTACCTTCTCACCGCTCCTGCCAAGAGTGAGTGTAGTATGCCTAGGCCGTCAGTGCCTGACGCACGTCCTCGCTGGCTGACTGCTGTGCTTCGTGCTCACTTGGGGTGCAGCCCCTCACTCACCTGGGCACTGGGAGTGGGTCACCCGGTTTCTGTGGACTCAGGATCGGGGAGTCTCGAGAATTTGGGGTTTATTAGGGTTGTCTCCAGGAGCAGGTAACACCACCCAGCCTCTTCAGATGTTGAAAAGGCCATTAAGGCAGTGCAGTGGCTGGAGGAGCCTTCTAGAAGCCACAGCCCTTAGTGAGTTCCTGGGTAAAAACTACCACCACCCACTCTGGTTCTCAATCACTGCCTGCATCTTGCCTACCCTTTTACCCCTTTTATTTATCTCAGAGGTATCTAAACATTCTTTATCACTCCCCTATCCGTGACAGGTTGAGAAAATATCCCCAACATATGTAGAAAACTTATATAAGAACTATGGTCATTCTATATACTTAATATCAGTAAAGCTTAATTTGTTTTGCTTATGTTGGGTAAAAAATAGATATGAATGGAAATTCTATTTTTTTCTTTCTGCATCCCATGTAATGGCTTCTTCAACCCTAGTTGGAGAGCCCTGAAAAGGTCCGAGACAGGAAGAAGCCCCTAGGCCTTCCAGAGACTCGCACACCTCCTGGCGTCCCTCTCCTCCCTTGCTCTCCGGGGCCCCCTGGGGTCTGGGACGACTCAGCTCAGGGAAACTGGAATTCCCCTTCACCCTCACTTCTCTGTCTCTCTTCCCTCTCAGAGCCAGGGTGGGCCACCTTAAAACGGGCATGACCAAGTGTCTGGTGGGGATACAATAAAAGCCAGTGCAGACAGTGCGTCCTAAACCACACAGCTCCAGCTCTCAGGTAATTTTTGTGTGAGGTTGGCCGGTGAGAATTCATGGCAGAGAGGACACCATCCCAGGTGCTGTGAGAAGCTCCCAGGCCCTTGTAGATACTTGGAAGAGGCAACAGGCAGGCCCTTTGCTGGGCCCCTTCACCCACTGCCCCTTTCAGGGAGTGGATACTGCAGGGGGCTTGGTGGAGAGAAAGAGCTGCCCTCAGGTCAAGCAACCAGTCAGTGGCTGGGGTGGATGAAGAATCGAGGTCTCCCAGCTCCAAGTCAGGGATCCCTTCACATCTCACTTCCCCTCCAGCTGAAACAGATCTTGACCTCTGCAGGCAGTGGGCCAGTATGTGACCTACATGCCCCAGTCTGAGGTGCTGTGGGGAAAACAAGGACATTGAAGTGACCTCCTTGCACAGGGAGACTGGCGGTCCCTGTGACGTGCAGTAGAAGTGCTGCCCCCTGCGGCAGGCAGCGTAGAAAAGATTTCTGGGAGGCACGTCTTGCAGCACACAAGTGGGTGGGTTTTGGCGTCAGCCTTGACGTGGATGACACCATGTTGGCTTGGTTAAGCCCCATAAGTAATGTCAGCAAACTTCCTATGAAGGGCCAGATAATAAATATTTTTGGCTTTGCAGACAGAATGTATGGTACCTACTGTATATTCTCCTTTGTCATTTGTTTTTTACAACTCTTTAAAAATATAAAAGCTGTTCTTAGCTCACCAGATTTACCTCACAGGCCATAGTTTGCCAACCCCCGATGTAGGGCCATGTCAGTCCCACAAGAGAATGCTGACGGCTAAACCAGAATTTAGTTTGAACTCTAGTTGGCCCCTCGGGGCCAGGCTGCCACCTGGAGGGCGTGACCGCCCACCTGTCCAGCAGAAAGGCGATCCAAGAACGGTCAAGGGCTAAAGTCCTTCATTGGTAAAGCAGGTCTGTCTAACTCCTCCACCCCGTCCATCTCAGCCATCACCTAGGAGGCAGCCAAAAATAGATGAAGCCGCTGGAAGCTCCACATTCAGTGACCAAAATGCCCAACCAAGGTATGGGAGCCAGGAGGAGCTGAGGAAGGTCAGCAATACATTAGGAACTCGTTTTGAGGACACTCTTCCAACAATAATACCAGATGCCCATGGATGGTAGGGAAATTAGAAGGGCCCATCCAATACCTTAGCTGTCAACTGACGCAATCTGTCTTCCAAGGTCAGCTTTGGGTTTGGATGGCTGCTGCCAAGCGGACCCACCAGCTTTTAGCCCAACCAGCAGTGAGCCAGGCCGTCATTACGGGAAGCTCTGCAGATCGAGGGCTCCGTTGAACCAGTGGCTTTACTTCAGGCAGTGGCGTGGGGGATAGTTTCCTCCCAAGGGCTAGCTGCTACTTTTCACAGAACAGATGATGTGGGGACCAGGCCGGCTGTGCTTTTGACTATAACATTTACATTTAATCATTTAGACCTTACTAGCTCAGGTTCGAATTGACCTGCCCCTAAATGGAAATGTGAATCTAGGGAGTCACCAGGTCTCTCTGAGTCAGACTGTCCCTTGCAAGGAGAGCTTGAAGAAACTATTAATAGCTGCCTTTTCTTAAAAGGAGTGTACGTGGTGGCTGCGTCAGGCAGGTGGCGCTGTTGTACCGGGAAACGGCCTGAGTACTCGAGCAGCCATGAAGCCATTGAAGCTGTGATTTCCTTTTCTCCTTCGGGGTGGCCATGGAGAGGACCACACAGACTACAGCCCCTGGATGGAGGACTCCCTGACACCTGGGGGACATCCACGGTACGAACACCAACAGTGGATGCCACATCGGCACACCAAATTGGACCGAAGGTCCCTCTCCCACAAGGTGTCAGTTCCTTGCCCCCACTGTGGGCCTTATCAGTTGAATTCAGGTGGTTTTCCTCCCTGGGGAGCATGAACCAAGCAGTCTAACACCTGTGAGGCAGGGACTCAGCTTTAGCAAAACCCATAAAGGTGGATGCCTGTTGCACCTCCTTTGTAGTTAGGGGTTGCAGGACCAGCAGTCTGTCATCTCTAAGCTATGAAATGGCTATCTGAACCAGGCAGTCTTCAAGATGACATGGACAGCAGCGCCTTCATTTTAGTCTTCATTCAAGGCCCATCCATCCTTAATTAACTGTGATTGGGTGTCAGGAAAGGCAGCACAAGTTAATTTTAAAAAAAGCCATTCCTTCCAAAAAGGTACAAATGAGAAGGTCTATGTCATTCCTGAGGGCAATGTAAATCAACCCCACAATGAGATACCACTTCATGCCCACCAGAGTTATCAATAACCAAAACAAAAAAGGGGGTGGGAGAGCAAAAAGTGTTGGTGTAGCTTTGAAGAAATTGGAACCTCATACATTGCTGGTGGGAATGTGAAGCAGTACAGCCACTGTGAAATCAGTCTGGAAGTTCCTGAGAAAGTTAAACAGAAATAGCAGCAATGCCACTCTGGGGTATATACCAAAAAGAACCAAAGCAGGCGTTTTAAAAAAAAAAAAGGACACAAACATTCTTAGCAGCATTATTCACAATTGCCAAAAAGTAGAAACGATTCAAATATCCATCAACAAATGAAGGGATAAAATAAAACTATATATATATATATATCCATACTAGGGATATTATTCACTCACAGAAAGGAATGATGTTCTGATAACTTTGAAAGCATTGTGCTGAAAGACATTAGACACAAAAGACCACATATTTTATGATACCATTTATATGAAATATCCAAAACAGGCATATCCATAGAAACAGAGAAAAGACTATCAGGGATGGTGGTTGCCAGGGGGTGGTGAGAGAGGAGAATTAGAAGTGAGTTCTTTAATAGGTACATGGTTGCTGTTTGGAGTGAAGAAAACTTCTGGAACTAGATAGTGGTAATGATCGTACAACACTGTGAATGTACTAAATGCCACTGAAATGTACACTTAAAAGGGGTTAAAATGGTCAATTTTATGTTTATGTGTATGTTGCCACAATAAAAAAATACAAATTGGAAACAGTGAAATAAAATTGCCTCTATTTACAGATAGCAATAGTCTCAAGATAGCAAAGAATACATAGCAAATAGCAAAGAATCTTCAAGAATTACACTAGAATAAAATGAGTTTAGCAAATCCATAGAATACTAGGTCAATATACAAAAAAAGATCAGCAGTATTTCTGTACACTAGCAATAAGCAACTAAAATAAAAAATTTTTAAACAGTATTAACATACAACAAACATGTATAGGAATAAATCTAATAAAATATGTGTAAGATTTGCTGAAAACCACAAACATTTATGAGAGAAGTCAAAGAAGAGCTAACTAAATTAAGAGATATACAATGTTCATGGATCAGAAGATGCAATCAAGCCAATCATCTCAAACTGATCTGTATTCAACACGGTCCCAAACACAACTTCAGCAGGTTTTTTGGAGAAACTGACAGATTCCCAAATTTATATTAAAAAAATCAAAGGAACTAGAATAACTAGAACAATTTTGAGTAAAGAAAACAAAGTTGGAGGAGTGACATTACCTGATTTCAAGATTTAGCATAAAGCTACAATAACCAAAACAGTATGGTATTGGTGAAAAGACAGACATATAGATGTACTGAGCAGCATAAAAGGCCCAGAAATAGACCCCACATATATGCAACTGATTTTCAACAAAGGTGCCGAGATAATTCAATGGAGGAAAAAACAATCTTTTCAACCAGTGGTACTGGAACAATCAGACTACCCACATACAAAACAACGAAACCTTGACTCTAACATTATATACAAAAATACACTCAAAATAAATTGCAGATCTAAATATAAAACCTAAAACTAGGAGAAAATCTAAAACCTAAAAAAGGAGAAAATCTTTGTGACCTTGGGTTAGTCAAAGATTTATCAGATAGGACAACAAAAGCATGAACCATCAAAGAAAATGTAATAAAATTTCATTGTTAATTCAAAAATTCTCATCTCCAAAAGACATTATTAAGAAAATGAAAAGATAAGTTACCTACTGAGTGCAAACTGTTTGCAAAACACAAATCTGATAAAGGATTATCCAGAATATGTTAAATTTTACAGTTCAATGATAAAATAACCCATCTTTTTTAATGGGTGAAAGATTTGAACTAGCACTCACCAAACGAGCTATACAGATGGCAATAAGCATATGAGAAGATGCTCAACGTCATTAGTCATTAGAGAAATGAAAATTAAAGTCAGACACCATTACAAACCTATTAAAATGGCTAATTAAAAACTGATAATAGCAAGTGCTAGTGAGGATGCAGAGCAACTGGAACTACCTCATGCATTGCTAATGGAAATGCAAAATACAAAAGGTGCAAACAGTTAGGAACAGAGTTGGGCAGTTTTATATAAAGCTATACATACGCTTATTATCCAATCCAGACATCCCAATCTTAGGTATTTACCCAAGAGAAATAAAAACATGTCCAACATCTAGTTTTCTCAAATCTAATCTGGGTTTATTTATCAGGCCCTTGGATTGTCTAAGTCTTTGCTACACAGGAGCAACCAAATCCACTCCAGGTGTTGGCTGCAGCTTTGAGCAGCCTTTACAGCTACATCTCCTCCAGCCCCACACATCCCTTTATCAGTTCCTCCCCCTTCAGTCCTAAAGTAAATGCTTTCTTGAGTCCTCACTCTACCATGCACCCTCCTTTTCTCTGACAGCCTGCAGCCTGTCTATCTGCAGGTTTCTTTTTTGTAGAACATGTACCTTTCTTTCAAATGATCTGCTTGTTTAGGATCTTAGTGGCTTACATATTCCTCTACCAGTGGTTACTCCCTCTGTCCCACATTGAGACCTGGAGCAGATCCCCTGTGGGGCCTTGCTGGAATCCAGGCTAGTGAATGCCACAGCTCTCCCAGGCCCTCAGCAGCCCCTCCAGAGGATCCTAGACTGACAGCTTATGGCTATGATGTCCAATCTTGATTAAGGGACACCCAGTCACTTTCTGGCCTTTCTGATGACCTGCCGTCATTCCTAAGGATTATCTTCCACCTTTACCATGGCCCCATCAAACTTTGTGTAACTTAGCTTTCAAAAACACACCACCAGGACAGGTGGAGAATTAACTTTGTGGTCACCAACTGTCATGCACAAGGGTCAGGATACCCACAACTAGGGATATGCAATAGAGAAGTGAATAGGTTCATTGAGGGAACACGTACAAGTGGGGAAATTTTTAAATATAAACTTATAGCAGTATTTTGGTTAATTCCTCAAGAGTACCCAGCTTCACCTTCAATTAAGGTACTTTTGGCTTCCAAATTGGCTTATGCGTAGAAATGAATTGAGAGGTTATAATTAATTATCCATTTAGGTTGTAATTCTCTATTCGTATGACTCATGTCATATTTCTACTCCCAAGACCTGGGGCTTTCCTGTTATAGTTATTTCAACACAGATAAATTAATACAAAGGTCTTGGATAAATTTAAGTGGTCTCAGAAGCAAAACTAAAGGAACAAAATAGCAGCAGATTCAGAGACTCCAAGAAGGAACTAGTAGTTACCAAAGGGGAGGGGCGTGGGAGGGCGGATGGGGAGGGTGGGAGAAGGGGATTGAGGGGTATTATGTTTAGTACATGGTGTGGGGGGATCGGAGAAGACAGTGTAGCACAGAGAAGGCAAATGGTGAATGTGGCATCTTATGACACTGATGGACAGTGACTGCATTAGGGTATGCATGGGGACTCAATATGGGTAAATGTAGTAACCACATTGTTTTTTCATGTGAAACCTTCATAAGAGTGTATATTAATAATACCTCAATAAAAAAAGAAAGAAATACATTAAAGTTTAAATAAAGTAGAAGACACATAAAAATATATTTTTTGATGGTCTCAGAAAACTGAGAAAGGAGTAGAAATACAGAGTTGACACCGAAATAGTATCTGCACAGAGCAGATAACCACCCCCAGGTCTGGGGAGACAGGGAAGAGAACAGTTACCAGAACTAAATTCTTGGAGAAGCGACCCGGTAGAACTGAAACCCACACTAGAAAAGGGGGCGGCCTGGATGGAGCTGGTGCCACTGAGGACATACAACAAAGCTGCCTCTGGGAGCGCTGGGTGGGGGAAAGCTGCAAGCTGCAAGCTGCGACCGCCTGCTGCCGTCACAGGGCGCACTGTTCTGGGGGACGCTCAGGAACCAGGAGCACGTAGGAGGGAGCGAGTGCCTTCTTCCTCCTCGTCGCCAGGCTCCCTATAGCGCCCCCTTCAGGCAGAGCCGAGTAGGAACCCATGTGGCAATGCGAACCGTGGCTTGCAGAAGCCCCCGCCCCACCGCATCAGAGTGTAGAGGTGGGATTTGGAGCTGAGAGACAACAGCTTAATAAACCGGGGTGTCGGTAGCGCGACTTCTAGGACTCTATAGCATTTGACATTTCTAGAAATAAATTAGTGTTTTACAAAGGTCCGGATCCAGACTGCTCAGAATTCTATTCAAACACGTTCTAGCCTGTGCCTGACCTCGTGAGTCACTTATCGCGCCTCCCGTTTTCTTACCTGCAAGGTGGAGCTAGTAGTATCTGCTTTGTATGGTTGTCATGAGGACTCACTGACTTAGTACGTGTGAAACACTTATCATAATGCCAGACACACTGGAAGCACTCTGTGAGAGCTGCTTTTGTTACGTTTATTATCGCCACCATCATGGTTTATATTATCATTGCCACTTGGGTCGGTGAGAACTAATTCAGCATCTCGCAGAGAAATCAGGTTGCCACACAACACTTGGCAATGTTCCAAGGCTGCTCTGCAGCAAAAGTGGCAGATAGTTGGAACTCCTCCAATTTGGGGGAAGGATGTTTGGGTTTTGATTTTTGGGTGTGTTAGTTGTTGGTGGTTTTCTTGCTGTTTAACTAATAACTACTGTCAGCTCAGCCTTGTCATTACCAGTTTAGTTTGTTATGGGTTGTTTAGTTAAACTGCATGTATAATGATGCATATTTGCCTCAATTCTGTGCCTGCATGGCCTGCAATTTTCCACTAATTAGACTCTTTAAAGACACATATGCAGTTATCTACTCAAATTTGCATAATCTGTTCCCCTCTTGCCAAAGCAGATGTACACAGCACCCACCCACCCCCACTCCAGGAAATAATTTGCTTATTATTAGAGTTCTTTTTCCACTGGAAAGTAAAAACTAGGACGGGTGCAGATGGTTGAGGCTCCTGTCCCAGGGTAGTTACAGCCATCAAAATAGCACAGACAGGAGGGCTGGACCTGAGCCTGAGAGGAACAGCAGTACTGAGAGGAGGCAACAGACCTGAAGATATTTGAAATAGGGCAGTAAAGTGACCAAGGATTCCAAGCCCACCACCAGCTCCAGCCCCCATCCCAGAGGACCTAGATACCCATTGGCTCCTGAAGAATCAAGCATCCAGATCCTACTCCTTTCAAATGGCTTTATTTCCCCAGTGTGGGGAGCTGCGAGTGGGGTCTGTGGTCCCTGCACCCCAGTAACCCTGTAGCATTCCCTTGCCCAGCGGGCTGCTGCAAGGCCTTCTAAGGGGCAACGCCTGGGCTCCAGAGGCTGATCCTCCTAGAGTAGGCTTGGTTCCCGCTGCGGTTCACAGGGATGACACTCCCTGTGGTGGTCCCAATAGCGGCTCAGCTGGTAGTCCATTGGCATGGGGCCCACTTCAAGGACAAGGTCATCAGGTGAAGGGGATGAAGACCAGCTAGGCCTTACTTGAGAGCAAAAGCTCCCCATGGGGGCTACTCCTTGAAGTCTGCCAGCCGGGCTTAGTCTAGAGGGAAGAGAGAAGAGAAAACAGATGGCAGGGACAGAAGAGACAGGAAAAAAGGGGAAACTGGCAAAAACAAGGAGAAAGAAGCATAAGAAGCCAGGGACAAAGGAAGGGCAAATGAAAGAGAGAAAAAACACTCAAGGTATATGGGAACAGAGATCCGGAAAGCAGAGACACAGGTGTAGGTGGTCACAGAGGCCAGAGATGCACACAGGTGGACCCTACGCACTGACCTCTGGGCTCAGGTGGGACTGGGGGAGGTGGTTCCCCGGGGGGCAGCAACGCAGAGCGGCTCAGGGCCTGGGCCACCCATTCCAGGACATGGCTACAGTGCTTGACCTGGGGAGCAGGAGAGACATCAGGGCGCCAGACCAGAACCCCACTGTTCCCAGCCTAGCACACTTCCCCAGCCTGCCCCGGAGTCCTCACCTCCTGTTCCAGCCCCTTCAGACGCTGCTCGTACTCGCGGATCTGTCTCAGCTGCTTCAAGGCCATGTCCACCCTGCAGACCTGGGGCTTCAGACTGTGCCCGCAGCTCACCAGCACTGCCCCTCGGAAGCCCCGCCCCCTAGAGGTACGCTTTCTTCCCTAGAATTCCTGGACTCCACCCCGCAGGCCCCGCCTCTAGCCCGGCCCCTGGCAAGCTGTAGCCCCAAGTCCCGGGATCCTCCCGGGAGGCTGGGAGCCCTGCTCCCGGCCAGGCCCCGCCCTCACTTCTGCGATGTGCGCTTCAGACGCTCGGAGTCGCTCTCCCGCTTGTCCCGCACGCGCGCCAGCAGGAAATTCTCTTTCTGCACCGACTCCCATGTCAACAGCCTCCGCTCTGTTTTCTTTGACAGGTGGACCCCTGAAGGCCCGGGTCAGACATAGTCAACGGGCCCGCCCCCTCGAGTCACGCTCCCCGTAGGCCCAGCCTCCCCACCCAAAACCCCCAGAGCAATCCCAGGCCACGCCCCCAACACACACGCTCCACCCCTCGCATTCTAAGCCCCGCCCATGATTGCTTCTAGGCTCTGCTTTTTCTCCGGGTCCCAACACCCTGTGTTTCTTTTGTGCCAAGACTCTCACGAAAATGCTCGAAGGCCGGGAAGGGCGACGAGCTGGCTCGGCGCCTGCGCAATCGTCGGATGAGGAGACGCACATGTGAGATGACAATGAGGGGTGGGGCCAGTGCCGGACGGGAATGAAATTCCCGGATAAGGCTGTAGCGCTGCGCCTTCCAGTAGAGGTCGCTGTTGCCCTGTACTTTGCCGAAGGTGTAGCTGTAGAGAACCGAAGATGAAGGGTCACCAGAAGTCAAGGCCCAGTCAGGGGCAGAGGATCAAGGTTAGATGTCAGGCAGTATCTGTTTGAAGTCCAAGGCAGTAGGCAGATGTCAAGATCAATAAAATCAGAGTTTATTAGAGGATTAGAAATTGGATTAGGAGGGCCAAGGGTCAGATGTCAGAGGTCAAGTTGTGAATAGTGTCATGAAACTAGGGTAGAGGTAGGAGTCAGGTTCAAGTCAGCCTGGACACAAAAAAATTAAATCAGAAATGAAAATGGAGACATTACTACTGACTTTACAGACGTAAAAAGGATTATAAAAGAATACTATCAGCAACTGCATACAAATTAGATAACCTAGATGAAATGGACAAATGCCTAAAAACACACAAATTACCTACACTGACTCAAGAAGAAATAGAAAGTCTTAAAAGATTTTATAACAAATAAAGAGATTGAATCACTAATCAAAAATGTCCCAACAATAACAACAAAATGCCAGGACCAGATGGCTCCACTGGTAAATCCTATCAAACATGTTTAAAAGAATTAACACCAATTCTCAAATTGTCCCCCAAAAATGTAGAGAACACTTCCTGACTCATTCTAAGGGGCCAGCATTACCATGACATCAAAGTCAGATAAAGATATCACAAGAAAAGAAAATTATAGACCAATATCGTGTATGAATATACATGCAAAAGTCCTCAACAAAATACTAGCAAACCTACCTTAGCAGCATATTGAAAGGATTTATCCTAAGAATGCAAGAGTAGTTCAACATACAAAAATTACTCAATGAAATACACCACCTGAATAGAACAAAGTTGGAAAAAACCACATGATCATCTCAATTGTCACAGAGAAGGCATTTGACAAAATCTAACACCCTTTTGTGATGTTAAAAAAAGAAAGAAAAACGCGGAAAAGTAGTAATAGAAGGAAACGTCAACATGAAAAACACACAGCTAACATCATATTCAATGAAGAAAGACTGAAAACTTTCCCCTAAGATCCAGTAGAGGTCGCTGTTGCCATGTACTTTTCCGAAGGTGTAGCTGTTCATCACTTTCACCACTGCTATTCATCGTCGTACTGGAAGGTCTAGCCAAAGCAATTAAACAAGAAAAAGAAATAAAAGGCATCCAAACTGGAAAGGAAGAATACGGATGAGATGATCCTATGTAGAGAAAACCCAAGAGAATCCCAGGAAAGCTACTAGAGCTAATAAATGAATTCAGCAAAGTGGAAGGGTGTAAGATCAACATTTACAACAGAATCTAAAAGAATAAAGCACCTAAGGATAAATTTAACCAAGAAGGTGAAAGACCTGTATACTGAAAACTACAAAACAATGCTGAAAGAAATTTGAAAGAATACCTAAGTTAATGGAAAAACATCCTGTGTTCATGAGTACAAAGATTGAATATTGTTATAATGGTAATATTATGCAAAGTAATCTACAAATTTGATATGATTCCGATCAAAATTCCAATGACTGTTCTTATAGAAATTTTTCAAATTTCTCAAATGTCTTGTAGAAATTTCCTCAAATTCATATGAAATTGCAAGAAGTCCTCAACAATCTTGAGAAAACCAAAGTCAGAGGACTCACTTTCCAACTTCAAAATTTGCTATGAAACCAAAACAATGTGATATTACAGAAAAACAGACATGCCAATCAATGGAGTAGAACTGAGAGTCCAGAAATAAGCCCCTCATCTATGAGTGTAACGAGTTGAATTGTGTCCCCCCCAAAAATGGGTAAGTTGAAGTACTAATCCCTAATACCTCAGAATGTGACCTTATTGAAACAGGGTCTTGACAAAGGTAATCAAGTCAAAATGAAGTCATGAGGGTAGGTCTTTAATTCAATACAACTGCTTTCTTTATAAAAAGGTGACATTTGAAACAGAGACATGCACACAGGGAGATAAGATGAAGATGGATACAGAGATTGCAATGATGCATCTATAAGTCAAAGATTGTCAGCAATGCACCAGAACTAGGAGAGAGGCATGGAAAAGATTCTCCCTCAGAGGCCTCAGAAAGAACCTACCCTGTCCATACCTTGACTTTGGACTTCTAGCTTCCAGAACTGTGAGACAATAAATGTCTGTTATTTCAAGCCACCCACTTTTTTGGTACTTTGTTAGGGAAGCCTGAGGAAACTACTACAATGGCCAACTGATTTTTAGCAAGGGTGGCAAGTCCACTGAAAGGGGGAAAAACTGTCTTCAACAAATAGGCCTGGAACAATGGGATTTCCACATATAAAAAGAATGAAGTTGAACCCCTACCTTACATTCACATACAAAACTTAAGTCAAAACGGACCGACAACCTGATACAAGAGCTAAAACCATAAAACACAGGAGTGAATCTTCATGATTTTGGATTTGGCAGTGGGTCCTTAGATACGACACCAGAAGTCCAAGCAATAAAAGAAAACAGGTAAACTGGACTTCATCAAAATTTAAGACTTGTGTGCATCAAAGGATTTTATCAAAAAAAAAAAAAGGAAAAGACAATCAAGAGAATGGGAGAAAATATTTGTAAATCATATACCTGAGAGTTTAATATCCAGAATATATAAAGAACTGCCACAACTCAATAACAAAAACAACCCAATAAAAAACGGACAAAGGACTTGAACAGACATTTCTCCAAAGAAGATGTACAATGGGCGATAAGCACATTGTAAAGCTCAACATCGTTAGTCCTTAAACGCAAATCAAAACCACAATGAAAAAAAAAAGCACAGTGAAATCCCAAATCCCAGTTCATACCCACTAGGATGGCTATAATGTCTTAAAAAGTAAAATAACCACCGTTGGCAAGGATGTGGAGAAATTGTAACCTCCTATATCCCTAATGGGAAGGTAAAAGGGTAAAATTTTCTACAGCCACTATAGAGAACACTTCAGTGGTTCCTCAAAACGCTAAACAAAAAATTACTATATGACCCAGCATTCCATTTTAGAAATATACCTCAAAAATAAAAACAGATTCAAACAGATATGTGAACACCAATGTTCATTATTCCACTAGCCAAAAAGCAGAAACAATCCAAGTTTCCATCAGCAGATAGATGGATAAACAAAATGTCTTAGATGCACACTATGGAATATTATTCAGCCAAAAAAAGGAACGAGGTACTGGCCCAGGATACAACATGCAGGAACACTGAAAACGTTATGCTAAGTGAAATAAGCCAGACACAAAACGACAAATAGCGTATGAGTCCATTTAAACAAAACATCTAGAATAGACAAATTCATGGAGACAGAAAGTAGATTAGAGGTTACCAGGGACTGGGGGATGCAGAATGGGGAGTTAATGCTTACTTAATGGGTACACTTTCTCTGTTTGAAATGATGAAAATGTTTGGGAACTAGACAGTGGTGATGGTTGCATGACAGTATGAATGTAAGCAATGCCACTGAGTCGTGCAATTTAAAAATAGCAAAAGTGGCGAATTTTTTGTTATATATGTTATCACAGTGAAAAAATGTTTGAATGTCTAGCCTTAAGCTGAGCGAGAGGATCAGAGTCCAAAGTCCAGGTCAGGAGCAGCCTGTGGCTGGGTTTGGAGACAAGCCTTGAGTGACCTTGTGGAGGACAAGCCAGTGTTAGATCTGAGTCAGAGTTCAGCGACTAAAGATAGAATTGATTAGGTTGGGTTCAAGAACGAGGCTGGGTCTGGGTCAAGCTGGGATCCAGAGTCACGCTGGGGTCAAGGGTCATGCTGGCTGAGGTCAGATCCGACAGCAGTCGGGCCTCACCTGAACATGGCGATGAGCAAATTGAGCAGCAGGATGTTGGCCACGAGCAGGAAGACGATGAGGAGGAGCACCACCAGCCAGTTGGCATAGAGCGAGACGCAGGAGCCCGCCTGCACCCCGGGTGGGCGCGCCCAGATGCCCTGCTCCGACGAGCAGTTGATATGCTCCATGAGGGCCACTGTGAAGGGGGACACTCAGAGATGGGCTAGACAGAGACCCAGGGCGGGGGGACAGGGAGGTGCAGTCGGGCCAACCATCCCTCCTAACCGTCCATGTCCTCCTGGGGGATCTGCCCAAAGATCTGCAGGTAGGGCCGGTAGAAGACGCGGCGCAGGATATTCGGGAGGTCACGGTCCTGGGGCCTGAGGAGCCCCTCCGTGGCCACCCCGTAGGCAACCAGCCACACGCCCAGGAAGAAGAGGAAGAAGAACACGTCCTTCACCTGTGGGAGAGGACATGAGACATGGCCGACCCCGCCCCTCCCGCCCTGGCCCCCCGCCCTCAAAGGCCCGCTCTTCCCTCATCGCGCACTGCGCGTCCACCCTCCCCGGCCCCCGGCCCCTCACCATCTTGCTCACGATGACGATCTTGGGCCCTAGCTGTTTGTTGACCGTGAAGATGTGAAGCAGTCGCAACGTGAAGACCATGAAGTCGAGGCAGAGGACAGTGCGGCCCAGGTCATACAGGCCGGGGGTCAGCCTGGGGTCAGGGGAGACGCAGCAGGGGTCACTCAAGGCTCAAAGGATGCAAAGAAAATCCCGAGTCTCCCAGGGAATCACGAGGCGTGAGTTGAGGCAGCGGCCTCCTGGGGCTGGAACCGGGACCCTCGGATCCACCCAGGGTTTACTCAGATTTCAGCGCCAAGCTGGGCCTCACAGGGTGCTGGCACCTATTTAAAAACGGGTGCATGAACGACGGCCTTAGCAAAACACTGAGAAGTCCCTGTAATAATCAAGTTGAGAAAACTGCCAGAAACTGTCCAACCTATAAAAGGCAAAATAGAGTTCCAGCAACCCACTAAGCAGAAGACAAAGGACCTAACCGGAAAGCAAGCAGATAAAGGGGTAACAATTCACAAAAGGAGGTCAAATAACACCAGTAATCTCTATGGGGAAAATTAAAATTATATCCCTATTTTGCATCATGTATTTAAACTCTGGATAGGTTCAAAACCTACAACAAAAGGCAAAAACACTAAACTCTTCAAAAGAAAATGTAGAATTCCTTCATGAGCTTGAGACAGGGTAAGATGTCATGTAAGAAAAAAAGTCTTATATACAAGTCACAAGATCACAGTAAAGCAAAAGGCTGATGAAGTTAACTACTTTAAAATATAAAATTTCTGTGCATCAAAAGAACATAAATATGATGAACAGAGCAAGGCAAAAACCTCTGTCAAAAATGCTTACCCTTAATTTGATACTAAGGAACATTAGACAAACCCAAGTGGAAGCAATTTCTACAAAATAACTGGCTTGGACTGTTCAAGAGTTAAGGTCATAATAGCCAAAGGATTGAATTACTGTCCCAGATCAGAGAGGATGACAACTAAGGTAACATGGGGTCCTGGACTGGCTCCTGGACCAATGGGCATTGGTGGACAGTTGGTAAAATTTGAAGATTTCCTGGTTTTGATTATGTCGGATGTTAAAAATTTGGGAGATCTGGGTGAAAAGTATACCAGAATTGTTTGTACTGACTTTGCAACATTTAAAAAAATAAATCTCAGGTTATTTTAAAAGGAAAAGTTAAAGAATGAAAGAAAACTAGGTCATATGTCTAAGATAACATACAAAAGTGGAAAGACAAGCTGCAGACTGTGAAAAGATACTTAGAACAAAACCACCAACAATTAGGATCTAGAAAATAAGGAGAGTATTTACAAACACAACACACACACACACACACACACACACACACACACACACACACACACACGAGATTTATTTTTTTAAATGGGGGCAAAGGCTATGAAAATACAATGACAGAGTACATACGGTCATTAGCCATGAAAAGAGTCCCAACCTAACTAGTACTCAGGGATGCATATTTAAAAAGAAGAGGTCATCTCTGCCCATCAGATTGGCAAAAAATTTAAAAGTTAAATTGAGAGCTACAATATTTTAGATTCAAAGCATCAGTAATTGCCCAGCATTTCCTCCAGGGGGCACTCTCTTACCCTGATGGTGGGTGTGTAAACGGGAGAAGCTATTTTACAAGGAAATCTAACCATGTCAAGAATATATGTACCCTTTGACCCACAAAGTTTAAATCCGGGACGTAAAATTTTATTACTTCAGAATAATAAAAAAAAAATAGAAGCAACGGAAGTGTCTATCCAGAAGAGACTGGTGAAATAAAATGATTCATCCGTTCATTTTTTTAAAGATGATTGGAAATTTCTCCCTTGTAAACCAAGATGTTCGGATTTTTTTCCCATGCAATAATTCTTCCATAACCTAGAAAATGGTGAGCTTGAAATAATATCTAAAATATCACTGGTATTCCTAAAGCATGGTAGTACATGGCCTTAGCTCTTTCATCGCAAAGATACTTTATACAAAATACAAGCGATAAACAGAAGCACAGAGTTCTACAAACTCTTTTATCTTCCTGTTGGAATAAATTATTCATGTAGAATTACTTGGTAGCATTTCTAACGCAGCAAAGAAGAAACATGACTCAATAAGTCAACTGAGAAAAGAGAATGGGGTCATTGCTCTCAGTCACCTAGATTATCAAAGGGGGTGTCAGGTCCCTTCAACCCTTGTAAATAGTCACTAGGTTGTGCTCACAAATCTCTTTGCTCTCATCAAAAAGAGCTGTATCCTAACTGCTAGGCCTTTGTAAAAAAAAAAAAGAAAAAGAAACATTACCAACAGGGTACTGGACCCACAGCAGCTACTATCTATAATAGCTTCATGTTATCTTGAGTAGAAAATGAAAGAGACTTTGTGGAGAAACTTTGGACCTGATTTTTACTCTTGAAGTTCAGAATTTTTGTCACGCTGCCTTGTGAAAAGAACTCATTCATTCATTAGATCCTGGTAAGGAGAAGCCTGTCTTGACTGCTCTTTAACCAGTGACGGCTAAAACCCCTTCTTCTGGAACCTGATGCAGCATTTTCAAAGAATAAGGTATATCTGAAAATTAATACATAAAATATAATGTCATTTGTGTATAAAAGAAGTATGTGTGTCTGTCCACACAAATGCATAGAAAGAGAGTAGACAGAATGTGCACCAAACTGTTGATGGAGGTAACTGCAGAGAAAAGGAGAGCGCTGGGAAGGGCTGAGGAAAATCATTGCTTTCTGTTCTACGGCCTTCTCCATTCGTTCAATCTGGTTCATGGAGGACATAGTTCTGCATTTCTTTGACAACAGACTATATTTCAAAGATGTTTTAAGTTGCCTGGAGATGAGATAGATGTGGCTTGAGGAGTTAATAATCCTGTGCTGTGAGGCAAGAGATAGTATGAGCCATACTCAGAGCACCATTGGGGGTGATCTCAGGACATTCGGGGAGCACATAGGAGGGACACAGAGTCTGGGAAGGATAAAAGAAAGACTTTCAGAGACAGAGACAGCAAAGATGAGGCCCAAAGGAAGTGTTAAGACTTGGCTGGGCCCAAGAGAGGAGGGAAAAGTGTTTCAGAAAGGGGGAACAGGATGTGCCAAGACCCAAAGACATTTCGACATGTCCTCTGTCCTCTCTCTGGACACTGCACAGCATGATCTGGAAACTATGCAAGAAATGAACTAATATTCTGCAGCTCAGTTGTGGCAACAGTATATATTTGAGGGGAATTCCTCACACAATTTCTTTGAATTAGCTAAGAAATAAACAGAAATGGTCAAGGTTTTCATAGACTAAAAAGCCGACAGAACATTCAAGCCTCCCTGATGAAATCTGAACCTAATAAATTTCACCCAGGAAAGCGATATGAACAAAATAAAAGCCACAAAGAAAAATTCACAAACAGCCTAGATTTTTGGCCAAATTTGATACAGACAAAAACATGAACGAGGAACCAAATATTTGTTGTAAAATTTCATCCAAATAATAATTAACCAAACTGAAATAACTTCAGAGACTTAAAATGAAAATGACCGAAGCTAGTGTGCCTGCCCTTCATATGAAATCAGCCAAGGAAGTTTAACTGGTAAGAATTCATCAGCAGTAATAAAATTCTGATTACTATTTTATAACTAGGCAATTCAGAATATCTAGGATCAAGGTCAAAGCCTCTGTCCCTGTGTGGAACGAACTGCAAGCAGCATTCAAAGAGGCTGGAGTATAGATGAAGGAAAGAAATAGGCGAGCCTATTTCTCTGTGGGTAGGGGCTCCACTGCCAGCTCCAGGGGCTTGGGCTCTGGGAGCCACAGGGAGGGAGGTCAGCTCTAGGTGTAGGAAGAGGATGGACTGGAGGGAAGAGACAGGAGTCCAGGAGGCTGGGGAGAGGGCCGGGGAGAGAGAGGTAGACATAGCGATGAAGAGGAGATGGGACAGAGAGAGTCAGGGGACAGAACAGGACTAGGGACTGTGAACGGCGGAGGCAGAGGTGGGAGGAGGTGAGGGTGGCCCGGCATCTGACCTGGTGTCTGGGGAAAGAAAGTAAGCTCAGCCAGGACAGCGGTGCAACTACAGGGCCAGGTTTAAGAGCTCAAGAAACATCGAATACCCTCCAGGTCTAAAATAGACAGCAGCAGAGGCAGTGGGGTTTTCACTTCAGTCCCACCAGCCCTGAAGCCAATTACCATGTGTGAGCAAACTGCTTCTAGAACATCATTATGCAGTACTTCCAATCAGGAAGGGATTTTGTTTGTGTTTTAAGAATAAGCGCAGTTGGTTTTAGCTGCAATCCACCAGAGAAGCAGAGAGCTGAGCCACTCCCGGACAGGAAGGGTCAGAGGTTGTCAGGGGGCCTGGGGTTCAAAGGTCACAGGGGCACTCACCGGCAGCCCACACCCAGGAGGAAGCAGGTGAGGGCCACCAGGTCACACTGGTTCCAGGTGTCAGTGAGGTAGAGATGCAGTCGGCGGCGCAGCGGGGTCCGGCCGGGGCCTGGTCCGGGCCCTCCCAGGGCCAGGCTGCCCCAGCCACCGCCCAGACTCTGGCGGAACTCCTCGCAGAGCAGGGTGAAGGCCCAGAAGTAGAGCAGCAGCTCCAGGGCGCAGGGCGGTGCAGGCTGGAAGTCGATGAGCAGCACCCGGGCGAAAAGCAGCAGGAAGAGGAGGTAGCTGACCACGTTGCCCATGAAGACTGTCACTGGTGCACCCCAGAACTGGGGCCAGCGGCGCAGGCGCGGAGTACATCCGCCACAGCAGCCCCCGTGGCTGGGCGGCCATGACACCCTCGAGGGCATCTTCTCAGGGAGCTCTGTCAGCCTGTGGGAGAGACGGAGAAGAGGGACGAGGGCTCAACCTGACCTCTGCACCTGACCTTCCCATTATCAAGACTTCTGACCATTCACGTCTGACCTCCCACACCTTCATGACTTCTGACCCTGCTTGACCTGAAACAATCTGCCATCTGCCATGTTTTAGACTTTTGACCTAACCTCTGACCTCTGAAATCTACCATCAACACTGCTGACTTTCCACCTCTGCCTTCCTCCACCCTCTGACCTCTGGCCCCTGGGCTTACCCTCCTATGTGACCTCTGACCCCCTCACGTTCATGACCTTGGCTCCCAAGCTTGACAGCTCTGTCCCTCAATATTAACTTCTGACTGACAAATGCTCATATCAGATTATCCAGCCCAGTTGTTCTCATATAGCTCTTCCTTCCCCGTATCTGATGCCTGACCATACAACCATATTTGGCTTCTGAACTCTGACCTTTTTGGTCTCGTATCTCTGACCCTTCTCACCTGACTCTTAATTCTGGCCTCCAATCAGAAATGCCAAAATGAATAATGCTAGTGATAATAAACCCAGTAAGTTAACAGAAAAACCAAGCTGGCTTAGAGAGGCATCCTCTATTTATAAACCAGACAGAAAGATGATAATCCAAAAGCAGGAACAACCCAAATGTCCATCACTTGATGAATGGATAAACACAATGTGGCATATCCATACAGTGGAATATTATCCAGCCATAAAAAGAATGAAGCACTGCAACATGTTACAATGTAGGAGTGATAGTAATCCCCATGCACTGAGCACTTACCATGTGCCAGGAACTAGGATTTTACACACATTATGTCCACAAATCCTCCCTGGCTCTCTGACACCATGGCACATTGTATTATTTTGCACCAGACATTTTTGTTTCCTTGCAGTGGGAGAATTAGGAGCTAAGGAATTGCCAGGTAACTTGCTTTTGCTAATGAAATGGGGGCAAAAAGAGCCAGTGTCTGGTCCGCCAGGTCTCTCTCCCTTTGCCACGAGACCAGCAGTATCTCAGCTGGGAGGTACTCACTTACTCCCAAGCGGAGACCAGGTGGAGCAGAGCCATGGCCAAGTCACAAATGGCATGTGAGTGGAATGAAACCTTTGTTATTGTCGGCCACTGGGAGTTTTAGATGGTAGTATGGCAGCATGCCCAGTCCAACCAAACACAAATACAACCTTTAATGTACTTTCATTTTACAGAAAAGGAAACTGAGGCTCAGGGGTGAGTATCTTCCAAGGTCAAAGTCAGGATTTGAACTCGGGTCTGCTTGACACAGAGCCAAATCCCCCGGATAATTCCCCCACCCCTCGTCATTATCCGAAGCTCCATACACTATTTGCTTAGGCCTGTGGGTCACAGCACAGAGGTGAAGAGCAAAGGCCTTGGAGTCAGAAGAGAAACAGATGCCAGATCCCTAAATGAACCACATTCACCAATACCACTTGCTCTACTGAGACAGACACGTGTGCAGCAGGAGACCAACTGACGCCCAGTGAGGACCGCCTCGGTGACAGCACCACACCTTGGCCCAAGCCTTGTTCCTGGAGCGTGGGACACTCCTGGGTATCTCCAGCGGATCCACTAAACCACTACCTCCCGAAGCCCCACTTCTCCCCTCTGCCTTACTCCCCATACCTCCCACGGTGTGGGGGCTCCACTTACCCAGCAGGCCCTTCCCCATTGATGTCCCTCTCCACGCCCGATGCCAGGTCCTTCTGTATGGACTCGTCATCCGACCTCCTGGCATGGAGGGAGGCACAGGGAGAAATGGGGGGAGGGGAGAGAGGAGGTCTCCCAGGAGACCCACACTTCTTCACCCAGAGATCTGGCAGGGAGACAGAGAGGGGCTCCCCTAGAGTCACCCCAGAAGGACCTTTCCATAGAGCACTGGCCGGACGACCCCCTAGAGATGCCACAGAGAGCCCCCAAAGGCTCACCTCCCAGAACATGCCACCAGGGAGGGGGCACTGGACAGACCAAGCAGGAAGGTGCCGGAGGTGAGCAGGAAAGAGAAAGTGAGGACCCACTCCTGCCCATCTAACCCCAGGGCACTGACCTGAAGGCGATGAGGTTGGTGTAGATGAGTGGGGGACAAAAGAAGGCGAGAACCAGGGCCCAGATGGGTGTGGTGCTGTCCATCTCCCCCCACCACTTCTGTGTCAGCAGCGACTGTGGGGTGTGGGGAGGATTAGGAGCCTGGCCCTCCCCACTGCCTTCCTCCCGGAGACCCCAGGCAGGACCTGGGCCACAGCTCCAAGCCCAGAGCAAATGCTCCATGTGGGGCCCATAACTCCTGGGGGTGCAGGGAAGGTGGCCAAAAGCCAAGGACCACCTGTCCCAGGTCTCAGCTAGTAGAGTTGAGCAGCCCCCGTTTAGGAGCACAATATGCTGGATACTGAGCTGTGTACTTTCCACAGAGCAGCTCACTTAATCCTCACCACACCCACAGGAGGACAGGTAGGCATTTCCCCCCCTGTTCAGACAGGGAACCAGGCTGGAACCCGTGCATATAACCGCTATTCAAAGCAATGGACTCGGGGTAATTATCTGAAATGCCAGCCAAACCATTCCAACAGGTGAGCTGGGACTTTCTGTGGGGATAACCTGGCCTTCCTGTTGGATGGGGAGAACTTCCTGTACTGAGGGTGGAATCCCCGAGCCCATCCGATGTAGATTAAAGATACTGAGAAAGTTTTCGAAACAGACAGAATGGGAGAGACTGGGGGGGGGCAAGCAGGGCTTCCCAAAGGAGAGGACTCCTACAGGAAGGGTGGGATTTCCTAAACTGGAGTCTGTCCAAAACACTAGGTAATTGTCCAGGGAGGCCACTCTAGTGTGGAAATCAGGGGACTCTTAAGGAAGTGGGAAGGACTTGCAGTGGGTGAGGCGGGCCCTCCCTTGGGAGGAATGGGATTCCCTATGGGACTGGGAAGGACTTCCTGTGAGAGGAATTCCTGTATCTGGAATGGAGCTTTTAGCGGGGCGGACTGTGCTGTGGGAAGTCTGCCTTTCCTGTGGCAGGGGTGGGGCTTCCTATGGGAAGAGCAACCTTCCTGGGAGAGGGCTGAGAACTTCTGCAGGAGGAGCGGCAGGGCCTTCTCCTCCAATCTCCCGGGAAGCCAGCTGGGGATAGTAGGGGGCGCTGATGCCCAGAGGCTCACCTGCACCCCATCCTGAGCAAAGAAGGCACGGGCGTCAGCCTTTGTGGCAAGCTGGAGGCAGGTGGCATCTCCCCAGAGTGGGCAGCGGCGGAGGAGCAGGCGAGCTGCCCGGTGCTCGCTGCTGCGGTAGCACTCCCCGAAGAGGTCTGGGGGCAAGGATTCCCGTGAGAGGGAGGGAAAGGAGGGGGAGCTCCAGTCCCTGCCCCCAGGCATGCGTGCCCCGCGCACCAACACCCAGCCCCTCAAACTTGGCCGCCAGGTCCTTCCTCCGGGCTGCCTCCTCGGCCTCCGACTCCATACGCGCCAGCACTCGGAGCAGCAGACAGCCCCCAAGAGCTGAGGCCACGGCATTGGAGCCCTGGAGAGACAGAGAGGGGGATGGACAGGGTCAGAGCTTGGAGTGAGGTTCTCAGAGGGGTGAAAAAAAGAGAGAAAAGCCTGTGACCAAGGGAAGGGACAGAGCCAAGGGTCAGAAATTAACCAGGGTCATCAGAGGTCAAGTATGAAGTGATGTTTGCAGATGGATCTGGAAGAAACTGAACATCAGGTGAAATGTGAGAAGTCAGGTGGCTCAGACTGGTCGTTAGAACAGGCTGAGGAGGAGTTGGAATGACATCAGAGGCTACAGACAGGCCAGCAGCTGGAGATGTCCCCTACAATGGTGGAGTAGAGAACTTCAAAATTCTATCTCTCCACAAAAGCAACAAAGAAGCTGAAAAACTGCCAGAATCAACTTTTTCAGAATTCTGGAATCTAACATAAAACCTACAACAAAGAGAAGAGCACCTGATGAAGAAAGAAAATGCTAAATTTCAGTAGAAGACACTGTGACATTTTCACTAAGGTGCTCAGAACCACTACTCCCCAGCACGGTGGCGGCCTGGAAGGCAATCGCTCGCATTCCTGGTTGTTGGTGCCAAAGGCAGCGATTCAGGTCCTACTCTTGGGTAACTCTGCCTGTGTGTGTGGACATAGCAGACGGCTCCCTGAGAGAGCAGCTCAGGGGCTCGCCTTTGCTCTACGGTTCTTGGAGCTTCCCCAGAGCAGAAGTGGCTTCCCAGGTGGTGTTTGAAAGCATTTAAGGACAAATGTTACATGAATTTTATCTCAACAGGGAAAAAAAATCTATATTTAACCCACGCCCTGATGGGCTGAAAACAATCCAAGGCTGAGGTCCTGTCAAAATATTCCTATGGCATAAAAATAGCTCTATCTTAAATCCTATTCAAGTCCCATGACTTTTTTTTTTAAATTTCTCAAACTTCTTAAATGTGTCCCAACATCTCCATCCTACCTGAAGGCCTTCCTCTTGGCTGCCTGGAGGACACCACCGTTACCTTCTTACTGGGCACCCTTGCCTCTAGTCTTGTCCCCTTCTGCATTGCAACTAGGACAATGCGTCTAACTTGCAGATGGGCCTGTGTTTAAATGACTCCCCTTCAGCCGCAGGTGAACGTCTAACTCCCTCATACAAGCTACAAGCTACAAGCTACCGTTTTGTAAGAATAAGACTGATTCATCAGTTGTATGAATGAGGGAAAATACCCAATATATACTGTTAATGGAAAGGCAGGTTATAAGAAGTACATGATATAGAAAGAGAAGGAAGGACGGAAGGAACAAAGGGAGGAAGGAAGGAAGGAAAGTAAGAAATAGCAGTCGGAGGCATAGATCAGGAATGGAGGACGGGGTGGGGGTCGGGGTGACGTCAGTGGCTAGGGGACCTTGCCACCAGGGCATTGGACCCCAGTGGAAGTAAAGGACAGGGAGGTAGGAGAGAGCAGAACCAGAGAACAGGTCAGCACTCACTATCTCCCAGAAGTACATGGCCATCTGAGCCCTGTTCAGGAGCAGTGCCCAGAGCAGCAGGTCACTCCAAGGGGCCTGCCCGAGGACAGCGTCCAGGGCGAGTTCCGAGGTAGCCCTGTCCGAGAGCAGATTCGTCTGCAGGCAAGGGGGCGTGGTGAGGGTTGGCCCCGCCCCTACAGACCGTCCCCACCCCCGTCCTCACATGTCCCTCCCCATGCTCCGCCCCGTCCTGCCATTGCTCACGCTTTCCTTGCAGCCCTGGCCTTGGTGGGAATCCTCGGCGCTCACCGCGTAGTACCTTGGCGCGCACGTCTCCCCCAGCAGCAACCGCAGCACCTTCCCCACGTCAGGGAGTTGGGGCTCCGCAGAGGGTTTATGAACTGGGGTTTTGTTGCCTGAGCCGTGAGACGCCTGGTCCAAAAGGCTGCGGATGAGTGAGTTGGGGGGCGCCGCGCTGTAGAGCTGGGCCAGGCGCGCCGGGGTCAGGAAGTGGCTCAGGCTAAGGCCGTGGGAGATGAGCAAGCGCACGAACTCGGGCCGGTCATTCAGCAGCGCGTCCATGAGAGAGGCCTCCAGGTGGAAGGACTGGCGGCAGTGGGATGAATGGGGAAAGAGATGAGCCCAGAGACAGACAGGGGGCCTGGTGAGGTCAGAGGTTAAGGACAACAATGGGGGTAGAACTATGGGTGACAAATGGATGGACGGATGGATGGGGAGAGAGGGTACAAGATGGAGACAGACAGTCAGGTGGATGGACAATAAGAGAAGGCTTGACAGGCCATAATGGAAGATGGAACCAGCTGTCCGAGATGTCAGGAAGGAAGGGAAGTGCAACTCCTTGTCATCCCCAACTCCCAGGCCCTGACCCCTCACCCGCCACTGGATGTCCCCCCGGAAGAGTTCACTCTGGGCAATGTCCACGCGGTTCCAAACCACAGCTAAACGCAACTCATCCAGGTAGGCTGAGGCTTCAGAGCTCCCACATGCTGAAAAGGGAGGGGAGCAGAAGTCAGGGGACTGGGATGCCTGAGGGAGATCGCCTTCCCTTCCATTTGGGACATCTGACATTCACGCCTACAAAAGGGTCTGGGGTCTTTAAGAAATCAGGCTATTACAGAGAAAGACAAACACCCTAGGATTTCACTTATTTGTGGAATAAAAACAAAAGAAAAGGAAAAACGAACAAAATAGCAGTTGACTCAGACACTGAGAAGTGACTAGTGGTTACATGGGGGACGGGTTGGGTTTGGTGGGCAGGGAAGGAGAGGGGGATAAAGGAGCCCCCAAATTCTCAATCACAATGTAAGTTGGTCATGGGGACGGTAGTACAGCCTGGAGACTATAGCCAATGATTCTGTAACACCTCCCTATGTTCACAGATAGTAGCCATACTAGTCGGGGTGAGGAGTTAATAACATGGGTCACTGCTGAGCCACTGTATTGTATACTTGAAACCAATATAAGATTGTATATCAATGACACTTCAATAAAGAAACGTCAGGCTATCACAGGCATAAGGTCATTTGGCTCAGGGGCAGAATGGTTTGGAGTCCCCAGGAAGGAAAGGGATGATTTATTTAGTTAACATCTACGGGGAGGGTTCTGGACAAGCAGTGGGAGGGAGAAACGGGATACAGTCCCTGCTCCTGAAGGAGCTCACTCTGGGAAGCCGCGTCCTGGAGCCACACAACTGAACTCCCAAGTGAGCACAGAACGTGACGGGCCCAGGAGTGGCTACAGTCGCAGAGGTATGGGGTGACCCAAGGGCCCCTCCTAGGGGAGGGCTTTTGAAAGACAGGTGGGGTTTGGAGACACATCTAAGGTGAGAAAAGAACCTTCAAGGCAGCAGGAGCAGCCGAACAAAGGCCTGGTGCAGGAAAACACAGGATATGATAGCAATCGTGAGTCACTCTGATTTCCTGACACTTAGGGTATTTGTGAGAAGAAAGAGGAGACAGTAGCAGAAAATGAGGTTGGAAAAAATCCAGACATTAGAGGGACTCTGGAGGACCCCGGTGGTCATTTAAAAAAGCGAGAAGAAAAGAGGTCTTTAAAACTTGGATCCAGCAATTTCAGGGATACGACCATGTGCAGTCAGTGGGGCCTGGAAAGTCAGAAGCAGCCGGTGGCTCCAAGGAGGAGCCCAGCAAAGCGGAGGCACTGGTGGTCTCAGAGCACCTATGCCATGGAGTTTTCCCTTCCGTCTCCACCTGCTCACATCTCTCTCCAAAGGGGGACTTTCACCTCACTTTGGTTGTTCCAAAACTTGGTGTGGCAGAACCGGGTAATCTAGAGGAGATGGGCGATGGGCCCTGCGGCAGGCAGACCTGGGTTCTGATCCCAGCTCCCCTAACACCACCTGCCTGACTGCAGGTAAGCCGCCATGGGCACCTCAGTTTCCTCATCTGTAAAAAGGGACTAGTGAGGCTACCCCCTTTATAGCGCTGTTAGCTGTCATCACCATAGGGGGAAGTTCCAAGCTGGGAGGCATGCACAGCTTGACCAGCCCAACCTCCAAGGCTGAAGGCTGAAGAGACAGACGTGCAGACAGGGGTAGTAACATGCCTCGGGCCACAGAACTACGACTTCTTTTCAAAACCCAGAAACAAATTCAGAGTGGGATTTTCTAAGATTCTATGAATCTCCCCTACTTTCCTCATAGTTTCAAGAGAAGGAAAAAAAAAAGATTTATAAGATCTTGCTTTACATTCTGCCTTAACATGTCACCCCTTATCCCCTGGACCTCCCCCCCCCCCAGGCCCTCATGCTCACGATGCCCCATAAGGAGCTCAGCCTCCTTCCCCAAAACCCACCTTCCCTTGGGTTCCCATCTCAGGGACGTCTCCTTTGTCACCTCGTCAGTGACAGACCCCCAGGTGCTGTCCTCACCCCTCTCTTCCCCTCGCATCCCACAGCAACTCAGTCCCCAAGCCCCGCCTCTCCTGCCTCCCGCCTCTCTCTGCCCAGCCTCCTCACCATCCCCGCGGCCCAGCCCTGCTCCAGCCTGTCCCAGCACTGTCACCGCAGCCCTTTCTCTTTCCCCTAGGCGGCCCCTGTCCGACCCCCGAGGCCCCCTGTGTATGCAGAGCTAGCCCTCCCGTGCCTGTCACTGCAAGGTCTCAGGGGCTCATGGGTGGTCTGGTCCTGCCCACCTCACTCACTGGCCCCCTCTGCAGCACTCCCTGCAGGCTGTCCACATGGGCCTCTTGCCTCCCCCAAAAGGTGCCCCATGCTGCAGGCTTGAGAAGCGGACAGATTGGAATTAAAAGCCTGATCCCTGTTCCTTGTGTGACCTTGGGCAGGTCATTTCTCTCCACTCTGAGCCTCAGTTTCTTCATCTGCAAAATTGGGAAGACAATCCTTGCAGTCAGGGATGGAAGATCAAGGCAAAAACATACACCGACCGCTCCACACGGTGCCTGTCCCATACCAGGCTCTTCAGGGGTATTCAATCCCTCCCAGTCAACACAGAAAGATATTACCCTCCTCCAATCCTTCTTTGCCTGCTGAAACCCCATCCTTGCAACTCTGCTATCACAGAGCCAGCTGGTCATCTCCAATTTCCCCAGCGGTGTGATCCCTTCTCCACTTCTGCAGGCAATAGACTTCAGTACCATCCCTTCAAACCCCACCTCACAGAGCTGCTGCGTTTTACTCCCAGGCTGGTGTGTTAACTCATGCACAGTGAATCAGACTTGCCCACTGTCATCCTCTGTTTAAGAATATGTCTGCACAAGACACAGGCTCGCAGCCAGAACAGCTCCCACTTATTGCCTCCTTCACCCCAACACCCTGAGCCCTGCAGAGACCAGGCACGGCTCATAAGCTGCCTCTGAGGCTCACAATGCTCCTGCAATATTATCTCCATTTTCAGAAAAGAAACTGAGGCTCAGAGAGGGGAAGTCTGTTTCTCAAGGTCACACAGCAAGGAAGGGACTGAGGTGATATTAAAATTCAATGTCAAAAGGAAATGCTCTTCCTGCCACACCACAGCATGTGACGGACACAACTGGGGTGGGGAGCAGGGGCCGAGAACGCATTATAAACTGATACTCTGCCTCCTGGGAGTTTTTTAAATTAAAGTAGGTGTTTTCCCTGTAAAACTCTTCTGACACCAAAAATGACCCTTCCCACCCTCACACCACAGAACCCTGGGAACCCTCCTCGCCACTAATTTATTCCACCTCCCCATCTTACTAAGTCCAAACTACTGGCTCTTCAGGGCCCAATTTAAATACCACTTCCTCCTGGAATATTCTCCCCTGACAGCGGTTGCTCCCCCATGCTTCTGTCTTAAGTTTGTTTCCAAACAACCCTGGTAGGGTCTAAGGTTCTTAAGAGAACAAAATAGGTCAGCTTTAATCTCTGGAGCCTAGGAGGATGTTTGTTGAATGAATAAATGAGCCCTACTTGAGCCTCTGCCAGGGGCCATTCTGCTCCCTACCTTGTTTTGTCATTCATCCTTCTAGTGAGCTATCAGGAGTCCCTCGCTGACAGGTAGCACTCTGGTTCATCTCCAACTCCCTCACCCCCAGTGCTTGAAATATATTAGAGGCAAGTAGGAAGGGAAGAAAGGACAAATGGGTGGATGGATGGATGGATGGATGGATGGAAGGATGGATGGATGGAAGGATGGAAGGATGGATGGATGGTTGGAAGGATGGATGGATGGTTGGAAGGATGGATGGATGGTTGGAAGGAGGGATGGATGGATGGATGGATTGAAGGAGGGATGGATGGATGGATGGATGGATGGAAGGATGGATGGATGGATGGAAGGATGGATGGATGGTTGGAAGGAGGGATGGATGGATGGATGGATGGAAGGAGGGATGGATGGATGGATGGATGGATGGATGATGGATGTATGGATGGACAGAAGGATGGATGGGTGGATGGATGGAAGGATGGATGGAGGGATGGAGGGATGGATGGATGGAAGGCTGGCTGGCTGGCTGGATGGATGGAAGGTGGATGGAAGGATGGAGGATGGATGGAGGGATGGATGGAAGGATGGATGGAGGGATGGATGGATGGAAGGCTGGATGGGAGGATGGATAGATGGATGGAAGGATGGATGGAAGGAAGAATAAAGGTTGAAAGGATGGATGGATCCAACAGAAAGAAAACAATATTGGAACATAATGAAAGTTCTTGGGAAAACTGGCCAAATGTCCAAATAGCACCATATGAAGCCCCCAAGAAACACCCAAAAAGGGGATGCCAAAAGGGAAGAGCTAAGATGGGGCACAACCTGAGATTAGAGAGGATGGAGAGAAAGCCCAGACCAGGAAACGTGCCCAAAGCTGAGCTGAGTGAGGGGGAGAATTTGGGAGTCCAGGTCTTACCTTTGACAAGGGCCTTCAAAACGATGGTCTCGAATTCCTCAGGGCCATCATCAGATGAATAAACCGTCAGCAGCTCCTTCCGCATCATGATCCTCTCCACCTGCAGAAAACCAAATTCTGCATCCCTGGCCCAACTCCACCTGGACCCTGTTCACAGCGACACAGGACACCATTCCCCTCCGGGACTTAGTGGTCCGGGTGCTCAGCACCTTCCAGCCCTGGAACCTTGGAGCCCAGGCCCCCAGCCCCCTCCCTCAGACTCAGGAGTCCAGGCCCCCAGCCCCTCCTCCCTCAGACCCGGGAGTCCAGGCCCCCAGCCCCTCCTCCCTCAGACCCGGGAGTCCAGGCCCCCAGCCTTTTCTCCCTCAAATCCACGAGTTTGGACCCCTATTCCTCTCTTCCCTTGGATCCAGGACCCCAAGTTCTCAGCACCCCAATCTCTCAAGACTAAGGAACCCAGGTTCCCATCTCCTCGCCATCTAAGTATCCAGAGTTGGGCCCCAGGCATCATACCTGGGCCTGCAGGACTTCAGGGTCCCCTTTGGGAAAGAAACGCCTAATCCGATCTTGGGCTTTACCGCTCCTGCTTCCCCCTCCCCCTGGAGCCATAGTGTCTTCCAGGATCTCTGCCAGGCAGTCCGCAGCTCCCCCAGACCCGGCCACCAGGAGGCAGGGGAGCTGAGCCTTGGTGGCGTTCTCTATCCGCTGCAGGATAAAGGGAGGAGTCAGGTCACGGAAGGCAGGTATTCACTCCCACTAGAGTCCAGATCCCCAGCCCCTCCTCCCTTAGACCCAGCCATCTGGACCCCTATACCTTCAACATCTTCTCATCACCATCGATCAGGAGGAGGAGGACAGGGATGTCAATTCCAGTCCCTGAGGGGAGAAGAGAGCTGGGGGCTTGGTCACCTCCTGTCAGCCTTTGCCAGGGATGGGAGAGAACATTTCCCAGGAGTCCCTGGGGCAAACACTGACTTCTGTCTAATCCTCGGTCCTGAGGCTCACGGGAATTGTCATGTCTCCGAGCACGCTGGGAGGGGCCAGATTTCGAAGACAGTAATGCTCAACTTCTCAAGGGAGGAGGAGGCTGGGAGCCTGCGCTCCTGGGTTCCTGAATGAGGCTGGTATTTATGGCATGAGTCAACCCTATAATTGATTAACGACTCAGGAGTCAGTAGAAAATGAAAGTTCAAACAGAATGAAGGAACTAAGGAATAAAAAGGACTTTCCAAACACAATAAAGGTATTTACCAAAGCCCAACAGCAAAATCATATAAAGTCATTTTCTACTAACTCTGTTCCCATTAAGTAAGAAACGATACTATTCACACTAATCCAGGAGTTTTGAGCTAACATAATAATGCAAGGAAATGAAATAACTGAAGGGAAAACCAACATTTTTTTTAACTTGAGAAGACAAATGTATCTATTTGAAGAAAACATGATTTATATTCTCAGAAATTTGGGGTGACTCCACTCGAAATAAGTAAATATTAATAAGGGAATCTGGTGAGAGGATTGATACAAGAAAAATACACAAAAATCAAAAACTTTTCTCCAAACTAGTAATAATATGGATTTTATCCATGTTTTCATAAAAATGAGATTTTTATGAGGAAATTAATAGACTTTATTTAAGGACAAGGCCAGAATAAATGGAAAATATTAATACCTTGCTGACCTGTCATAAAGCAGTACATAAACTCAAGGCAGCTCAGGGAAAGAAAAAGGGCATAGGAGGACTTTGGAAATGTTTTCCTTTTTTTTTCAAATGGAACAAAATAATTTTAAAATTCATATGAAAGAATAATTATCAGAGAAGAGCTAAGAAATTTTTGAGAAGGACAGTGGAGTGGAACTTTCCCTAATTACATTCAAATATCCTTTCAAAACAAGTTTGGCACAGGAATAGATAGATGAAGGGAGAGAAGAGAACAAGGTTGAGAAACAAATTTCAATGTATAAAGGAACTGAATATATAACTGATGTGGCAGTTCAAGTCACCTGGGAAAAGATGGTTTATTTATTAAATGGTCGAGAAGGACACAGGTCTTTCCATTTGCAAGAAATGTGGACTCCCTACCTTAAAACATGTAAAAAATCCCTTCCAGATGGACTAAACATTTAAATATAAAACTATAAGAGATTAAAAAGAAGACTTAGAATATATGTATGGCATTGAGTGGGGTGAGTGGGGTGGACTTTTCTAAAAAAAAGCAAGGAACTATGGATCTATAAAAGAAGCAAGAAATACATCTAACTACATACAAATGCTAGACTTTTTATGGAAACAGACATCATAACAAAAGTATCTTTTAAACATTTTACACTACATCTAACAGTTAAAGCATTACTAT
Organism: Smutsia gigantea; assembly: GCA_032199065.1. Classification (NCBI taxonomy): domain Eukaryota; kingdom Metazoa; phylum Chordata; class Mammalia; order Pholidota; family Manidae; genus Smutsia; species Smutsia gigantea. The sequence goes on along the minus strand of JAVSCE010000294.1, from coordinate 219,326 downwards.
AGACAGGATACAAAGAATTCCTACAAAAAGATAAGAAAGGAATAACCTGACTGAAATAAATGCAAAGGATATGAACAGACAATTCATAAATGAGGAAATCTGACTGGTCAATAAAATACATGTCTTTATTTTTTAAATAGTAGTAAGATAAAGTAAAAGTGAGGTATCACTTTTACCCATCAGATTGGCCAAATTTAAAGAAAGACTACCCAGAGCAGGTTGAGACTGGATGGGAAAGGATATTCCCACACATTCTTGATTAAGAGTGAAAATTGTTACAAATTTTTAGAAAGTTATCTAGTACTCTCTGTTAATATACACACACACAGCAAAATCACTTGGGGAAACTACTGTATAGAATTTAAAACTCCTGTACATAATTACGGATGTCCAACAAAGATACTTAGTGCCAAACACTGGTAAAATTTTTAAGTATCCATCAATTGAGAAAATATAAAACAAGAGGTGGTAAACCCATTACAAAGGTATATCATGCAACTGTTACTAGGAGACGCAAGCTAGAGAAGTTTGGAATGATTATAAACAAATGTAATATGTATGTGTATAGTATAAAACAAAGGCAGCATTACCATATAGGTGGAAATAATAATTGCATAGGATTTTATAAGCATAGAGAAAGGTATAAAAGGATAAACTCCAAATTGTATAACACTGATTACCCCAGTAGAGGGGGTTGGACCTGGGAAGGGGAGATAATTCATTTTTTCTTTATATACCTTCATATGGTTTTACTTGTTCCAATTAGTACATAGTAAAGCTGCCATAATATATTATGTTGAGGGAAAGAAGCCAGTCTCAAAAGGTCATGTATTATATTATTCCATTTATATAACCTTCTGGAAAAGCAAAAACTAGAGCAGCAAGAAGACCCAGGTTTGCCAGGAGTTGGGTATAAAAGGAATGCCTTCAGGGTACCAGAATGGGTCCCTGTCCTGATGGTGAAAATGGTCACATGAATCTATAATCATAAAACTATGTCCCCCCCCAAAATTCAGTTTCACTGTATGGTAATTTAAAAAATGAGATTAAAGTTGCCAAAAAGCTAAGTAAAATTGAAGAATGAAGTGGCTACTTTTTAAAATGTAGAAACTGTTTACAAAGAAGCAGCTTTTGGTTTAGTTGACTTTCTCCACTGCACATTTGTTTTTATTTTATGGATTTCTGCCCTTGTCTTTATTATTTCTTTGCATCCACTTTCCCTAAATTTGATTTGCTATTCTGTTTTCAGATTTTTTTTTAATGGGAGGCTTAAATTAGATTTTCAGCCTTTCTTCCCTTTTTGGGGGGGGCGGTATATGCATTTAAATCTACACATTTCCCTCTGGATATTGCTTTGGCTGCATCCCAAAAGCATTGACGTGTCATATATTTATCACTCAGTTCAGAATAGTTTCGCTTCTTTACTTTCTTCTTTGACCCATAGGTATTTACAAACTACAAATCACACAACCATATGTATGAATCTCACAAAAATAATTGGAATAGAGAAAGCCAGACTCAGAAACATGCAGAGGGTAGGATTCCATTCATCTGAAGCACAAACGGGCTCAGAATTACTCTATGTTGTCACATGCAGTATAAGGGTGCGGGCAGGAGGCTTCTGGGGCTGTACTGTTGTTTCTTGATCTGGGTGCTGGTTGCATGAGCAGATTCAGTTTGCTAAAAATGCATCAAGTAGTCTCCTGTGCATTTTAGATTTCCAGATAAAGAGTTTTTAAAACACAGCAAATGACGGGAGAAGGCCTTTGACCACAGGGCACTCCTCCTCGCCCCAATCCCCAAACTTCGCCCAGACCAGCCCTCTGCGACCCTGGGTCTTGGAAGAAGCCACTCACCTCCCACGCCCGTCTTCTGCTGAGCGATATGGGACTCGAAGCTCAGGCGGAAGCGGTTCTCGCCGCCCAGGTAGCCGTGTGTGCCGTCGTCCACCAGGAAAAAGGCTGAGTAGTTGTAGTCGAGCGGAAACTGGACTCCGTCCTCGGGGGCACCACGCCATGGGTACCTCGCAGGGAATGAGCCCTGGGGGACAAGCGGCCCGACCCGGAGTGTTTCCACCAGGGCCAGGAGGGCAGACACCAGTCACTCATACAGACCCAGGATTCAGACTCCCCGGACCCTCCTTTTCCAAGACCCTGGGTCCCACCTTGGGGTTGGTGAGGGCCTCTCTATTCCGAACTACACCCCATGGGGCCACGCCCATGGCCACCACCTTCGTGCCCCCAGTGCTGGCTGTCTGGTGGTCCCGCACAGCTGCACCGACATGCCGGCCAATGCCCCTATGCAGCCCCCCGGTGACAATCCAGGCCCCTACACAGAGACAGAGAGAGTGCTGGTTGGGTCCAGAGACACACAGGGTTGTAGAGACAGAAAATGGAGAGTCAGACAAGGACCCACATGCAGAGACAGGAGAGAGCATCCCAGAGAAATGCGGAGATGGGCAGTCGCCCAGGCCCAGAAGGCACAGCCTCCCCACTTCAGTCACCTGTGCTCTGGGCAGCCCGCACCAGCCCGCGTCGCAGCAGGTCCTGCAGCCAGGTCTGGAGGACGGGGCCCCCCGACCCCCCCAACACTGACACCACCAGGTTCGGGGCCCGGAAGCCCCATGTGCGTGTGACCAGATTATAAACTGTAGCTGGATCCGTGCGGTCAGAGAGCCGGAGGAACTGTGGACACACGGGTGGAGGGGACATGGGGAGGGGAATAGAGACAAAGAAGGGGACAGAGACAGAGGGAGAAGGAGAGAGAGACAGAGAAAAGGACAGAGATCCAGAGACAGGTGGGGTCAGAGACCCAGGGAGGAGACAGGAACCCAGAGAGAGAGGGACAGACTTAGAGAAGACAGACAGGGGTGGAGGGCAGAGAGATCCAGGGAGAGGTAAAGATGGGGATGGGCAAATGGGGAGACACAGCGTTCAGCTGGGGCACCCCCAGACCCTGGCCCTGGGAGCCCGTGGCATGCAGTCCCGCTCGCCGACCCTGGCCCTGCCCAGTCATGCAGGCCTCACATTGCTGGCCTTACGGCCAACACCCACGAAGTCCACGTCCCCATAGGCGTCAGTGGGCTGCTCTGTAGTGTGCAAGTCACTGTCCCACACGGTCACCACGGCTGCCCCGAATGCATCCTCTACAGCCACTGATGGGTGGTCACTCCGACGACGGCCACACTGGCACAAGGTCCCCCTGGTGCAGAGAAGGGGGAGCATGAACCCCCACCGCCAGCATCCTGTATTAGGCCCACACTTGTGCACAGCCCCCAGAGGCAGTCCCAGTCCATGCTGCCCCTGGCACCACCCCTCCCTGGCTGCAGCGGGAGCGCCACCAGTCTCCTTGCCCCCCAGAAGGAAGCGTGGTGGCCCAGTAAGCCTGAGCAGGGAGGCCTACAGGGCCCACCCTCATGTTGCCAGCAGGGCCTGAAATGGAAAAGCACAGAGGGCCATCAAGGGGTGTCCTCACTGCCCCTATTCCAAACAGATGATATTTATCATGAGAAGGGAAATCCATAGAGTGCTTCGGAGAGCACCGGGGGCAGCCAGATGGGAAGGCAGCTGTGTGACTTTGGGCAAGTGGCTTCCCCTCTCTGAGCCTAAATGCCACCCCCCCCCCCAAATGAAAAGACAGTAACACGGCCTACTTCATAGAACTATGAGGAGGCAGTGAAATAATGCAACGGTTCCTGAAATGAGGGTGCATGCCAGACCCAGATGGCTCTCTGTGAACTCCACGCGGAGCTTTAAATAACCTTGCATAACACAGTGAGAAAGTCATTCGTTTTTTGTTCTCCTGTTAAGGAGAGAGGCTCAGCTGGGTGCTGGAACATCTATAATGCCTAACTCTTTGCTACTTTTTTTTTTCCAACAGAGAAAAGCAGGCCTTAGGCTCAGAAAACTGGACTGGCACGTAACATCCAGTTAGAAAGGTAAAAATCCCTATTTGCTTTCACTGTAACTGTCTTTCGTGGCTTTTTTCCTTTTGTGACAAATGGAATAGGTCCCATTTATAGTGAGCATAAATGAGACTTTTTTTCACCCTAAATAAATGTGCAGGTATTCCTTGCTATCTAAATGCGACAGGCACCTGAGTTTTAAAGAGCAGGCGACACGGATTCTGGAAATAAGGGATTTATTTGAAACTGTATCTTAATCTCTTTGGCCCTCGATTCCTGAAGGGATTCAGATATTGGGGGAGACACGCATTTACGTAAATGGAGTTAGCCTCGATTTAAGGATCAGTTGTCAAGAATGCCACAGTGGTCCAAAAATTTGACAAATGTTGTGAAGACACTAAAAGAATGATCTGATCACATACAGGATGAACAGAATACGCTCAGCCAGCTCCTGGCAGAATGAGAACCACAGCGAAGGACACCCCCTTCCTCCTGAGCCTACCTCAAGAGTCCTGGTGTGCCTCAGTTTACCCACTTGATCCTTGCACTCATCCCAACCCCATCCCTAGATCCTCTTGTTCCCTTCCATCTACTTCCCACTAGCCCTTTCCTGCAAAACTTCTTCACAGAATGTTCCAGAACTTTATCCAATACAGTAGCCCCTAGCCACATGGGGCCACTTTATAGTCAAATAAATTAAAATTAAATACAGTGAAAAATTCAGTTCCTCCACCACTCTGGCCACATTTCAAGTTCTTGGGAGCCACGTGTGGCCAGTGGCTTCCATGTTGGATATGGATATAGAATACTTCCTCCACTGCAGAAAGTTCTGGTGGACAGAACTCAGACCGCCCCCCCTCAGCACTTCTCACCTCCTGCCCCGCTTCCTCAGTGTGGACACTAAAACTGAAAAGATCAGCATTCTCTGCACATCCCAAATTCAATGGCCACTTTCAGGTCTTATGTGATTCTATCACAAAGTGGCACTGGTCACAGCTGAAAGGTTCCAGTTCTAGAAGATCATTTCCTTGGCAGACACACCTGCCCACTCGGCTGCTCTGTCCCTGCCTCGCCAGGGGCTTTCTCTTCCTCTGTGCCTGTCCCGAGTGTCGGTGTTCCCAGAGCCAGACTCCTCAGGGGTCTCAAACTCGATGCCCCCAGGGGCGAAGCAGGTGACTTACAGGAAAGAAGGAGCATGTGGAAAACAAGAAAACAAGTGGGTGTGCCACACGCTATGGCAACTTAAAGAGGCATGTTTTTGGTGAGGCATTCAGAAAGGGTTTTCAAAAAAAAAAATCAGTCATACAAATGCCAGTTTACAACCTCCCTGACTACACATTTTTCCCCCATGACATCTCACCTCATCCCACAGTTTCTGTTACCATCTACAGCTAAGACTTCTCAAATTCTGGACGAAGTCCCAGACCTCTCTCTGAGTCCCAGACCCAAGTTTGCAATGCCCCCTGGTTCTCTGGGCTCCTCTGACCCAAGAAGTCCCACACTTTGCTCTGTAACATTTCCCACACCTGCTCATCCTCCTGGGTTCCCCACCGCAGGGACAACCCTGCTGTTTCCCAGGCCCCAGATCAGATGTCCAGGAGCTGTCATCCCCCCATTCCCCAAATGCCTCCATCTGCAAGCTCCAGCCCATTCCCCCCACCATGACCCCATAAGCCCTGGCCTCGCTGGGACTCTTCCCCTCCAATCTGGGGCCTCACCCAGCCTCCTCCCTGGTTTCCCGAACTCCTGTTCATCCTCACACAGCCCCCAGAGTGTCTTTCCATGCCTAGAGCTGCCCCTGCCCCTCCTGTGGCTCCCCAGCACCCCAGGACAAGTTCCAGCCGGTCCGAGTGCCACCTTGAGGCCCTGTGAGGTGTGGCCCTGCTCTGTCTCGACAACGCTCTCTGCACCCTGAGCTTTGCTCCATGTTCTGCCACACCACATTGTCAATAAGGGGCGACTCGCGCATGCTGTGCCCACTCCTGGAATCACTCTCCACGCTCCACTCTCCAGCCTGCCTTCAACTGTCAAACTCCAACTGGTCCTTCCAATGTCCTCCCACTGGCTGTTCCTCCTCCAGAAGCCATTAGTGACACCCTGGGTCGCCTCCCCAGCCCTAGCCAGACACCCTCTCACTCCCACGGGGCCCAGTGAGTCTTCATGGCTCCCATCTCCTTGCCTTACAAATTATCATCCCTGCAGACCTGAGCTTCCCAAACGTTTTTGACCACACTCCCCATCAGTAAAAAGGTTTTGAGCACTCACCCTCAATAATGTATATCTGTTTATTTATGTATAACTGTAAGCCATACTGCACTAACACATTCCTAACAAAACACACAAAATTAGGAATGCTGATATTTCCCACACCCCAGAGATTGTCTTAAAAACAACTAGAAAGCCAGGACCCACTTGACAGACCATCACCGAAGACCAGGATTACTCCTCCAGGGTGGCAAACCCCCAACCTGGCTCATGCGGTGTCCCTGGCCGCCCAGCACAAGTCTAGGGCCTTCACACAATAGTGACTGCTATCTTCGCGTGGGAATTGTGGTTATTTTCCTGAGATTCTAGGTGCCGGCACTGTTCCAAGAAATATTGCAAGCATTAACTTGTTTAATTTTGTATAACCCCAGGAGGTAGGGCCTGTTTTTATGCCCAGATGGTAGATGAGGCCCAGAGAGGTGAAATGATTTACCCAAAGCCACAGAGCATGTGTCCCAGGTGAAATGTGAACCCAGCAGCGCCTGTTCTCCTGAAAATTATGCTCCTTTGGGGGAGCTGAGTGAAAATCTCATAGATGAATGAATGAATGAATGAAAGAAACAGCAACAAGAGAAAAAGAGAAACTGAGGAAAGGAGACAGAGACACAAGGCAAAGACACAGGAAGGAAAGAAATAGAACTGAGTCCTGGGGCTTTTACGCTGACCCTGAGCCAGAGCGTGGGAAACTGGAAGCATCCGCACAAACCCAAATCCAAATCCTCCCGAGGGCGCGCGCCACCACGGAACGCCCTTAGGAGTGTCCGCAGGGACACTGTAGGGGAAGGGGAGGGGCCAAGGGCCGGGTCTGTGGTGGGCGGGGCCAGCGGGCATCGGGCGGTCCGGGGTCGGGCCCCGGGGCGAACTCCTCACCCCGGATCTGTGGGGTCAGCGATGAACGTCGTGCACGTCTTCTTCTTGAAGATCTTGGGGATCCAGCTCTGGGAACAGGAACAAGGGATCGGGGGTTCCAGTTCAGTCCTATGGGACACGGAGTCACCCGCCCCACGCCCTACCCCGGGACCCCAGCGCCCTCCTCTCCTATATCCAGGGGTCTCGACCCCTATCAACCCCTTCCCACCGTCCCCAAGGCCCCAGGACTCCGGGCCCCGCAACCCCCTCCTTTCTCCGGCCGGGAGTCTGGGTCTCCAGCGACCTCCTCTCTGGGAACCAGGAGGCCAGGGCCCCAGCTCCCTGTTCCCTCAGACCCGGAGGCCCGGCCGCTGTACCTGCTCCTTCTCCGGGCCCACCATGCTGCCGCAGCTGCCGCAGCCTACAGAGGTCCCTACATTCGCTCCACCAGCCCTGGTTCCAGACCCGCCCGGGACAAACCGGCTCCGCCACTTCCCGGCGCAGCCTGGGGCGGGGCAAAGTCTGGGGGGCGGGGAGTCGCGGAGACGCAGGGCAGGAGGCGGGGCAAGGGTCGGACAAGTCTGCGGGACAGAGACCTGGAGAGCGACATGCACCCGGAGAGAGGGGACTGGGACCTAGGGGCAGAAGGAGAGAGACCAGAAAGAGGGACAGAGACCAAAGAGAAGGGGCAGAGACCTAGGACGCGTGGGACAGAGACTTAGACAGGTAAAGAGATCCAGAGAGGGGGGTCAGGGACCCAGAGAGAAGGGACAGAGACTCAGAGAGAGAGGGACAGAGATCCAGAGAGGGCGGACAGGGACCGAGGGGGAGACTCACAAAGGGGGATGACAGACATGGGAGAAGGTGACACTCTGACCTTGGGTGGAGGACACAAAGACTTAGGTGGAATGCAGAGAATCAGAAAGGGGGGGACAGAGAACTTGGTGGGGCAGTACATTGATCCAGAGGTAGAGACAAAGACTCGGGTGAGGAGCAGACACTCAGAGGGAGAGGGAGACGCAGAGGCCCAAGAGTAACAGGGAGACAGAATGCTTGGGAGGAGCGACAGGGATTCTGAGAGAGTGGGTGACAGAAACCTCAAGAGAGGGAGACTACTAAAGAGGGACGGATGGTGACAGGGTGAGGAGTAGGAGATACTGACACACAGATAGGCAGGCCACGTGTCTCCTGCCACCTCTCTCTGACAGGGACAGCTGCGGCTACTGGGTAATCTGAGTCCCCCATCCCCCTCACCGTATTTATAGCCCTGGCCCGGCCCTGGCCCCTGCCCTCAGATCTGAGCTCCAGGGCCTGCAGGTCATGGGTATGTGTGCTGGGGCGATTTGCTTCCATCCCTCTCCAGGGCCTCCACGTCGGCAGCCACCATCTCCGCAGAGGATCCCATCCAGCCAGAAACTCCCCATAATCTAACCGCCAATCCTCCCATGGCAGGGGTCTCTCCCCTCGGACACGACCCTCCTACCCCCCAGGTGCCCCAGGAGCCGCCAACTTGGCCCACTAAAAGTTTAGCTGTCGTCTGTGCAGCTGCCAAGCATGAACTTGTTGGCAGTCCAGTGTCAAGTCCTTTGGCCACTGTCTCCTGGCCAAGGAGAGACCCCTTTGTCCACCTCCTCCCCAGCCGGGAGGGGCAGGATGGCAGGGGAAGGCGGGGACTGACCCAGAATAACTCAGGGCTGAAAGTAAATTTAGCCACAGAGAAGGGAGGGGAGAGACCCTATTGGCTGTAAAGTGGGGAGGAGGGCCCAAGAGGGAGGTCAAGGAGGCTCCTGAGACTGCCTCAGAGGGTGTCCAGCATCCAGGACCAGAGGAAGGCAGAGACAAGAGAGAGACACAGCAAAGGAAAGTCACAGACGGAAAGAAAGAGAAAGACCCAAAAAGGGACAAGGACCTCCCCGTTCATCTACATAGCCACAGAGGCAGCTGGAGCGAGCCCTGGGAGAAGCTGCACTGCCTGTCCGTCCCCATGGGCCACCTTGGGCCATGGCTGCACACTTCTCTCCTCTGGGCTGCTGCGGCCAGCCTGCTCCTCCCCCCAGCCATGACCCAGCAGCTGAGAGGGGCCGGGCCAGGCCCCAGCACCTGGGACAACAATGCAGGCGTCCCGGAGCCCTCAGAGGACATGTCCGGCAAGTTTGGCTACCCCATTCACAGCCATAGAGGCCATGGAGATGAGAACGAGGGTGTTTCCACAGAGGGTGGGCATCAATTCCAGAGCCACAGAGACCACGGAGAAGAGGAGGAAGATGTCTCCAGGGAATATGGTCATAGTCACAGACCCCAAGGCCACAGGTACCAAGGGCATGAAGTCGGAGACGAGAACGTCTCTGATGAGGAGGTATTCACAGAGCGTGCTTGGCAGAGAGGCCATGTGAATGAAGACATGGACGATTCAGCCGAGCATGGCCACCACTTCCCTAGCCACAGGACTCATGGCCATCGAGATGAGGACAAAGATGAGGACGAAGTTGTGTCCAGTGAACATCACCATCGTATCATCAGGCCTGTACACCGAGGCCACAGAGAGGAAGAGGATGATGAAGATGAGGAGGAGGAGGGTGTCTCCACTGAGTACAGACCCCAGGCTCCCAGGCACCAAGGCCACGGGAAAGAGGAGGAGGATGTCTCAGATGAGCATCCCCGTCATGTCCCTGGCCACGGACATCAAGGCCACTTAAGAGAAGAGGAAGATGTATTCTCCACTGAGTACAGATACCAGGTCCAAAGGCACGGAGGCCACGGGGAGGAAGGGGATGACGTCTCGGAGGAACACCATCACCACGTCCTCAGCCACAGACACCAAGACCATGGAGACATGGAAGATGAGGATGAGTCCACTGAACACTGGCACCAGGGTCCCAGATATACCCACGACCTTGGAGATGAGGAGGAGGAGGAAGAGGAGATCACAGTCAAGTACCGCCATCATGTTGCAAGCTACCAACCCCAAGACCACAAGAGCTCAGAGGAGGAGGACTTCCCAGATGAGGATAAAGCCTCAGTCCCTGGCCATCACCAGCATGGGGACGCCGAGGAGGAAGATGACTTCTCTGTCAAGCTGGGCCACCAGGCTGCCAGCCACAGGGAACAAGGCCACAGAGATGAAGGGACTGGCCACAGAGGGTCCACCAAAGAGGTTAGCCACCAGCCCCCAGAACATACCGGGGTTAAGGATAAAGATTATTTGAAGGATAGAGATTCTGAGGAGGAATCAGAAGAGGAGAAGGAAGAGGACCACGGGTCCCATGAGCAAGATGAGTATGGTTCAGAGCAGGAAGAAGACACCCGCCATGGCAGCCGGGACCAGGAGGATGAGGAAGATGAAGAGGAAGGTCATGGTCTCAGCCTCAGCCAGGGGGAGGAGGAGGAGGAGGAAGAGGACGATGGAGAGAGGGGGGAAGAGAGGGCTGAGGTTCAAGCCGCCCTGAGCCAAGACCAACAGGAGGAGGAAGAGGAGGAGGGGCTGGAGGAAGAACTTCCCTTCACCATCATCCCCAACCCCCTGGCCAGGAAGGAGGGGGCTGGAGGGGGCAGCAGTGAGGAGAGTGGTGAGGACACAGGTAAGTGATCTGGCAGGTGGGGGCGGGGAGGAGCGGAGTCAGCCTGGGTCACTGCGGCCCTCCTGTCCCTATAGGTCCACAGGATGCCCAGGAGTACGAGAACTACCAGCCGGGGTCCCTGTGTGGCTACTGCTCCTTCTGTAATGTAAGTCTCCCGCCCAGATCCATCCACCAAGTCTCCCAGGTATCTGTCCCAGGGCTCAGGGGTGCCTTGGGAGGGCTCTGAGCAATGGGGGGCGGGGGAGGTCAGGGGCAGTTCCTGGTGAGGAAAGACACTTCTGGGGCCACACGGGGAGCAGACTAGAGGCCAGGAGGCGGGGGAAGGGGCTGGGGCAATGGTCCAGGAAAGAGTGAGGCCTGAGCTGCACCTGAGGACACAGGATAGGGACAGACAGGAGGCTCCGAGACCGAGAGGTGGGGGATGGAAGGAGGAGGTGGGATGGGACTGGGGACGGACAGGCTGTAGGGGCGACTGGGGAGAACAGTGAAGGGCCTAGCCGGCAACAACCCACAGTGATAGGGGGATGTGGTCGCCCTGTTATAGGGAAAGGAGGTGGGAGGAAAGCGACTTGGGAGGTAAGCTAAGCTCAGTGTTGGAGGCAATCAGAGTGAGGACCTGGGGACATGTCCACAGGGTAGGGCTCCCAAACGGGGGTAGAGTTTCCATCTAACCAGTCTCCTCCGGTCCCCAGAGATGCACTGAATGTGAGAACTGTCACTGTGATGAGGAGAACATGGGAGAGCACTGCGACCAGTGCCAGGTGAGACTTCCTCGGTCACAAGGCTCCACCAGCCCCGGAGATGGCCGGCACCACCTGAGCACGTCCAGTTCCAAATCCTGGCGTCTGTCCTCAGATTGACCCAACCCCAATCCCCAAACCCCCTTGACTCCACACAGCTCCTTTCTCTGACCCTGCCCTGCACCTCTGGCCCCCGTAAGGCCCCGCCCCCATCCTGACTCCGCTCCTGACACGTCCTAACCCCTCACTCTCTCGCCATCCCGCCCCCAGCACTGTCAGTTCTGCTACCTCTGCCCGCTGGTCTGCGAAACTGTCTGCTCACCCGGTGAGCGTAGTCGGGGCCCAGGGAGACTACTCTCTGGTGGGGGCGGAGCAAAACCCGGGGGGCGGGACCTAAAGTTTGTGGGGCGGGGCTAGGCCCGTGTTGGCGAGGCCAAGGCTGGGAGTCAATAGGTTGAGCGGGGGGAGCACGGAGAAGCGGAGCCTGGGTTGGGGGAAGGTTTGGGATAGACGCTGAAGCTTCGAGACAACAATGGTGAAGGATTGAGGGGTGGGCCTAGAACTGAGTGGGCGTGGCCAAAGATAGGTCAGAGAATGGGAACACCCACAGCAAGGAGGTAGGAGCGGGACCTTGAAGGAAGTCTCAGTAGAAGGAATTCATTAGGGGAGGGCCTAGGAAAAGGGGTGGAGCTAATCCTGATCCGGGACTGAATGAGAAGTAGCTCCCTAATTTCGCTCACGGAGTACCCAAACCTCCTCTTTCTCACAGGAAGCTACGTCGACTATTTCTCCTCGTCCCTATACCAGTAAGTGTGTATGTGTTGGGAGGGTGAGAGCCCTGTTTAGAGAGGCCCTGTCTCTGAGTATTGGACACCCTTGTACTCCACTTCCCAGTCGGTAAAATGGGCAGGTTAACGATCTCTGAGCGTCCTGGGGTGAGCTTTGGACGCTTCGGCTGTCTAACTTCTGTCCCCCTTTCCAGGGCCCTGGCGGACATGCTGGAAACTCCAGAACCCTGACGCGGCCGCGCGGCTGCGGCGCAGACGCACCTCTGGCCATCCAACCCTTCCCACGAGCCATATTTATTTCTCTGAATAAACGCACTCCCCAAAACCTGATTGTCGGACGTGGGGGGGGGGGGGTCTGTGCTCTTAAAGATCAGGGAACATGCGTGGGTCTGAGGTTGAAGGGGCCTGGATTCCTGGGTAGTTGAGGTGGTTGGCTTGCTTCCCTAGGGTCCTGACAAAGAAATTGGTCAACACGGGAGCTTTTTGAAACAGTTCTCTTTACCCGTGATCACTGAGTGACGCCTGGGGCAGGAAGGCCGACCAAGAGTCGCGGTCGAGGCCCCCCCCCACCGTCCTCCCTTCCTCCACACCGTCGCCCAGTGGCATCATGAAAAGAGGATTCTCCCATGCAAACCCCGGAGCCAGAAGGGAACCGGGAGCGCAGTTCTGCACCCGCTACCCCCGGGGCACGGACACGGCCACAGCACGGAGGGCAGAGGGCCCCGGGGACACGAGACACTGGGGAGAGGAGACCCCGCCCGCAGCTGACCCCAAGCTCCGGCTACCCGATATGTGAGGGCAGGGCCGAGTGGCACAGGGGGCGAGGCTTGTAGCAGCGAGTCCACCTTCCCCTCCTTTCGGACGAAGGGGGCAGACTTGGGCCCCGCGACTGGGGAGGGGAAAAGGAAGGGGGCAGCCCCTCTCCGCATGCGGCCCGGGAGTGAAGCCCCGCCCCTTTCCCGCGGGGAAAGGGCACCCGTCTCCCATCGGAAACTGATCAATAAATTACAGAGAAAAGGGAGGCGGAAGTTTGGGGCGGGATTTCTTCCTGCCCTCTTCTTTCCCCCTCTCAGTCCAGTTCCTGTGGTTTGGTCCAGGCCCAGTCCATTTGTGAGGCGGGGACGCGCACTCCCTGCTTGTCTGTACAGATGGTCCAGTCGGCGGCGCGAGCTCCCCCTTCTGCTCTCCCCGGCGAGACCATACTCTGGGCAGAAGGGGGAACAGCCCAGCCCCTGGAAGATTCTTCCATCCGAGTGAGATCACCTGCATTGAGCAGTGCATGGAGCAGTGAAGATCCATTGTGCGGCCCCGAAACCCCCAAGACGCCCTGTACAGTCCTCACCTGGAGGCCTACACTAGCAGGAATAAGTTCGGACCGAAACGCCGTCTGCCCGGGAGCTCCCAGAAGTCTGGCCTGGAAGGAGAGCGAGTAGCGCTCCAGCCTGGAGCTTATGCGCGCACACCCGCCCAGTTCCTCCCCAGGGTTTCTCCGATCCTCAACCCCGAGCGTCCTTCCTTGGATTTCCCCTCCCTAGATGACAACGACCTCTCAGTTCCACGCCGGTTTCCCTCCCGTCCAGCTGCCTTAAATTCATCCAAGATGCCCCAAGGTGACAGTGGGCGAGTTCATTTCCCACCCTGGAAAGGGGGTGCGGGATTAATACATTCTACACTGGGAGGAGGGAGTTGTCTTATTGGAGCGGCCCATTTGTCATGGGTGGGGAAGAAAGGACTAGGCCATTTCAGAGCTTGGACAGGGAGACTTCTGGAAGGGGAAGAGGAGCTGTCTCATTTGGGAGCCGCCCACCTTCCGGCTGCAGCTTGCGGAGAGGGAGGCCCGGCGAGCCCAGGGCGCCTGCTGCGGCCGAACGAAAGTTGGGGGGTAACATTTCAGCGGAGTCGGGGGTTACGCCCCGCAGGTCTTTCTCTCGGAACATCTTCCTCCAAGACGGCGAGCGGCTGAAGGACTTGGCGCTGTCCTAGGTATAGGACCCGGGTAGCCCGTGAGGGACCAGGGCCCGGCATGGCTCCGCCCCTTCATTTGACTCCACCCCTGTCCAGATCTGCCCCCCCTAACCCCGCCCACGGCCCCGCCTCCAATCACTACTCCGCGGAGTCAAGCCCCACCACCGCAGCTCGGACCCTCCAGGCGCCACAAGGAGCGGAGCCTTCTTAGCTGCTGCTGCTCCCACCTCATCCAGCCGCCTGTCTGTGCCCAAGGAGATAAGGTTGCTGAATTCCTTCTCCAAGAGCTGCCGGGCCTGGGGAGGAGAGGTGGGGAGGGGTTGCAACGTGCAGTCTGAGAGGTGGGGATGCCCAGTATGCCCCGGGCCAAGCGGCAGCTCACCTGCGCATTCTGCGTGGGTATCTGTAGGAGCAAGGCCAGGTCGGAGTAGTCGAAGGTCTCGTCCAGGGCAAGCAGCGCCCCATGCACCCCGCTCTCCGTGAGGTTCGTGGCAAATTCCTTCAGGCCCAGCCCGGACACCCAACCCATGACCCGCTCATTGGACCACACCATCACGTCTGGGATGGAAGGGACCCTCAGCCTCCGTCCAGTTCAGCCCATGCCCCCACCCCCATGTCCTCTTTCTTGGCCACGCCCCTATGCTGGCTCCATTCCCACATTTATGGTGAGGCTCCTCTTCCCTGAAGTCTTTCCTCTCCCCTCACCATGCTGCCTCCAGCCCAGCCCCAAACCCCTCCACCTGTCTCCCAGCCAGTCATACTCTTCTACTCACCTCGGATCTGGGTCTGACTCTCTTCCCGCCTCCGCTCCAAGTCCTTTCGGTCATAGTTGAGCCGTTTCAGGCACATGATCCCATAATGCAGACTCACCCTGAGCAGCGGGGAAAGTGGAGTCACAGATGAGCTTTCACGACCTCAGCGGCTGATGCTCCTACGGGACCCTCCCCATTGGCTGTGATCTTCTGGGAGAGGTCAGTGTAGGGTCAACTAGCCAAACTGCTTCGTGACTTGGACTTCTCCCAGTGGCATCTTATTAGTGCCAGGGGCACAGGAGTCAGGATCTGAGAGTCCAGGCGGAAGTGCCAACTACAGTCCCAGGAATTTTCCATCACCAGTCCCAGTGGCCAAAAACCCTAGAAGTGGATTTCCCCTTGGACTGTCCCCATTGGCCAGGCAGCCCCACCTGTGGAAGCTGTCCACCATCTTGAGTTGGCCCCGGAGCTCCTTCTTGTTAAGATGATCTAACATGCGGGCATCCACTAGCGACTCCATGAAGTAGCTGCGGTATTGGGGTAGCCCCAGGCTGGGCAGCCAGTCGTTCCCCACCCACTCGTGGTTCATGTCGCCATATGCCAGGATCTGGGGCCATGGGCAGGTAGGGGAAGGGTCAGGCCTTCTGACCCCTTCCCATGTATTAATGAAAGGGTACAGTCCAACCCCCCAGCCCAGGGTTCTTTTTTCTCCCTATAGCAGTTCAATGGCCAACCTCTGCTCAGGGCAGTGAACCAATCCAAAGTTATCTTCTTCTCCCATAATGACAGAACAGACCCTTGTCTACTCAAAGTATGGTGCTTGGACCACAGCTGTGAACTTTGTGGAATCACAAGATCTCAGATCCCACCCTAGGCTGCTGAATCGGAATCTACATTCTTCAAGATCCTCAGGTGATTTGAACTGTACATTCAAGTGTGAGAAACACCAGTCTAGCATAGTCCCATCTCGGAACTGCGCACCAGACCAACATCACTACTCCCCCAAGTCAGGACAATGGCTTGTAGCTCCAATGTAGCTCTTCCTCCAACAAAGAATTAACCGATCCATCACTCTTCATCGTCTCGAAAATACTAGCCTAACGCTAGCCCAACGATATTCTGTATCAAGCCAAAGTCCTTCATTTCTTTTAATAGAAGGAAACAATGCGTACTTCCCCCTGACCGGAAACAAAGACCTCAGTCCTCTGTAGTTCCTCCACCTCAGGCGAATTCACTCCTCCCCTTTCCAGAGAATCAAGTGCGCTTCTCCTCCCCTACTTCTCCGCCTGTGGCGGCCCCTCCCCGAATGCTTTCCCCTTTGCCCGATACACTGAAACAGTCCCACATCCCTCTCAACCACAGGGCAAACGGGCTGCCCGGCGTCTCCCTCTGGTTATAGCAATACAACAGCCCCAGAGCCCCGCAACCCGCGGTAACGGAATGGCCGGAGCAGCACTCTCAACAATCGCAGTCAGAGCCTCTACACCGACCCCCACCAAGCCACAAAGATAGTCCAGAGCAGCACGGCGCAGCGCCCCCGCGCGGTGGTGATGGAATGTTCCGGCGGGGGCGGGGCTCGGAGAGGGAGGGGCGTCCATGCAGCGTGCACAGCCTGTTCATGCTCCCACGTCCCGCCCCGCGCCCCCTACCTGCTCCCAGCTGATCTCCTTGGTCTCCTGACCCGTTAGTAGGAAGAGGGGAGAGAAGGGGTGGGTTAAGGGGCAGGTGGAGGAAGGGCGGGAGGGACAAACAGACGGACAGACAGCCACAGATTCACACCCCCGCCCCTCCCCAGAGAGAGTTAGTGTCACCCCAAAGGATGCCCGCAGGGGGCACTCACAGGCTTGGTCGTGGCTGTAAGGGACTCCATCTCCTCATGTGTCATCCACACGTTTCCTGTGGACTGAAGGGCGAGGGGTGTTATGGAGATAGAAGCCCTCCAGATAGGGCTGGGGAAGCGGGTCGTGCCTCTGGAGGCCCAGGCTATGTATATTTATATGCTTTTGCTTTCTGGCTCAGAAAGGCCAGTCACTGATGTGGGCCAGGCAATAACAGAGAAAAGGAATGAGCATTTATTGAGCACCTGCTGTGTACCAGGCAAAAGAACATGAGCTTTGGAGTTAGGCAAATTTCGGGCCCTTCTGGGCATTTTACTGTGTGGCCTGTGTGATTCACAGCACCTCTCTGACTTAACACAGATGTAGGGTGACAATTCAGAATGAGTTGGCAGATACAGCAATGGGGCGAATGTTTGGGGGAGGGGCGAATGTTTGGGGGAGGGGCGGATGTTTGGGGGAGGAGCAAATGTCGTGTATTCACATTAACTGAATCCCAACAACCCCTCCAAAGGCTGAATTAGGAACTCAGACATCGACTCAAACATTATCTGTAGCTCCTCATGAGTGTCAGGCACAGTTGTGGGGTCTGATACCCAAGGGGCAATTTAAACGTAGACTGAATAGTAGATGAGATTAACCATGTTAACGTCCTTAGGTATGATAAAGGCATGATGGCTAAGAGAATGCTCTTATTTTTAGAGATGCCTGCTGAAGTAATTTTCTGGGCTAACCTGTTACATCTGCAAATTACATTCCAGTGTTTCAGATATACACATATACACATACACACAGACATACATGTGTAAACAGCAAGAACGGTGAAAGGTTAACAATTGCTGAATTACGCACGGGTACATACAAATATCTGTGTGGAACAAGAGGATAAAATATTAAAAGGTAGTAGTGTTATACGGAAAATTAGGTGTTAATGTGCTAGGACAAAGGGGTGGGTGACTAGTTCAACTGTTGATTAGGGAGACCTCCTGGAGGAGGTGACATCTGAGCTCAGACCACAATGAGAAGCAGCCGGCCTTAGGGGGCATGGGGGGATGGGTGCTCCAAGGAAAGGAAGCAACAAGTGCCAAGGAGCAGAATTAGGGAAGGCGGGGGGCAGGGCCTCATAGGGAACCAAATGAATTTGGCTTTTTCTCCAGGATGGGGTCCCTCTGGTTGCAGTGTATAAAACAGTCTGAGGAAGACGTGAGGGGGAAAACCCTACGCACACATAGTCCAGGGGAGAGATGGTGGGAACAGGATCTAGGGGACAGCGCTGGAGCGGACTGGCCCCAGAGTGGTCAGTCTGAGGACAAGAAGCGGGGCCCTGGCAGCTGGGCTGGGATTGGCTTCTGGACACTCACCGTGCGGGAGGAGGCAGGGGCTGAGGGTGAGGTGAGCGAGACCATCTCCTGGATGGCAAGGCGCAGCTTGAGCCTGTGCAGTGGGTTACTGATGCCAATCTCACGCTGGATCTCCGTGTCTGATAAATTGGCCATGATGGCACCACTCTTGACGTTGGCTCGGCAGGCGGCTACATACCATGCAGGCATGCCTACCCACAGCTGGACCAGAGAGAGGCAGGGAGGGATGAAGAGGGAAGGAGAGAGACACATAGAGACAGAGGAGAGACAGGGTGATATTGGAGGAAACACGAGAGAGGGACAGAGAGAAAGGGAAGGAGAGAGAGATGGGGAAAAGTAAGTGGGGGAGAAACAGAAAGACATGGGAGAGTTGGTAGTGAGAAGAAACAGGGCAGAGAGACAAGACAGTGTCAGAGGGAGACACAGGGGGACAAAGGAGAGTCGGAGACGGGAAATGCCAGAGTCAAGGGGAAAGAGAAAGATGGGGAGACACAGAGATGAGGGGAGACACAGAGATGAGGAGAGACACACAGGGATGAGAGAGACAGATAGAGAAAGGAGCAAAAGATATGGGGAGAGAGGCATGGGGAGACCCACAGACATGGGAAGAAGCAGAAGGAATGACAAAAACACAGAGATGGCAAGGAAGGAAGAAAAATAGAGGTCAATAATTCCAGAGAGAGGACATGGGGAGACACAAAGAGACAGAGAGACCACAGGAGACCCCAACCCAGGTGGGCATGCCAGAGGATGCAGGTCAGGAGAAGGAGAAAGAAGCCCTTGAGATCAATAGGAAGCCCGATGCCTCCAGGGCTCTCCTACCCCCACCCCACCTCCACTTCCACCTCTGGGTTAGGAGAATGGTGCTGGTAGGACCCAACCAGACCCTAATGGTGGGGGTTTCAGAAGGTTAGGGGATCAAGAGTCAGGGGATTTCTGGGCCCTAATACCTCCAGCCAGGAGACCACAGTGGGCCCATCCCAGGCAGCAAAGGGCAGGCCTTGGCGGCAGGCCTCTTCCAGAAGTTCGTGCCTGGGGAGAGGGGGCCAGGGCAGGAGCTCTCAGGGTAGAGACGCCCAGCCCTTGTGGACGGCCCCCCTTCACCACAGTTCCCCCCTCCTCCAAAGCACTTTTAATGAATGTAGAAAACATGGCAGAAGGTTTAAAGAAAAATGTGAATCTAAGTACACTCCCCCGACCCCCAATCAAGAGAGAAGAGAAAAAAAAAAATAAAGAGAAACTCTAGGGGTTCCCAAATTCCCAGGCAAGCAAATTCAGGATGTGGACACCACCTCCCAGCATTTCTCACATATGACCACAACCCTCCCTCATATATACACACACTCACTTCCTCTTGTTCCTTCGGTCCTTGTCTCCTGGGCCTGTCAGCTTGGCTAGCCCCAGAGGGTCAGTGGCCAAGGTCTCATCTGAGGGTGTTCCAGCTGGAGTCAGGGAGGGGCCAAAATTTGGAGAGTCTCAAGGGGGAGGCAGAATCTTTGATGCTGAGGGTGGTAAGAAGGATGCCACAGTGGGAGGCATCAAAGGAAGCCCCAAGGGAGAAGTAAATGAGGCCACATAGAGGGAGCGATAAAGCCAGACAGGGACCAATGTCACCATCCAGGAAGTGAATTGGAGACATCCCCAAAAAAGGGCTAGAGACACTGGGGTGCCCCGACTAAGGCAGCAGTGGTATGCTGGTAAATGTTTAACAACTGGTTCCCTGGAGATGGAGAGGGCATTTCCTGGTGTACAGTATTTGCCAATTTCCATGGTGTAAATAATCCTACCAACTACAAGGTGCCAATGTGATGTCAAGCAGCTCAAAAAATTCTGGAAAATGTAACTATTGGCTTTCACAAGCCAATACAATCAGGCCACAGCACACCAGGTGCCCTGTCTTTAAGATGCTCCTCTATCTTTCTCTATTAAAAAAAATAGGTAAATGAAATAATAAATTCATTTACCCACCAGTCATGGATGCAGGCCTCAGAGCACCCTTTCCTTGTCCATTCTCCTCCCCTACCTCTACCAAGTCCTTGCCCTTCCACATGATAAATGAATTGACAAATTAATGAAGATATGAATGAATGGCAAATGAATATGTAAAGTAAAAGAAAGAAGTAAGGAAGGAGGGAAAGAGGAAGGAAAGAAGAAAGGAAGGGTTGGTTAGCATTAGGGCACTCACCCAGAGAAGAACTGTCCCGGCCTGGTGGTCCCATTCGTCCCTTCTCCTTCTTGCCAAAGAGACGGCCTATGGATGACTTGATGCTTTTCTTCTTAGGGGCTTTGTGCAGGGAATCTGGGGTGCCTTCACTGGGTGAGCAGGAGAGAGTAAGGGCAGACCCCATCTGGGAAGCCTCCTCTCCTCCCAAGTCCCCATCTCATCCTTCCAAGCAAGCCCCTCCCTGTCCCATCCTTTATCCCTGCTGACCTTCCCCGTGAGGATCCCCCATCTTCCAGGGATCCTGCCTGCAGTGCCAAGGCCTGAGTCATTCTCTCAAGGCGGGCAGAACGGGGAGTGGGAGGTGGGGTGTCTCCTGGGATGGTTGGCCCCTCCCCTCGTGGAGCCCCAGCTTCCTCCTTAGAGACATGATTCTGAGGACAGAGAGGCAGAGATGCAGGATTGAGTAGGTGGGGTTATGTTAGAGGCTCCTCATTAGCTGGGATGTCTGTTAGGGGATGTCTGGGATGCCCCTGGTTTGGAGCACCATTTCCGAAAGTAGCTTGGATCAAGTGGGGGGTGAATTGCAGAAAAATAAAGGAAATGATCCAGTTCCTCTGGAGCTTGACTAACTCATGTTCATGTTATTTTAGCTTCTGGTGTCAGGAGTGGGATCTGCTTGTCCTCAAGGAAAACTTATGAGTTACAAGTTCTGGAAGCAGGAAAGCTGGGTTTAAGGCAATAAGATAGGGCTTATATCACTTATGCCTTCCATAAATGTCAATTCTGAGGATCTAATGGTAGTTTTTAAATATATGTTTAGTACAGACAATTTTTTAAAATCCCATGAAGAAACTTAATGCATAAAACAGGTAAAAATAGGCATATCTGACTAAAGTACAAGTTAGGGTTCAGGAACCCAGTGGCTCAACATTACCTTTATTCTCTGAGTTGGAACTTTTCAGGAAAGGTAAGATTGCTTTTGAAAACCACCAGAGTGAGGGGCTATTGTTGCTGTTTGTTGGGGAGCCCTGTTTATGACTACCCCCCACACCCTATCAAGCTGAGGAGACTTCAGAACACTCACAGCTTTGTCGGTACCCTCACGGGCAGGGCTAGGGGGTGCCAGACGGGGTGTTGAGTGGCCAGAGCTGGGAGGGGAGGGGCTGGCAAGTGTAGAGGTGGTGAGGGATGGGGGCAGTGAGCAGCTACTGCGGTAGCGGCCTAGTGAGTCCAGGCCAGAGCCAGACACCCGGCTCTCTAGTTCCTCTGCCCTTTGTTCTGTTGTCTCTTTCTCCTCTTGGATTAGCCTGAGGAAGAAAAGGGGGAAAACTGGATAAGGAAGGCTTGGTGGGGTGAAAATAATTCTGGGGAAAGCACAGTGAGGTTAGAGGATTTTGGTGGATTCATGATGGCCTCACAGGTTCAAGGGGACTCAAGGGGTCATGAGAGGCTCAGAAAGTCATAGAAGGATTGGGGTCAACAAGATGATCAATGTCTGCATCAGGGTGACCCAGATGAGAACCATTTGGTTCTGAAAAATCATAAAGGGATCACTATGTACAAGAGGTCATGTTCAAAGGAGGACAAGATCAGGGCGAGAGTATGGGCTCCTGGAGTCAACCTAGGATCTGGGAAGGTCATGGAGTCTCACATACATGGAGTATGTGAGATGGTGCCTCAAGTCAGAATGAATTTGAACAAAGGTTGTGATCATGTTGGTGTATCTTCTGGAACCCATGGAAATGTGTTATTAAAGAAGTGCTAGATAGGGTAATTTCTGGTAAATCAGCATAGACTTTATGTCAGTGGGGGATTCTTAAAAAATTGTGGATTCTTGTTATATTAGGTAGAAATTCCTGGTATCTAGAATTGAGGTTCATGATAGAATAAGATTCTTGGTGTTTTGGGTTGGAGACCTTGTGTTGAGATTTTTGGGGTACTGGGAGATTCTCTGGGTACTGACTGTGTGAAGCCATGAAATCCACTGTACTAGAGGATTCTTGATATATTGGATTGAGAATTTTGGTATTTGCAGGTGCAGCCTTTAGTATATTGGGAAATTGTGAGTATTGGCTGGGGGATATGCAAATAAAAGGCATATGGAAGAGTTCTGGGTGTATCCTGTGGGGTTCTTTGTTACTGGAGAGTTCAGCTGGAAGAATTCCTTCCTGAGTATGGTGGGAGAGGAGATGGGGTCAGGCCTTCAGATCGGTCTCCAGGGCCAGAGAGGCTATGAGATCAGCTCAGGCAAGGTGGAACAGGACTGGGCCACACTCACTTGATCTCCTTGTTGATGGCTTCCAGCTGTTCCTGAAGCATGATGGCCAGTGTCTGCACATCAGCCTGACCGCTGGGGGAGAGCAGCTCAGCCCCAAACATCCCCTCTGCCTCCTCCTCGTCTGAACCATCCAGTTCCCCAGGGAACGGGGGTGGCATGGACCCCACAGGGGCAGTCCGCTCCCACTCCTGTCTCTATGGTGGAACAGAGGGACACCAGGTGGGAAGGGGCCAAGGTAGGCACTGGGTCTTCCCTCACCTCTCCTGACTTTGCCCACCCTCCATGACCTTATCCATGTCCTGACACTGGCCTCACCATGTGACCCAGCCCCCACAGTCTTCCCAGCCCAGCTCTCTCTCTTGAAGTTCCCTTTTCTTGACAGCCCCCCACCCATGACACTGCCCCCTCCCCTATTCCAGTTTCCTTTGACCCAGCCCACTTCCTTTCTTCACCTGCCCCACCTATTCTAGGACTCTATACCCTACCCATGGTCACCCAGACCCCACCCTATCATTCCTCTAAGGTTCTCACCAGGCAGCAGGATATCCACATGAAGAGACATCCAGGCAAGTGGGGATAGTGGAGTTGTGGGAGAAGGAGAGAAGACAGTGTGGGTCCAGGAGACCCTGCTTCTCACCTCAGCCACCTTCCAGAGCCCAGTGTACTGGACTCCATTTCCCACTGTTGCCCACCCAGACCCTGCTCAGTGCAGGCCCTGGAAGTGACTGCTGACCTTGGGGGGTTCGTCCTTGACCCCTGACCAGCGGCCCCTCTTGCCTGCCCGGCCACTGCCAGCTCCATAGGGGTCCAGGTGGGTGCCAGAGGGTATTGTGGGTGCCTGGGAGTAACGGAGCTCCAGAGCACTGCCAGGGAGAGACCTATGGGCATGGGAAGGCAGTCAGAGATCAAGGTGTCAAAGAAAGGGAACAGATATCAGGGGTCATGGGGAAGGGCCTGAAGTCAGGGGAATGGGAGAGGGATAGGAAGTCAGAGATCAGGAAAAAGGGTCTGGGGTCAGGGGGTCATGAAGTCAGGAGTCAAAAATAACACAAATCAGTAGAAATCTCAGGACAACAGAGAGTTGGGAGGGGGAGACCTGGGCATCAGGAAGGATGAGCTTGGCCAAGGGAGCTCCATGCACAGAGGTGGGGCAGGAGGGCTACTGTCACCTGGAGTAGGAGGATGGTGGCCTCCCCCGAAGCTGATCGATCTCCATCTGCATCCGCTCCATCTCCGCCAAGAGCTGCTCCTGCGGGGAGGGAATTGAGGTATCAGGTCGGAATCTGCTCTGCCCCTGAGGAACAGCGCCTCCCAGCATGGCTGACTCCATCCCCCACCGATGCCGGTTCCATTTCCCTGGTCTGAGCCCTCCAGCCTGCCTCTCCTTACCTTATTGAGCAGCAGCTCATCCTGAAGCTTCTTCATGTTGGCAATTTCTTCGCTCAGTGAGTTCTGTAGGGGATGAGGATACAGTTAAAAGGCGGAGCCTGGAAGGGGCATGGCTTGGGGGCTTCAGTGTCCAGAGAGAGGCCTGAGGGGACCCCAGGAGGGAGGCAGGCACGAATGGTAAACTGCAGGTTGTGGTTGTGGGGCTAAAGATGCATCTGGGGAGGGGAGTCCCTAGGAGCCCCAGAATTCAGCATCATTTATATTTGCAGAAGATTCAGAGTTTGAGTCCACAGGATTAGAGGCTTGGGGAAAAGCCAAGAACTCAGGATACGGGTGCTCCAGAATTCGGCTCTTGGGGTGTTTGGACTAGGTGAAAGAATGGTCCCACCATAGAGCAGGGAAGTCTGTCAAATTCAAATTCAGGATGCCCAGATTTGGGGAGAACTCAAATGATGGTTTGGGGAAGCGTGTGGGGCCCTGGGATTCCAGGTCCTCAGAGTCTTAGCTGAGGGCACACCTTCTCCTCCAGCGCCCCCATGCGCTCCTTGAGGTGAAGCTGTAAGCGTTCGTTGGACTCGCTCAGCAGTTTGTCCACGGTCTCAGACAGCCGCTTATTGTGGTCGTCGTTCATCTTCTCCCGCTGCCGAGCCTGCCCCAAGAACAGCCCCACCGGGGCGCTGAAGCCCACCAAACCCAGAGCGGGCCCCAGCCCCGCCCCTTCAACTAAGCTCCTCCTCCAGCCTCAAGCCCCGCCCTTCCTACAATCATCTGCCCTCTCACCCGTTGCAGCTCCTGGTTCTTCTCCTCCAACTGGGCCTCCAGCTGCCGAAGCCGCTCCTCAAAATTCCCATGACGTTCTTCAGCCTAGACGATGGACCCCATGGCATCTGACTTTGCCCCACTAGGACCCAGTCAGACTCCACTCCCGGCTTCTCTATGGCTGGGTGCCAGGCCCCGCCCAAGAGCTGTAGGCTCCTCCCCTTCAGGACTCCACACTCTGAACTCAGGCTGCTCACCTTGTTAAGCGCTGCTACACGCTGGGCCAGCTGCGCCTCTATCTCAGGCAAGGTCTCCGCCTTCTGCAGCGTCTGCTGCAGCTTCTGCTTGGCGTCGTCCAGCCATTCGGCCAATTGACGACTCTTCTCTTCACTCTGGGGAAGGACAGATAGAGGAGGGGAGGGGCTAGCTCACGCGGGCTATGTTCTTGACCCATAGCACCTTCCGGGCCGCATCCTCACCTGCCGGTACAAGGACTCCTTGCTGGCCAACTCGTTCTCTAGCTTATCGTTGGCATCGTGCAAAGACGTGGCCTCGCGCTGGGCGCTCAGGTAGCGCTTCTCCAGCGTTGTGATCCGTTCCTCCATATCCTCCCGTTGCGCCAGCGCCTGCAGAGGTGGCAAAGGGCCGGTGGACTACAGCTTCCAGAAAACCCCGGAGGCGCCTTGGCTTAGAACCCTAGATCAGGTGCCCCAGAGTATCCTAGGAAATGAAGTCCCCTGCCATCAGGGCGTTAATGGTGGAGCCACACCTGCCAAGAGCTCCCAGGAATAGCCAATGTTTGGTCCCCAGCCACCTGAGAGTTAAAATAGTGGCATCACATCTCCCATGAGCTTCTAATACTGCCTTAGACCCTCCCCATATGGATGACCTAAGGCCCCAGGGGTTAGGAAGTCTCTACTCTTCTTTAATCCACTCCATTAAAAAAAATCCAGGCCTTAGATTTTTCAGCAACTTTTAGCACAGCCCAGGTTTACAATCACAGAGCAAGCGCACTAGGGTCTCAAGGAAAACAAAGGGCTCTTCCATCTGGAATTCCCCCAGGGTAACACAGGCTTAGAAAACCAGAGTAGGTGCTCCAGAGTCTCATGGGAGATAGACTGTGTGTGGGAGCCCACCACACTTCCCAACAGGCCCCAGAGTCATCCAGGTTTATAATCCAAGATGAAGGCCCCAGTGGATGATGAAAAATAAAGTGCTCACTGTTCTGTCTCATCCAGTGCCTTCAAGAATCCATGCCCTACATTTCCCAGCAGTTCCTGGGGCATGGGAGTTAGGATCAAGGGGCCTAAGCCAGGATGGGGTAAAATAACGCAAACAAAGGAATTCAATTAAGACCCTCAAGAGTATTTCCCAATAATAGCTACCATCAGTTACTGAGTGCCTACCACGTACGGGCCACATGACAACCCTCTGGCAAGGGTTATATATATCCCATTTTACAGGTGAGGAATCAGGCTGAGAGAGGAGAAAGCACACAGCTATGGACTGCATCCAGATTCCACCATTCATGAGCTCTCTGACTTTGGGCAAGGGGGACCAGCAGGACTAGGGGGAGGGGCGGGACAGAGGGCAGCCCACCAGGGGCTCCGGCCTCACCTCCTTGAGGTCGCGCTGGAGCTTGGCGTTAGCTTCCTCGGCCTTACCCAGCTCACGGTGGGCGGTGCCCAGCTCCTCCTCCAGCTGGCTCATCTGGCGGCACAACACCGCCAGGCGCTCCCGCAGCTGGCACACCTCCGCACGCTGCCGCTCCATGGCCTCCTCCAGCTCTGCCGTGCGCCGGCTCGAATCCGCACTAGGACCCAGGCCATTGGCAAGGGTCTGGAGTGGGGACAGTGAGGGAGGTAGGGACAGAACCCAGCATGGGGAACAGAGAGATAGAGAATGCAAGGAGAAAGTTGGTGGGGGTGGGCAGGCAGGAATCAAAGATCAGTAAGGGTCATGGAGGTCACAGAAGTTAGCTAGGCGACCTGAAGCAGAAGTCAAAGGCCAGAGTAAAGGTCTTAGGAGTTTCGGATGTCCTAGGGTCAGTGAGAATCACACCAAACATTAAGAGGACCATCACAAAGTCAGGGGGCTGAATGGAGGTTACAGCGATGGGGACCAATGAAAAGCAAGGGGGAACCAAGGACTTCCTCCTCTTACCTGCCCATCCCCATCCTTGCCCGGCTCTTCCAGCCCAGACCTGCGCCTAGACAGCTGTTCTCGAAGGCTCAGAGTCTGGGAACAGGAAAGAGAAGTCAGGGCTAAGAGAGTCATCACACCTCAAGCTCTGCTTCCCACTGGCACAGCTCTGCTGCCCCCCACCCCACAGTTCACCCTTAGACCTTGCACCCTTACCCCTCCTTAGCCCCCTGCTATGAGGGAGCCCACCCTCACTCTTACTCCTGGCCTCCATGTGGCAATGTCCTCTTTAGCCCTGACTGGCCCTGCCCTACATTTCCTGCCTAGTGAGTCCCTTAGACCCAAGCACCAAGGCTCGCCCTCACTGGGCAGATCTCCCCTCAGCCCTGCCAAAGGAGTCCCTCCTTAGAACCCCACCAAGTCTCTCCCTACTCCAACCCCACTGGGCTTCTGCCCCACTCCTGCCCCCGCAGATTCTGTAACCCACCCAGTCGGCTCCACCCCCTGGGTATCCTCTTAGATCCTCCCCCCTTCTTAACCACACCGCCACCTCTTGATTGCTGAGCTCCAGCTCCTCCTCTAGCACTGCCACCCGCTCCAGCGCCATCCGCAACCGCTCCCGGACCTGGGGATGGGGGCAGGACAGAGATGGAGATCAGACCCAATCTAGGACAACTGACTGTGACGCGGAACACCCCTGGAACGAAATATTTGTATTCCTCTGTGATGGGTGTGTAGCCCCAACTCAACTACTAAAACAGCCCCACCCTCTGGGAGCCCCCACCCCAGTTCCCTTTTCTATTATCGACCAGTCAGGTCCCATTCTGAGCAGCCTGACCCAATCAATCACAATCAATGTTCTTACCACTTAGGACATCCCCAGTCACAGCCAGACTATCTCTCATTCAGGATAGCCCCAACTGAAACCCCAGGGTTTCCGTTCTCCACACAGGCCCTGCTGATTCTCACCTTCTCATCCAGGGCCTTGTGATGCTCGAAGAGGGATTTTAGGGCCTTGAGCACCTCTACCTCGGAAGAGACCCCGCCCGGGGACTGGGCCTGACGCTTCACTACTGTCATGCGCAGTGACCTCTCGTGCCTTGACACTAAGCACTCCAGGTGTTCTAGGAGAAGCTATAAGGACAGGGCACGGGGCCAAGGAAAAGAGGCCAGGAGAGAGGGACAGGGTGGAGGAATAGGGTGGTTCAGATAGGTAGGGCAGACACATGGAGGAAGAGGTGAAGCCACGCAAAGGAGTAGGGAGAATGGTCAGAAAAAGGATAACAGAGGTAAGGGGCAGAGTCAAAGGAGTGGCACAGGAAAAGAGAACGGTTATAGAGGTGGGGAGGGGACATGAAAGGAAGAGGGGGACCAGAGGTGACCGGCCAGGAAGTGGGAGCAGGGAGGAGAAGACAGGAATGTGAGAAGCGGAAAATAGGTTTGTCAGGCTACAGCACCCCCGAGGTCCCGCCCACCCCTTAGGCCCCGCCCCTAGCCCCTCACCCGCGTGTTGTTCCGCTCCGCCT
Source organism: Smutsia gigantea (assembly GCA_032199065.1). Classification (NCBI taxonomy): domain Eukaryota; kingdom Metazoa; phylum Chordata; class Mammalia; order Pholidota; family Manidae; genus Smutsia; species Smutsia gigantea. The sequence goes on along the minus strand of JAVSCE010000294.1, from coordinate 191,031 downwards.
TCAGCTCAGCAATCTCCTCCTCCCGCTCCAGCAGCTGCTCCCGACACAAGTTCAGTTCCTTCGTCAGAGCCGCAAACTCCTGTCCAGGATCGGGACAATCAGATCAATCCTTTCCCCATCTCCCTCATTCCATAGGACTGGGAGTTTGAAGGCCCGCCCACCAGGCTAAGCCACGCCCATTCCATCAACCAGGCCCCGCCCATCGCCGACAAGCCCAAACCCCTTCTCCCCTGCAAGCGCCAAGTCCCTCCCCTTCCGGACCACCCTCTCCATGCCTTCCCTGGTTGAGTCCCCGCCTCCCTAGGCTCCGCCCTGGTCCCGCCCAGACCTGGGGTAACGCGATGCTGAGCTGGCGCTGCAGCGAGTCCTTCTCGTGGCCCAGCTCGCGCAGCCGCAACTGCGCTGTAGCCAACCCGTCCTGAGCCTCGCGCAGCGTCTCGAGCAGGCGCTCGCGCTCCGTGAGCATCGTGACCATGAGGCGCTCCAGCTCGCCGCCTGCCTCGTCTGGACCCAGCGCCGAGCCCCGCCGGCCATCCTCGCTGATGGTGGGCATCACCTCGCACATCATGGCGGCGGTGCTGGCCTGCGGATGCGGGGAGGGGGCAGGGAACAGAGACCAGCCTCGTCAAGGCAGAGAAACTGAGCCACGGCCACTGGGATACTACATAGTGGAAACCGAGACGGGGCAACCCAGGCATTTCACAGAAGAAACCGAGGTCCATCCATTCTGATCATGGCACAGGAGAAATGGAAACCCATTGCTCTTCAGGAAACCAGGCCAGGCTACCTGGGTGAGAGCATTTGGGGAAACCAAAGTCAGATTCCGTCAGACACTGACAGCAAATCTAGGCTGGGCCTATTAAGAGAAACCAAAGCTAGGTGGCCCATTGCCTGAGTAAATATGGACAAATCAGTCTACCTATTCTGGCCCTGCTGAGAATCCTCCTCAACCCACTGCATGAGAAAACTGAAGCCCAGGTGAGAATCACGCCTTCAGGAGGCCACAGGACTAGGTCACAGAAAGAGGTCACTGGTATCTGGTTATCTGTGTAATGCCACAGGGATGTTCTTCACCTACCCAACTCCTGCCTTCTTCAGTTTCTCAGCTATCTAGATCCCAGCTTCCGAAGACTCTTAAAGACCCTTTCCACTTGGGAAAAGAGAGAGCGAAAAAAAGAGCAGGGCACTCCATCTCCCCCAACCCAGGAGTCCAAGATCCGTTTCCTTCCTCCCTCAGGTCACAGGAGTCCAAGTCCCCAAGTCCCTTCCTTCCCCCAGACCAGGAATCTGAGCCTCCAGTGCCCCACTCCCCTAGGGACACAGAGTTTGGGCTTTCAACCTCCAACCTTAGACCCAGAAATCCCAGCCTTCAGGCTCCTCCTTGCCCAGAACCCAGGAGTCGGCCTCTAGGCTCCAGGAGCCCAGGTGCAGGAGCTGTGGGCGGAGATGAAAGGAGGAGGTATCCTGAGCCACTCCCTCCACACACAGGCCAGACAAGTCCGGCTGGCATGGCTGAAAGCAGGAGGGACTTTCACTCTGTTTCCTCCTTTCTGTTTCTCCCTTCAGGCAACAGCATAACCAGTCCTGAGAGTGGATGGTTCCCAGCCCCACCCAATGTGAGGACTATGTCCAAAGCCTGTGACTGGGGTCTTGGACTCCTCTAAGGAGAGAAGGGGACCGAAGGCCCTGTGATCCAGGAAAGGAGGCAGCTGGGTGCCTGTACCCTTGGGTCTTTGAAGAGGTGCACCTGGGAATCTAGTCAACTGAATCCCAGCAGTTTGAGGCCATATTCAGGACAATGTTTATCAGAGGGCAGGCCGCCAGGCTTAGGCCCCAAACCAATATGGTGTCTAGAACCCAGAACCTACTTAAGAACTGCAATACAGGATGTTTTAGGAAGGCTGCTCTAGAACTTTAAATTAACTGAGAACAAAACAAAATTCAGCAACACTGGACATAGAATCTAGAAAGCCACTGGCGTGAGACACAGTACAGAGTGCAGAAAGGATACATGCTTACACACTGACAGTGTGCTTGGGATAAGGGATGCTTATAGGGCCATGTGGAAGGGTCATATTCTACAACCCAGGTCTGGAACTTTTAGTCAGCCAAGAACAATCCAATAACTTAAAAAAGAGTATCTGGATCATGCCAGAGCCCAAAACATGGAGGGGAGCATAATGATATATATCTAAGAACATAGTTAATTCAATGCATAACACACCTAGTCAAGAGACATAATGTAGAACTCAGATCCTACCAGAGCTGAAGGTAGAACACAGAATATAGCAGGGGTCACATTCTTGGTCTTATCATGTATATAGATAATGCTAAAACTCAAAAGGCAGAAGATATGCCCTAAAATTCTGAACATGCCCTGATGGTGAAGAAAAACCTAGAAAGTAACAAGGAGTTCACCTGGAACTTAGAAGTGCCTGGGGGAAGAGGCAGGAGAATGCATATTGGGAATTGAGAATTTACTGACAAAAGAACTGAGCTGGCAAAGGGGGTGGGGATGTTCTGGAAATGAGGACATTTCTAGGCTGAAGACTCCGAAGAGGAGAGAGCCTAGAGCATACTTTGAATGTTGTTGTGGCAGATGTAGGAGGAAGCCCACAATCCATCAAATTTTAAACCAAGGTCACACTAGGGAAAAAGATGGACAGAGAAAGTGGGAATGGATAGGCATAGAACCTAGAACGTAAGGAAGGAAGATGTAATGTAACATGCTTCAGTAGGAATCCTCTGGATTTAAGACTATAATTGAATGGAACCTAAAATAAAGAAGTGCATTCTAGAATTGAAGGCACAGTTCAGAGAAAGGCTAGTGCAGTAAATTGGAACACACACATTCTAGAACTTAGATTGCCCCTGGGAAGATAATGGGCTCTAGAACAATGCCAAGGATATGGCTGGAAGCTAGAACATATCTGAAATGAAATTTTAGCAGAAAATAAGCAAGGACAGGCTTCTAAAATTTTGAAACCACCTGAGGAGAAGGTGGCATCATAATTTGGCTTGGGAGCATTATCTAGATATTTGAATTCACCTGGGAAAAGATATATCTAGAATTTGGCATCTAGCCTAAAATTTAGAACATATCTTGGGTGAAGACAGAACAAAGACGAAAACGGAGTGTTCTGGGATTTAGAAGGAATCTAGAGCACGCAAGGGCACATGTTTAACTGGAAATAAGGAAGGCAATGGTTAGGTTCTAGATCACCTAAGAAGCCTAGGCTACAGAACACCTCTGCAGGAACGGAGGTATGTTTGGCTAATCAGCCTAAGACTGTGTTTAGCATGATATGGAAACATCACGATAGTGTACTGGAAACATCGCAATAAACTGGGTCCCAGGGGGGAGAGAGAGAGAGAGAGAGAGAGAGAGAGAGAGAGAGAGAGAGAGAGAGAGAGAGAGAGAGAGAGAGAGAGAGAGAGAGAGAGAAAGAGCCCCAGGGAACCCTGCACCTGAGATGATATGGGAATAAGGCAGGGGTTTTTCAAGGCCACCAGAGATGTCAAGTTGAAAGTTGATGGAGGGTTATGAGGCCATGGGGACCTGAGACTCTAAGAGCATGAGCTGAAGAGCTAAATACTTGGCAGAGGTGGGGGGAAGAGCTGGTGCCCTGGACTCCTGAATCCTTGTAGAGATAGGGGACAGGAGATGGAGGCTTGAATCCTGAATTCTTGTTGGTAGGGAAGCCTGGGGCAGATGGCTTTGGTGGGCAGTGCAGAAGTTGGGGTCTGAATTCCTGGGTCCCTGAGAGGTTTCAGGACTGGGGGCAAGGCTAGGTCTCCAAGGGTGAGGGTGGGCAGAAGCCAGGAAATTGCATTCTGAGTCCCTGAAAGGAAGAGAGTCATGGCTCCTGAATCCCTAAGGGGGCAGATGCTGGGGCTCCAGGAGGCTGGGTATATTTGTCTGAGGGCCACAGGGTCTCTAAAGGGAGCAAAGCCTGGGAAACTGGATTCCTAGGTCCTGAGGTGAGGGCTACCAGCGGAGGCCTTTCGCCAGACGGAGTGAGAGCACTGACAGCACTCCCAGAACCAGGCGGAAGCTGGATCCTGGATGCCAAGGTCTCAAAAGGTGGACCAGGCAGGAACATTCAGAAGCCAAAACTCCTCAAGAAGCAGTTAGGGTCCCGGAAACCTGGGGTGCTGAGGACGGGCCAGAGGAACCTGAGGTCCGGGCGCCCGGGTCAGGGAGGGCCCGGGTATCCCTGGGTCATAGGTGCGGCGGGGGGATCCCCGCGCCGCCGGTGCCCCCTCCCCGGCGGCGGCAGCGGTAGGTGGGGGAGGCGAGACTGCCGAGCGCGCTGACCATGGACAGCTCCAAAGCGGGCCTGTGTCCAGGGCCGCCGCTGAGCTGGCCTGGACTGAGGGACTCGGCCAGCTGTTCAAGCCCTAGGGCTGGAGATGGGCAGACCTGTGCGCGAATGGGGGACTATGCAGACGTGACGGGGGGCGACTGGCCCTCGCTGGAGGAGTCTGACACAGCGGCGGCTGGTGTCTGGAGCTCCCGGGACTGGGCTGAGGAGGAGGATCTAGGTCCGGAGGGGGTTCCCGGGGCTGAACTGGGAAATCCAGGCTCCTGGGCCCTGGAGGAGGTGCAAGGAGGCAGTACGCCTGGGATTCTAGGGTTCGGTTGGGGACTCTGAGAGCCGGGAGGGGCACGTCTGAGTCTCTGGGGTTGAGCAGTGAAATCTGGGCTCTGGGGTCCCCGGGGATGAAGAAGGGAATCCAGGATCTCGGGGAGGCGGGGAAAGCTCGGCGAGGGGTCCCCAGGGTGGGCGCTGCCAGGCGGGCCGGGCTTCTACCTACCTGGTCCGCGGCGGCTGCGGGCGGAGCTGGGCTGCAGGAGGGACGTGGGGTGGGGTGGGGGGACCGGGCGGGGCCCCTGGCGGCAGCCGGGGCCCAGATCTGTGGCTCGGGAGCCCTGTCTCCGCTGCTCGCGCGGGCTCCGCGTCTCTTGCTCCGGCTTGGGCGCAGGGAACCCCCCTCCCCCTCACGTTCTCACAGCCTTCAACCCCCTAAAATAGCCCCCTGCCCTTGTCACCGTTCAGCCTCCCCCAGCAAGGCCGCAGCCGCCAGATCCAGGGGTGCCCACCAGCGCCCCCCAAATCCCACCTCCCCCCCCAAAAAACTCCTCCTCCCTCCCCCCACCCCCCACAGCTCCAGTGCGGTCGTGGCCCCTTTAACGGGAAACTGATAGACGGTGCAGAGTGGCCAATGAGAGGGGGCGTCGGCGCCGGCCGGATGCTAAACCCCGCCTCCGCACAGACCGGGAGGGGTCGCGCGGGCGGAGAGCGGGAGGCGGGGCTCAATGCGCGTCAGCCAATAGGCCTACGGTGTGCTGCGGCTGGGGCGGGAGGCGGAGCCCGGCTGGGGGATGATGTCACCTGGAGCGAGTGGTGAGCGGCGTGGAACGCGAGTCGCGATCCCGGATCCCGGAGGTGGCGCGTTGGCCCTTGCGCCGCACGGGACACTAGGGCTGGGCGGGCGGCGAGGTGGGAGTAAAGGTTGGATTTTAAGGCGGGGGCGGCTTCAGGAGATACGCTTTCAAGTTGGAAGGTGGGGTGAACGCCGGGTCGCTGAGGGCACCTTATTCTGCACCCCTTGCGCCCGCTCTGGGAACTGCACTCTGCACCCCCACCCGGCCTCCCACGCAGACGATAGTATGGCTTGCAGGGTCCCCCCGACAGTAGAGGCTAATGGTTCGCTCCGCCGCGCCTCCACAGAGGCCGCCCACTAGCTCCTGCAGCGTTTCAGGACTCCTCGGTTTGACCGGCTGCAGAGGAAAGGGGCTTGTCCGCCTGTCTTAGACTCTTTTAAGGGTAAGGGGAGTTGTGTTGTCTTCAGTTCTGACACCGCACTCAGACCCAGGCTGGGACCCAGCCTCCGCCATTGGACTTGTCCCTAGGAAACTGCCTTCAGACCTGGGGAAAACTTGTTACCTCTGCTCTCAGTCTGAAAAGGGCTCCTTCGGGGCCTGGTCTCCACCTCAGCTTCTCTCCCTCTCCCACATCTCAAGACACTCTAACTCCAGGATGTAGGACAGACACACAGACACTGAATGAGGGTCAAAGATCTTTAAATAAGGAGCCAGTGACAATAAATACTGTACAGGGGAGCGGGTGAGGGTCCAGATCTGTGGTTTCAGCCTCGAGACTCCAAGGACCTGAAAGGAGGGTGAAGAGAGGGGAGCCAGGCTCAGGGGAGAGGGCCTGGGAAAGGCATGGGAGAAAGCCAGGGCTGGGGTTCCAGAGCCAAAGGCCCAATAAAGTGGGTTGAGGGATTCCAGAAAGAACAAGTGCCAGATCTTGGTATGGGAGTGAACTGGGAGTCCCTAAGGGATTTTAGCCAGACCAACTTGAAGAGAGAGGCTGGGTTAGGGATCCAGGGTCAGAATCCCAAGGGGAGGAGCCAGGGCTGGGGATGGCAATCAAGGTCCCGGAAATCACTGGCCTGGTTTGGGAGTTGGGATAAAGGAGGCGGCGGTGGCAAGGGGCTCACGAGTAGCTCTGGTGCTGCTGGCGCCGGCGGGCAGAGCGCATCTTCTCAAAGCGGGCCTCCATCTCCTCCAGTACCCGAGGTGTATAACGCACCACCAACTTCACGGAGCCCTGGGCTGCCTTCAGCAGCTCCACTGCCTTCTCATGCTGCTCCCCCTCAACACTCTGCAGGGTGGTACAGACAGCTGGACCTGGGACCCTACACCCACACCCAGTCCCCACCCTGGAAATGGGACCAGCTGTTGGTGAGCCTGGTTCTAGCCATGAGATGCCAAGGCCTCATGTCCTCATGGGAGAGTCAATTAACTCTTTTCTCAGTGTCCTCCCCTAAAACCTTCCAAGTTCACCAGGCCAGGGACAAGCCCCATATGTCCTCAGTCACTGAGCAAGACCTCCAGGCCCATCTTTATCCCCTCCCTCCCCACAGCTCATGAATCCCAAACCCCATCTCTCCTGATCTGACTGCTCCTTCTTTGTTCCCATCACCCTGGCCCCAGCTCAGGCCTCTTCCTCTCCCCAGAGGACTCTTACCTTAGTCCCCTCCCTGGCCTTCTGGCCTCCAGTCTGTCCCCTCAGTCCATCCCCCACAGAGTCCAGAGGGGTCTTCCTACACCTCTAAGCTGAGCCTATCCCTCTCTTACAGCCTGGTTCCCCAGAAACCTTGAGACAAAGGCCCAGATTCTCAGGCTGGCACTCAGACCTTTCATGGCTGGCCTCAACCACCTATCCAGTTGTGCCTCCATCTACTCTAGCCAGTGAGTTTAATTTTGCCTGTATGCCCAATTCTCCATCAGAACCAAGCTCTTTCTCTTCAGCTTAGAGGAATTCAGTCACAGCCCCTATGTACAATACCATCATCCAGTAACACGCTCTCTACTTTATTTGCCTGGAGAACTCCTACTCATTCTTCAAAATCTAACTCAAATATTCCTTCCTCTGCAAAAACTTCCCTCATCTACACTGGCCCAGTGCCTCATCTGGGCTCTCACAATGCTTTGTGCTTCCTCATTATTATCTCCCTAGATAGGACTATTTCAGTCAGGGTCCATCTCCCTCATCAGAAAGGGAGTCTGAATGTAGCAGCTGAGGTAAACTTCTCTCAGGGTCTGCAGCAGCGCGCAGCACAGGTTGGTTGAATGTCAGAAACAGGTCCTGTGCTACTTTGGACAGACTGTGACCCCAGCCCTGCCTCAGCCCCCACTCACCACACCATTCACTGACAGCAGCTGGTCCCCACGCTTGAGGCCTCCGTGGCGGTCAGCCACACCTCCAGGGATGACACGGGAGATATAAATGGGTGAATTCTGCTCCTTGCCTCCCATGATGTTGAAGCCCAGGCCCTCGTCTGTCTTGGGCAGCTCCACTACCCTGGGGTGTGCGTGGCCCTCACTGGCAGTGAAAGCAGCCACTGTGGCCTGGGAAGAAGAAAGCACTGGGAGATGAGGGCCCGACTTTGGCAGGCACACACACTGGAGTGCAGGAGCTGGGCCAGGGAGGGTGATCCAGGTCAGGCTGCTTTCCCCAAGCAGAGAGTGCCGACCAAATTCAATACAAGATCACTCTGCAATGACAGTTACGTCCCTCTGAGTTTACTTTGGGTGCTTCAGACTTGTGCAAGAGAAAGTCTCCAGTTGGCGTGTGTCTTGAATATACAATAGTTGCCAATTTTGCTTTTTAAAAAGAGAAAATCAGGGCCCAGAGGAGCTGAGAGCTTCCAGGAAACAGCAAGAAATAGCATCTAACTACATTCTAATAAGTTTTCAGTGTTTGATGCTATTCCCTTGTTTTCATTGTATTAGATGTTTAAGGCTATCTTCTGGGTAGGCATGCTGTACTAGTTTCCATGTGTAGTTGCTAAAGTTGCCTTTACAATGACATTTAAGTAAAATATGTGCGATTATTTAAAATATATGATAAATAATAGTAAGGGTGATACGTAGATTTGGCAGCAATCATGAAGGAGGAAAGAGGAATGACTGACATTAGGAAGACCATTAGCTAGACATTAGGACTGACATTAGCTAGACAGGCAGTTCAGAGGATCCAGGAGCGATGGGGAGGGGGCGCCTACCTTGGCTGTAGCGTGGGCCCGGATCTCAGCGCTGCCGGTGATGTCCAGCGTGTCATAGAGCTGCTCATACACCTGGTGAGGACGTACTAGCATCAGGGGGCCGCCAGCCCCCTCTTGCCTTCAACACAGGAGTCCAGACTCGCAGACCCTCCCACCCAAGGATCCGCCCCGTCCCCGCAAGCCAGGAACGGAGGAAACTTCAACTCCCAAAAAACCCCGGAGCCGACGCGCTGGCACCTCAAGGCGGGCCGCCCCGGGCGCTGCTGGGAGGCGTAGTTCCCCGGCTGGGTGTGGGGAACCTCAAGGACGATGGCCAACCCCACTTGCGCTCCGGCGCCGCGCGGCGCTCACCTCCCGGATGGCAGAGCAGAAGCGGCTCTGCAGGACTCGCTGGAGGGCCTGCAGCTTCTGCGGGGGCAGCTCCCCGCTGCGCTGGAGCCTCTCGAGAAGCTCCACCGCCCGGGACACGTCTGCGGGGCGGGGGCGGGGCGCACAGACAGAGTCAGACACGACCACGCAGACAGGCACGGAGTTCTGCGTCCAGAGACCGAGTAAGGGCGAGCGCAGGACAGACCAGTCCCGGTTAGAAATCCGGAGAGTCGCCGGTGGCAAGGGAGAGATGCAGCCAGCCGGGCGCCGCGCATCCCCAGGATTCCCACACATACACTGGCGGGAGAGCCCCGGACCGCCCGGCTCTCGATGCCCCGCCCCGTCTGCCCGCCTACCCGCCCAGGTCTGGCCAGGGGAGGGGACGTGGGCCGCGGGCCAGCCGGGTGGGCAGGGCCCTGGCGTACTTACCCCGCTCCAGCCCCAGCGGCTCCACCAACGCAGCCATGTCCGCACCACCGACGCCAGCCACCCGCCCGGTCTCGGCGAGGGGGTGGGGCTGCGAGAGACCACGCCCCTAGCGACGGACGCCCCCTGCGGAGGTGCGGCCCGGCTGAGCTCAGCTCTCGGCGCTGTGACCGCCCACCTGCTGCCTCGCGTCTGGCGGCCCTACCCTCATCCTCCATCAGTCTGCCCTGTTTGCGACCCCTCCCACTGCAGCCTCTGTCTGGCTGCACCTCCTTCCATATTTGTCTGTCTGTCCTGCCCACTATACCTGTCACCTGTCCCTCTCTATCCCTTTTTTCCACGCTCACTGGACACAAACTTATGTCAAACATCTGGACCCCAGACGAAGGAACGATGGCGAGCAAGGCAGACAAGCCCACTGCCCTCAAGAAGCTTAGAGGTGTAGGAGGAGGCAGACGACCAACTAGGCCTGAGATAAGAATTGGGAGTGGGGAGGTGACTGGTCTAGGAGCATTGACATAGAGTCCTTGGAGGTAAGAGCATCAAGAGGTGGGGCACGGGTCACTTTCCAGGCAGGAAGAGCCCGATATTGCTGGGCAGCAGAGAAAGGATTGGAGTGATTTATGATAAAAAGGTTGGCAAGATAGTTTGTGCATGGCCTCGTGTGTCCACATGTGCATGCTGAGGATTTTGGACTTCATGGTAATTCCTAAGAGTAAAATGTGATATTCATGTATATTTACATCACTGTGGCCACTGTGTGGAGACTGGGCAGGATGGGAGCCAGAGTGGAGGCAAGGAGCCCGGTCAGGGGGCTACACCAGTAATCCCGTTATGGCTTAGACCAGGACATGTATGATGTGCTGATAGATTTGTAATGTCTGGACGTCCTGGTAGTTAACTGTACATGAGGACTGTGAGGTGAGGGCGTTATTAAGCTGCTTGTGGGGACTTTGGCTAAGATAGTCTGTGCTGAAGGAGGGATATTGGATATTCTGAGAAGCCTGTGTGGTGTCCAAGGCCTGCAAGCACTTTTGAGAATTTGGCAAAGGTGGTAAGTAAAATCGCAAGAGTGGAAAAGATTGCTGGGGCAAGAAAATAGAGGATGAGAAAACTGAGGCCTTAAAACTCCTAGCATGTAACAGGAAGACAACAAAGAATGGCGAGAAACGTTAGGAGGAAAAACAGGTGGGAGAAACCATGAGAAGAGAGCGTTTTTAAAGAAGGAAGTGAACAGTGGTATCAGATGCTTTAGACTGGCCAAAGCAATGTGGGAAGTGCAGGTAAGACTGGCCAATTCTGGCTGTTGCTGACGATTGGCTGGAGGAGGATATGGGGTCCAGAATAGGGCTTTTTGCCATGGGAAGACTAGAGCAAGTTTGTCCGTTCCTCTTCCCTTCATAGTATTTTTCTTTTACTTTAACAAAAAAGCATTTAGAGTTAAAAACACAAATAACCCAGACGGCTATAATATTGACAAGCACCAGCCCCCATGCCTTTCCTAACTACCCTCACTGCAAGGTGCAACAACTTACAGATGTTTGCTAGTTGCTTATGTATGTAACATGCTATTTCTCAGTTTATCAATTTTAGATGTTAGTAATATATATTGATTTTCTGCTCGTACAGCCTTTTCCAGCTTCCCATGGTAGTTTTATGGTACCAGTTCTTAGGTCAATCAATAAAGTGCTCACATAATGTCTGAGTACTTACTGTTTACTGCAGAGCCCAAGTGGGGATCTGTGATTACATTTCCTTTCTGGAATAGTGTCTTTTTCTGTGATTTCTATCTACTTTCATCACATTCTCAATTTCTTTCAAACTCTCCATCACAAGATTTTACTGTTTTTCATTTTATGAGAAGTAACAAACATCACTAAGTTTAAAGTGTACATAATGATTTACATATAGTGTGAGATGATTACTGCAATAGGTTCAGCTTCTGAACCTTATCCTGAAACTCTGGGGAAACTTCAGTCCTCTAACCCCCATGTGGACCGTGGTGTGCTCTCTAGAAACTGACATCCTGGGACTTCCCTCCACAGCTCTGAACTGCATCTGGTTTCCTCCATTTCAGAGCCCTCATTTTGGGGAAGTATATCCTCAGTTGACTTCCTGAAAAGGTTGTGAGATTCCTCTTACTTTCAAGAAAGTTTGTCCGATTTTTCCCCCTAGCACTTCTACTGTTTAACAGGAAGGTTTCAGGTTACCTCGTATCTGATCAACTACCAAATTCACCTGCTAAATTCTTAATCTCAGTTACTGTTTACCAGTTCTAAAATTTTCATTTGGCCCAAGATTTCAGATGTTAAAGTTCTCTATTGTTTCCTTATTTTGTGAACATAGTTATTTAACTGATAATTCCAACATTATAATCATCCCCAAGTCTGTTTCTATCCTTTTTTTCTCTCGGATTTCAGTCAATTCAAGTCCTTTTTCTAGTATGCCTGATAATTTTGAGTAGATGCTAAGCAGTTTTAAAAATATATCAGAGGCTCTGAATTATATCTTCCTCCAAAGAGGGCTAAATTATCTTGGCAGATAACCTAAGTCCTGATGGGGTCTGGTTTTAGGTTCATACGCCTGATCTATTTCACAGGTGGCCTTTCAAGTTTGTGACACTCTGGGCCTCTCAAGCACGGCCATTCTACCTGCAGGTTTTGAACCCCTAACCTGTCCCCCAAGAACAGTATGGCTGCTGAGATCTGTGTTCACCTCCTTAACCTCCAGCTATTGCTGTTTGAAGAGCCCCTTGGGGAGTCTTGCAATATGGAGCAGCTTAGGAGTTGGCAAATGCTTGGAGGGAAGAATGCATGTGAATTTAGGAGTTCATTGTCCCATCTGGGAATTTTACCATTAAGTCCCAGCTGTCTTGTCTAAGCTCTGTGAACTCAGCCCAGTGGAGAACTGCCACTTTGTGAGTTTGTTCCCCCATACTAAATTGGAAAAAAACATCATTAAGGAAGGATAAGTATGAACCCCATCTCTGTGTGCTTTCCTTTTCTTTGGGATCACATCCCCCCAGGTTGGTGTATATAGGTTGCTTCCCAATGCCTTTCACGAGTTTTTATATATTTTGTCCAATCTGTATATAGCTGGCTTTTGCCAGGCTAATCCAAAATGGGCTATCCTTCGTAGCCCATCCAGAAGCCTAGTTGCAGTATCTGTGGAGTATCTATGACAATATACTAATTACAGGTATTTATTCCGAAAATTGTTTCTTCCAGAACCAGTCTTTCAATTTATGTGGCCTCTTGTTGCAAAATTTTCTCAAATGCCTGGGATCTTTGGTTGTATGCTTACAGAGACAGCTGAAAGGCACACTAGAATGCTTGTTTATGTGAGGTTTAACTAACAGACTGCCTCTGGGTTATCAGGTCAAGTTTGCCTTTAGGCTAAGAAACTTCAAGAGACAAAAGTGGGTCTTGTTCTTGCCCAGAATGCCCCGCTCCCAGGCTGCCTGAGTGCAGAAACAGATGACTTTTCCAGGTAAATTCTACCTTGAGTCTCTGACCCTTGCTGTACCTGGAGTTGCAGTCCTAAGCCTCTCTTGGATTCTGCAAGGCTGACTGGCTTCCTTCTCCAGGGTCATGACTGGTGTTCTCACCATTGTCCAGCTGAAGCTTTTCTCCAGAAATGTGTTGCCATCTCCACTGGTGATGGAACTGCTGGTTTCCTTGCCCCTCCTCTACTGATGTCAGGGAGCATGAGGTAAAAACATAACTAGGAACTTGCCATCACCAACTGAAGGCTGTTTTCCATCCTAGCCCTGTGCAGATTCTATGTGCTCTACCCAGTCTTAACTTTGTTTTGCTCTTGTATTTTTGTTTCCTCACTCCTTTTCCTGCTTTCCAACTCAGAAAACAGCTTCCTTTTCATACAAAGTTGCAGGATCCGTAGAATAATCTACTGCCTAGCGCACCACACCCACAGGGGTATGAACAGTCCCACAGAAGTGTGTGAAAGTTAAAGAAAAAAAAGGAAAGGGGCCAAGGCCCCCTTTGGAGAATTTCCTTACCCGACTTTAGACAGCTCTGGTGTAGTGGGGGGAGCCCCAGGCTCAGGTCATAAAGCTCAAGCAGCAGTTAGGCCCAGAGCATAAACCAAAGCAGGGCTATGAAGTCAGATGGCAACCTCCTGGGAAACATACTAAGCAGCGAAGAAACCGTGCCCATTATCAACAGGAAATTAAATTTATTTTTAAATCCAAGGAGCCAGGAACAAATGAGACTCCTACCCTTAGCTGGCAAACTTAGTCGGTGGCCAAGGAGACTGGGAGAGAGAATGACAGCAAGTGGGTGGGTAGGAACACGTTCAAACAAAACCAGGGAGGCCCTCTTCACTCCGGTGCAGCCTCCATCAAATACCCGTTCTCTGGAGCGAGATACCCATCACCCCCCTCCGACTCCATGTACATGTCTCGGCCTTCGTTGCCCAGACCCTCTAGCCCGTTGTCCTGGCCGCCACCACCCCCACCTCGGGCCTCATCCCTGCCCCGTTCACCACCCCGCTCCCCCCGCTTGTGCTCGCGATCCCGATCGCGGTCGCGGTCCCTGCGACGCTCCCTTTCACTTCGGTGGCTCCGACGACGCTCTCGGTCACGATCCCGGCCCTTTTCCTCTGGACCATCAGGTCCGTCAGGACCCAGCTCCCCAGATGGCCCATCATCAGGAGGTGCGTCACCAGCCTCAGAGGGCTCTGCCATGTCGCCCCCCCCTCCACCACCTCGCAGCTCCTCCTTGCGCTCCCGCTCCCGGCGCGCCCGCTCCCGGCTCCGGCTGCTCCGACGCTTCCGGTCCCGGTCCTTGTCCTTGCTCCGCTCCCTGGAGCGCCGCCGCTCCTCCTTGTCCCGACTCCGTGAGCGCCGCCTCCGGTCCCGAGAGCGGGAGCGTCGCCTTTCCCGCTCCTTGTCTCGCTCGCGGCTTCGCTCCCTGCGCTCCCGCTCACGGTCCCGGTCCCGGTCCCTGTGCGGAAGCGGGGAGGGGCCCGGCCTGGATGACGTGGGCAGCGGTTTGTGGCTGGGCTCCCCATGTGACCACCCCCCATCCCAGGAAACCAGCTGCCCCATCTCACCTCTCATCATAGCGGGATGTATCGTCGCGGCCGGAATGCCTGATGTTCACATCGGCCCCACCTCTTCTGGTGCCACCTAGGCCACCTCCTGGGGGCAGGGGCAGAGGAACGGGGGGTCAGACTGGGCAGGGCAGGAGGGGAAACAAGGGGCATCGAAGAGCAAAGGGAAGGACACCGACCACCGCTGCTGCCTGTGGGGCCAGGCACTGGGAGGACATTGTGCGCATTCTTTGAACAGGATATCCACAAAGTGCTAGTTAGGAAACACCTGTAACGAGACTCCAAAAGAGCCCCTATTCTTCACCACTGCACAGGACACAGCCGCTTCACAAACCCTTTCAAGTCATTCTCATCCCCATCCTCACACAAACCCAAGGCCACAGCAACCTTCCTAGGTCCTGCTTCAAAGCCTCCAACGGCATCACACTGCCCAAAGCCCAACCCCTGCCCAGTGCCTGCCTTGCCCAGCTTTCAAACCAAAGGCCCCAGCTCCATATGTCCTCGGTGCTTTTCAGTTGCCTCCTACCCTCCATCTCCCTACTGCCCCAGTTCCTGGGATCTTCACCTTTTTCTGGAATCTGATCTGCCTTGCCTAGTAGTAATGCCAACTCACCCTCAAATGCTGCTTCCCCAGAAAGCCTTCCCTGACCTGCCAGACTAAGTCATTCTACGCTGTATACTCATTCAACACACACATTTCCTTCACAGGGCTTAGGAGTTTTCAATGTTATAACAATGTGTGAGTTGATTAATATCTGCCTCTCCGAGCAGAAAGTTATACACCATGAACATGGGCACTTCGGCTCTACTCCTTGTAACCAGCACATCCAGAATAGCAAGGTATGGGAGTCAATAACTGACTGAAAAACCCTAAGGCATATCGGATCACCTCCTTAAAATGGGAAACAAACTCAGATAAAGTCACTTGTCCGTGGTAACTCAGCAAAGAAGGTGAAGAGCTGGAACATGACTCCTGGCCAACGTGAGAACGTACCCTCTTCCTCAAACACACTCTTCTGTACCACACTGCCTAGAAGCAACCTTCAGTGGGGCAGGCATGGTAAAAATACAAGGAAAGATGTTCAGCAAAGATGCTGAAAAAGGAAAGAGGCTGCTTGGATATCAGACATTAAAATAGGGACAGCCAATTGGCCAGGCATCTGCAACATTACAGGTACAGCACAGAACCAACCTGTTTTCAACTTTCAGGTCATAACCCAGGCATGGAGCACATGCATCAACTGGTTACAAAGAACATATTAACAAAATAAGGCAACAGAATATAAAATCCTAGTATGAACTGCCTATATAAAAGGTAATTACTGCTTCATAGAACTGTTCGGTGATTTTGCATGTTAGGTCAATATATACCAGGTATCGACAACAGAAAGCTTGAGTGCCAATTGAACTAGAAAATTCTGGCATTCCAGGATTCTATAATAGGAAACAGCAAGCTGAAGAACTCACTCAACCCCAAAGAAACAAGGGAGGTAGATAGGAACCTGTGTATTAAGTTCAGAGACTCATCAGCTCAGTGTGTCGTCTACCCAGCACAGGCCAGTCAGGAGAGAATGCATGGTGGGCCAGGAAGCAGGAATAAGAGAGGGTACTGGACCCACTGGGGTGTCTGCCCAAAGAAGACCATCTTCTCTGAGAACTGTCACTCACCCTGGCAGGAGTCAGTCCTCAACTGGCATGTTTGGATGGCAGGACTTCAGCTCCAGGTCCAGGCCCAACACCAAGCCACTGAGATCTGACTACCCCCAAAACACAGACTCATCCAGGGCTGGGTGTAAAGCAGGGAGTTGGGGAATGCAGTGTGGGGAAACACAGAAGAGACCAGTCTGCATGGACAGCAAACGCGGCAAAAGCAAGCTACAGAGATGACAGATGCAGCTCAACAGCTTTAAGGTCTGGCTGCCAGGTCCTCTGGCATTGCATGTCTCTGGGCTCTAAGGACACCCAGAATTCCATTATCAACATGGCCCCTTTATGCTTCAGAAAGCTCAAACTGACCTTGACTGAGACGGTGAATGACAATTACAAACAGAAGTGTCTGTATGTCTGTCTTGCTCTTGACAAAAAGCCTGGTACACAGCTGGTGATCAAATAGGTATTTGCTGAATCAATGAATGATGGAGTGAGGGTGAACAAAGTATAACTGAATGAGAAAATAACATTCCTAAGCTCTGCCATATGCCACTTGCTATAAGCTGGGCACCTGATATGCTACGCTTAGTGAACCATAAAGTCATTTCCACTTTGCAGGACTAAGAAAATGAGACAAGAAAAGGGGAAATCCAGTACTGAGCCGCATCTGATCCCAGACTGGCCCCTCCAAGCCAGTGTTCTGCTTTTCATTAGTATCCCAGAACCAGAAGATTCCCGAAGTGATGGTGACAAGAGAGGATGAGCCTGAGAGGAAGGATGTGAGCAGCCCAGTAAGCAGGGAGAGGAAAGGAGACAGAAAGCAGGAGAGGGTGCAGGAGAGAAAGGTGAGAAGCCACCAAGTGCAAGACCCTCAGAACCTAGCCTGGGCAGGACGTCTCACCTAGTCGCCGGGGCCTCCAGCCCTTCACGGTCCGGCCCCTTTCCACATCCACAAGGACTCTCCGGCCATCAATCTTCTTGCCGTCTGCGTGCTTGTAAGCGGCTGCAACAGATGTGGGAAGGGGGAAGGGGAGGAGTCCCCAGGGGTCCTCTAGTCAGGACAGGGCCCCACTCTGCGGGATCCCCTCCCCCAGGTCCCCATCAATGCTCTCACACATGCACACGCACGCACACACCCAGGCACGCCCACCAGCCAGCTAGGCAACTGACAGCCAGACGGACCCTCTCCCAAACTGGGGAGGGGCCTGCTCCATCTCAGAATCTGTTTATCACCCCCAATCATTATTGGGGGGGCAAAACCACCCCAACCTCTTGTCCCAAACTCTGGCCCTTCTTACTCCCATTTGACAGAGCAGCCCCCTCCTGCCAAGGTGGCCAAAGTTGCTGCAAAGAAACCGGAGGTTAACTTAAGGCTGGACTCTGCTGTGGGGGAGGGCGCCTCCACAACCCCAGCATGCACCCGAAAACACTGTGCCAGGGGGAGGCGGCCGGGTTGGGCCGCTCTGCATCCCAGTTCACACCGGTTTTCTTTTTCTGCATTTTTTTAGTGGGGAGGGTGAGTGTGGGGGGAACAGACATCAGAACAGAAAATGAACCAGAAGGGGGTGGGAGAACTCTTTAGGAGATGGCAGGGAGCAGAAGAGTCGGTTATGGTGCTCCCAGGGGGCCTGGAAGGGCCCCCCTCCCCTACAGCAGTGAGGGAGAGGGGAAGTGGAGGGAGGCATGGGAGACGTGCGGTACTACTGAAAATCCCTGCCTTACCTGAGGCAACTGACTGCCACCCAACCCCAGCCTCCAGCCCATCTCTCCCTCCACATCCCACCCAGCTCCACACACACTGGGAGGCAGAACCTGGTAGAGCCTCTCGGGAAGGGTGAGTAGTGGAGGGGGAGATGCGAAGAGAGGCACGCTCCTGCTCTCCAGCGGGACAGGGCAAAGGGCAGGCCTGATGCTGGTCTGTCTTACATGGGGCTGCTGGGGAGACCAAAAGTCCCTATTTCCCACCCCCAGCCCTGGCCTACGGGGTTGTCCTCAACCAACCACAATACCCTACCCTGCCCCGCCCCAGCCCGCTCCCCCCCAAATAACAACCAGAGGAAGAGAAAAAGGTGCCATTTACCGATGCCGGCCTTGCGGGTGTCCAAACCGAGCGGGATGGGGGGGGCTCGGCAACTCCTGGGGGCCTGGCGAGGAGGCGGGCTTCCCGGGGGGGGACACGGGACCGCTTACCTGGAGCCCCCAAGCTTACCTGAGCACGCGCACAGACCCCACACCCACCACCATGGGGTCATCTAAAGCTACAGGAAAGGGAATGGGGGATCCTAGGGAGCCACAGAAAGGGAAAGGAACAACATCTCCTGCACCACCTGGAGACAGGCAGAGGAAGTGGTGGACCCCAAGAAACCTCATGGAGGCCTTCAGAGAGGCGGAGGCAAAGACTAACATCAAGTCTGGGAGCTGGAAAGCCCTGGGACTTTCTGGTTTGAACTTGAAAAGGCTGGGGAGGCCTTGGCAAAGCTGTCTGTCTGTCTTCACCCTTTCCCAGTAAGTCCACACTAAACTAGGCACACACCCCACCCCCTCAGCACGTGGAATGACTTTTCCATCTCGAACTCCACACTCCCTCCCACCACCTGCTGCAGCCCAAAGGCTGGCACGCAAGGGGACAGCCTCGGGGGTCCAGGAGATGGAGTGCTGCCCGTGATCTGAGGAGGAGGGGCCATTTGGCCCCTCAGCCCAGAGGGCAGTGGGGGAAGGAATTTAAGGACGGGAACATAGTCAAGCAAAGGAACCCTGCTCTGGTTCAGTGTCCCAAACCCCAGAAGAGGCCCAACCCGGGAGACAGCAAAGAAAACGTGTGACATGTGTACTTCTAGGCTTCTCTCTCTCTCCCTCTCTTAGGTCTCTAGACAGTGGAAGGGTCTTAATAAAATCCACACCTCCTTCAGCTATGTGCAGTGTTATCACTTGATCCCGCCCACATCCCAATCCCTTGCATTCTGGAGAGCAGATGGGCACCGCAGCCCCTTGGGAGGCCTCAAACCAGGATAAGGCAGATAGGAAGGGGACAAAGCACCCCAAATCTGGCAACCAAAAAGATTCCCCAGGGCCATGGCAGTGACAGTCCTGCAGAAGGCACGGGGGCAGGGCACGAAGTGTTGAAGGGCTCCACACAGAGCCCTGGCCCTGGTACACTCTGTCCTTGGTACTCCCACCACCTTGCCGCTGTTGTCATGAAGCCAGGTAAGTAGGGATGTTGGGTGGAGCCCAACTGCAGAGGCCTGCTGCCTTTCCCATAAGGGTTCATTTTTCCCTTCCTGGGATCAGCAAGATTATCAGAGAATATATGCATCAGGAGAAGGGGGGAGCTGGAGGGACAAAGGGCACCCAAACAAGGAATGGGTTCTGGGTGCGGGGAGGCTGAGGGGGCAACTGGGGGTGGGAGGAGGGACGCCTCGCTGCTCCTACGCTGCCTGGCTAAGCTGGGCTGGTGTGCGGTGCTGAGTGATCTTACCCATGATACAAACCCTTATACCAACCATACACTGAGGTGTTGTAAGGGGAGCGTAAGCATCAGCTGCAAGCCAGCTGCGTGGTGGCTGCAGTGACAATAAGAACAGTCAATTAATACGGCGGCCCCTGGACACGCCGCAGCCCTGCCCACCCCCCCTCCCATCCCTGCCCATGTGGATGCCGCCGCAGCCTCAAAGGGGGCTTCGGAGATGTGGGGGCAGGCGCTCAACACGTCTACCAGCCCACTGCCCGCTGAGGAACAGGGTTGGGGGCCAGGGGTGAGGAGGCGGAGGGTCGGGTGGCCCAGCCCCAGCTCTGCTGGGAGGAAGAGAGGGCAGGTTCAAAGGCCAGTCCTCATTCCAACCTGTCCGCCCCCAACTCCAGTGGGGGGGATGGGGAGAGGCTCCCCAAAATCCGACCCCTCCCCCCACCTCCAGCTGGCCCCAGCCCCCACCCAGTTCCCTTCTTGCCCCTGAGGTTCAACGTGTGACACTTACCTCCCCAGGTTCACACACACACACACACGTTGTGGGGGATTTTGGTTTTTGTTTTTTAAAAAACACGTATATATATATAAAAAAAAAAAGATATATCAGAAACAGAGGGAGGAGGAGAAGAGACATCGCTAATGTCAGGTTTGGCAGGGTGGCGGGTGGGAACAGACAATGGGAAGGGGCAGGGGCAGCAGAGAAGAGAGGGTCAGAGGGCAGGACTCAGGTGGGAGGTACTCACAATGCATGTCTCGTTCATGTTCATACTCGATGAAGGCATAGCCTCGGGGCTTTCCTGAGCGCTTACTGTAGACCATATGTATCTGGGGGGAGGGCAGGGATGCGCAGAGGTTTAGTTTTGACATGGATAACCCATCCCATCAATTAAAACGACTCAGCCCACATACATGCCAGGCCCGATGAGCTAATGGTGCCATGTTGAGCAGTTTATGTGCAAGATGACCTCAAGGCCTCACTACTGCCCAGAGAATTTAGGTGACTTTCAAATTAAATGAGTAAATGTCAGTTAAACCCATCAACAAGTGGTCATTACTTAATTTTAATTCTGCCACCCAAAGTCTGCTGGATGGAAGTGCTGTCAAGATACAACCTGGGCCACAGACACCAAAGACCTGAAGTGCTGTGATGTGACCTTGGGGCTGGGAACCAGCCTTCTCCCTCCCTCCACACACCCACTGCCCCACCCAGCCCACTCACTCTTTTGATGGGTCCGTACACCTCAAACTCTCTCCGGAGCTTGGATTCTGTCGTATCATAGTTCTACAAAGAGACAGATATGAAGATGAGTGGGAGAAGTTAGCTGTCCAAAGCCCTCAGATTATTCCCAGGACACAGTCTGTTGTCCTTTGTTCTGTACCCATGATCCTAGCAGCCTAGATTTCAGGCTCCTCAGGGGCCCCAGGGGGTGGGAGCCAGGCACTCACCACTCTGGCCACAAAGAGCGTCTTGAAGGCATCACCCTGAGCATTGGGATCATTGTGAGGGTCCCCTGTGCAGGAAGAGCAGAATCTGTAAGCAGAAGGTACCAAGGGGCTGACCTAGCAAGACAGACGCAGGTGGGCAGAGACCCGTTAGAGAAAACTGCTTTGGGCATGCCCCTCGCTGAGCCAGTTCCCTGAAGAACGGCAGCTTTCATCCTGGTGGCGGATGTAGGTTGACAGCAGGAAGTAAGGCTGCTGATAGGAGAGGGGCTGGCCTAACTACCACTTCAGACCTACACATTCTAAGGGCTCATCCCTCCTGGGCGTAACTAAGTCTAGGAGCCCCACTGGGTGGGCATCTTTGGAGAGGCAGACTGCCCCTCCAGGTGCTGAGCTTCCGCCATCAGCAGGAGGGCCACACTGCCACCCACTGGCAGTAACCACAGCCCGCAGGAAAGCTGGAGATCAGGCACCCCTGAGGATGCCAGTGGGAGCCTAGGAGTCGCAGTCCAGCTTTCCTCCCTATGCCCTGTAACGCTCACAAGAGGCCCATCAGATTCTTACTCCTGGGCAAGTAAGGAGTAACTGCCTCCACAGACAGGAACCAAAGTCTATTACAAAACCAATTCCATAGGGGATTCTGATGGGTCAGTCCTGAGTCCTTTCCACCAAGTGTGGAGGCCGCAGGACATCCAAGTGGCCAGGACTCGTGCAGGAGCTGCAAAGGCGCCCCGCCCACTGCACGGTGGGTGCTTCTTCTCTGACAGTGCTAGCCTCAGTCAGGACTTGCCGTATTCTGGGTGAGGGTGAGAAAAGGAATATTAACTTATTGGACATTTAATTAGGCCTAGACACCACCAGACACTGATAATTATTTATCATCATTTTGCAAATGGAAACAAACAACCCCTGTGGCAAGAAAAGAAGTTTAGGAGCAACAAAGAGGCCAAGCCCAGCTTTCCATCCCAGCCTGACCTCACAGCCCAGGCATCCTGTTACCAGGCTTCCATGCTGAACTCAGGCACTAGCTTCTCTGAAAGATACTCTGGGTATTGCAAGAAGTCAGAGATAATGTCACTGATCTGTTTCCACTGAAAAAGCTTGGCTACAAACATAAACTATGTTGAAGATGACTTTAGGGAATTTCTTAAAAAGGAGAAGACTGGGCCCAAATTTAAGGTAACAACTACCTGAAAGCGATGGTAATCTTTGAAGACAACTGCACCCTGTGCCTGCCACCCTCACCTGCTCTTCATGCCTCATCAGTCAAGGTGGAAATTTTCCGTGCCCGGGTCTCTCAGTCTGCATTGGGTCGCTCTCACCCATTCACCCAGCAGGTATCTGTTAGGCATTAGTATGGGCCTAGAACTGTCACAGGTGTCAGGGACTCAGACGAACAAGATAGAAGAATCCCGACTTCTTGGAGCTCATACACTAATGGAGGAAGGCTGACAGTAAGCAAGATAAATAAAACCATCTAGTTCTACCAGACAATGACAGAGAAATGGGGAGAAGGGTTTTATTGGGAAGGTCAGAAAAGTCTCACTGGGATGCTGACATCTGACTGAGGGCCGGAAGGTGTTACAGCAACAACAGGAAATACACCTTGCCAACAGCAGTTAGCAGGTAGCCTAACAGGTACGGCAAGACCACTACAGTGGGATCACTGCTCACTGCCAGGGGAGCGGAAAAAGACCAAACAGCAGAGCTGAGTTTCCTGCCAGGCAGCCCAGAGGTGCCCCGCAGACAAAAGGGGGAGTCACCCTTGCCACACTGCACGAATCTCTGCTGTTCTTACTCCCCCAGGGCCCAGGAGTATGACTGAAGGTAAAACCTAGCACGGCTGAACCAACAGTACCCAAGTATCTGAAGAAAAAGACACATCAGCTCAAAGAGGGTGGCAAAGAACCAAAGCTGGTCAGCAGTCTACAGGTCAGCAGGCACAGGCGTGGCGTGCACACACCCACCCCCAGCACTCAAGTTCTGCTGGCAACCCTGCCTTAGGGAAATCCTTGATGAAAAGGATTACCTAGGTAGCAGCCAGAGCAGGGCCTCAAAGATTTGGACTATAGCATCCTGGGAAACTTCACCAGACTTTTAGGTGGTAGAGAAAACCTCAGAACTCCCACTCTTGGTAAGCATACTGTTTTCTTAAAATGGCAGTAATAACTAGGAAGCTGTAATAAGTCACTAAGGTGAAGAGCAGCTGGTGCTCAGCAGGGGGCAAGGTCCCAAACGGCAGCTGTTACTGTGACGAAACACAGCAAGCTTCTGTAGGTGGGGATGAGACTCTCAGGGGCATAGAAACCCTACTATACTTACTCCATTCTTTTCCTTTCTCATTATGGAGACATTCAAACACTTAAGGGAAAGAAAGACCAGTATAATGAACCCCTATGAACCAGCTTCAGTTATCAACACATGGCCAAACTCGTTTCATCTCTATCCTCACCCCACCAGAATATTTTAAATCAAGCCCCAGATACACCATTTTAGTCTCTAATAGACTTAAGAAACCATAACCATAGTACTATTACACCTTAGAAAGTTAATATGATTTCCTTAAATGAGACCCAGCGTCCAATGTTCCAACATCCTCAATTGTTTCAGAACTGGAGTTTTCCCGTTAGCTCATTTAGATCAAGATTCAAACAAGCGCCACACTTGTCATTTTGTTGAAGTGTCTTGACTCTTTAATCCATATGGCTCACTCCATCCCCCTTTCCTTCCCACTTATTTGTTAAGGAGGCTTGGTCACAATTTTGTCCTATACCATTTCCCACATTCTGCAATTGACTGACTGCATCCTCAGTGTCATTTAACTTGCAGGATTTCATTTTTTAAAGTATGGATAACAACTTCTAAGGGAAAAAGTGACTTATCCAAGGTCACTCGGCTATTAAGTGGCAGAAGCGGGATCAAAACTCACATGGGTCAACATCCAAAAGACTAAGAACAACAAATGCTGACGAGGATGCGGAGAAAGGGGAACCCTCCTACACTGCTGGTGGGAATGTAAGCTAGTTCAACCATTGTGGAAAGCAATATAGAGGTTCCTCAAAAAACTAAAAATACAAATACCATTTGACCCAGGAATCCCACTCCTAGGAATTTATCCAAAGAATACAACTTCTCAGATTAAAAAAGACATATGCACCCCTATGTTTATTGCAGCACTTTTTACAACAGCCAAGATATGGAAGCAACTTAAGTGTCCATTAGTAGAGGAATGGATAAAGATGTGGTACATATACACAATGGAATACTATTCAGCCATAAGAAGGAAACAAATCCTGCCATTTGCAACAACCTGGATGGAGCTGGAGGATGTTATGCTCAGTGAAGTAAGCCAGGCAGAGAAAGACAAGTACCAAATGATTTCCCTCATTTGTGGAGTATAACAACGAAGCAAAACTGAAGGAACAAAATAGTAGCAGACTCAGAGACTCCAAGAAGGAACTAGTGGTTACCAAAGGGGAGGGGTGGGGGAGGGTGGGTGGGGAGGGAGGGAGGGAGAAGGGGATTGTGGGGTATTATGTTTAGTATACATGGTGTGGGGAATCACTGGGACTGAACTGGGGTATGAGTGGGGACTTGGTAATATGGGTAAATGTAGTAACCACATTGTTTTTTCATGTGAAACCTTCATAAAAGTATATATCAATAATACCTTAAAAACAAACAAACAAAAAAACAACGTAGGTCAGCCCTACAGGGCCCGTGCCCAGCAGCAGAACTGAAAGAGACCCCAAGTGAACTGCTGCCAATAATCCTGTGTGCCATATTCTGTAAGGGCTAGAGCCACATGGTGAGATCTCATTCAAACCCTGCTTTCCTGGAGCAACTGTGACCTATATTGTAGAAATGGCTGTTTATCTGCAATCCCCCCTTGCAGATTAAAAGGACCAACCTGTAGCAGGACTCAGGGCTTTCAGTGTACAAGGGGGACTCGACCTGAGCAAGGAAGGCAGGAAAGGCTTCCTTGAGAAGTGACAGCTGAGTGGAGATTTGAAAGGTTGTTACACATAAACCAAGGTATCATTCAGCAGAAGACTGTATGGCAAGGATGAGGTATGAAAAGAGACCAGTGTGGCTAGAACAATAGGGGAATATGGTGTGCTGACCAAGTCTGGAACAGAGGTAGGAAAGGGACTCTGGGTCTTTATGCCAAGAGCTGTCAGCAAAGAAAAGTATAATCAGAGTTCTATTTTAAAAAGACCTACAGGACTTCGTGGGGACTTGACGTACTTAAGACTGTCATTGTATATCCAGGCAAGAGGGGACCAGGTGATAAGCAAAGAGAAAAGGGTCAGATTCATGACATTTAGAGTAATAGGATAGGTCTTAGAGACAGGCTAGGGAAGGGGCAGGTAGGAGGAGAAACAGATGTTAAAAACAAACCAGGTGACAGCTGAGGAGATGACTGCAAAGTGGGATGGCCATGTGGTGAAGGAAGCATCCAAAGGAGATCAGGTTGGTGGGGAAGGGAAATCAGGAAATCCTGACTGCGTCCTGAACACTGAGTCTGAGATGCCTGAGACATCAGGGAAAGGACAGGAAGGCAGCTTACTAAGAGTCAGAGCTCTCAGCTAGATGCCCAAGTATTTAGATGGCAGACATTTGCAGAAGTGCCCCTGAGGAAATGGGATACCCCGGGGAATAAGGTTCAGACTGAAGCAATTCACCACAGCTTCACAAGTGCACAAGGAAAACCCAAATCTGACTACAAAGCCCACACTCTAACAAGAGAGTGAGATGTGACCCTCTTGTAAAGTCTGATTAATAGCTACAACGTGCCTGTCCCACACTCCAATTCCTCCTGTGCCTAGATGGGATCCCAGCCCAAGGGTCAGGAAGCAAAGGTGGAGCCAGAGCTGCCTCACTGCCTCAGCCTGTGAGACCCGCTGGGCTGTGGCAGCCCCTCTGAATGTGCTCCCCTGTGGGATGCAGCCCAGAGGTACCAGGGCTCCCTTTTTGTTTCCCCTTACTCATTGCTCTCCCACTTAAATGCATAAACCAAACACAGTGATTGGCAAATAGTAGGGGATACAAAAGTCAACTAACAACCCTACTTTCCCTGGGTCTTGGGTGAGAGAAACACAAAAGGATGAGAGGAAGAAAGAGAGACTTACACATTTTTAGCTCTGTCTCCACTTCTTGCTGTCGCCGCTCAATCTTTTCTCGTCTCTGTCAAGAGAAAGGTGGACAATGCAGATAGTGGTGCCCTGATGTCAGGGAACATCCTAGAGAAAGTGGTAAAGACATAGGGCCAGGAGGCAAAAATTACGTACCTTTCTCTCCATGCGTTCCTCCCGGGTTTCTGCTCGAGTTGGGGGAGGGGCATCTCGAGGGTCCTGGAAACGAGAGATGACAGGGTGGGAGGGACTGGGGGAAATGCAAGGGACACCTCAAGGAAATAATAAAACATCTCAACCACCTTCCCACCACACACAAGCAAGCAAACCTGCACAGTTCCTAGAGGCAGGCAACTAGTGCAGTTCAATGTGTGGTCTATGGACCAATGCTACCTGCAAATGGTTACTTATCTATGACAAGAGAAATACAGAAATCAGAAGTACTCAGAAACTTTGACAGCATTCTGGCAGAGTAGTTTTTGGCCTCCTGAACCTAATAATTTGATCTTTCATTTTGTAGTTTTTCTTTAAAAACACAAGAAAAATGAAAACATTTTGTGTTTATCAAAAGGATCAACCTGAACAGATTTGTGCTTTATCAGAGATCAGACACAGCAACTGGACTGGACACCCTCTGAGGACGAGGGCAGCTCTTTACGATCTCACCAACCACTCATTCAACACTAACATGATCTGCACCAAGGGGGCCACTGGCCTGTAACCATTAAAATTAATTTAATTGGCTATAACATTTCCCAGGTACTGGTTCACTGAGGGTGGCAAATCCTACTAAAAAGCCATTCTTCTCTTCTCTATTAATTTCTGCTCTGCGACTTCCTCCACCTGTGGCCGCCCTTTCCCACTCGATGCCAGAACCCTCCTCTTCAGATTCCTGGCTGTGTGCCAGTGTTCCTCAGGTGTGCACTGATGCACCGTAAGAGGTGGATGTTGGTATTTCAATTTTATAAATGAAAAAACTGAGGCCCAGGAACCTAACTCATGTATTTGTTTACCTTGCAGGTGCAGAGCTGAAATTCTCAAGCCCATGGTCTTAACCATCCCATCAAATGGTGCTAACCCTGTACGAACATCATTCCACTAATGACAAAAATGGTAAATACAAACACTGGCATTTGCTAACTGCTTAGTGCCAAGCCCCGTATAAATTTTGCAGCTAAATTCTGATCAATATTATAAGGATATCCCACCCCCACCCCATGAATGATGAAGAAATTAATGCACTAAGAGGATATTTACAAGGTCACACATCTGAAAAATGGTGTGTGCAAGGAGCACCTGACTCCAGAGCCTGAATCCTCAACTGCTAGTTACTAAATTTTCACAAAATCCTAAAAGGGATGTATTGTCAACCTCATTTAAGAGGATACTGAAAATCAGAAAGAGTAAAGTCATCTGCTTAACTCATAAAGCTAGAAAATGGCTAGAGACAGGGCACCCAAATCCAGTCCCCAGACCCCAGAACCCAAACCACTCCAAGTCTGCTCAGCGAACTCACCTCAAACTCTCGGATGTAGGGCGCAATGCCACAGTAAGGTTGATTGTGGTGTTTTTCATGTGGCAGTTTCTCCAACGGCGGTAGGTATGGGATGGGGTCACGGGGAGCAAAGAGGGCCAGAAGGTTGGGCGGCAGAAACTGGGTCATCTTGCCAAGTCTGAGAGCACAAGCAGACAGCCTTATGTTAGGGTAATCCCTTGACTCGCAAGAGAAAAGGTCTCAGTATTAAAATTGATTCTGCAAGGACACGGAGTGATCCCCAAGCCACTGGAGAAAGGAATAAACTGCAATAAAATAGCAAGTTCTTGGTGGAGGGCTGAATGAGGGTGGGGCATGGCCGACAAGGGAAAATAAAGACTGAAGAAGGGTTTCTGAGTAGTTAGGTCTCGGGAGTCCTGAGCAAGGAGCTGTGGGTCTCAGAGGTTTTCTAGGGGCTTGCGAAGGACTCAAGGATTCCGAAGAGGAAGGTCCAGAGCAGTGGCGGCTGGTGGTCCCCTACCTTGGAAAACAGGTGGTGGGGCGAGGGTGGTAGGAAGTCTCCACTCAAGAGGAGAGGATAGTATGTAGCAAACCCCTCAAGCCAGGGGCTTGTGGGTAGTAGACCTAGCCCCCCCCACCAAAAAGCGGAAAGAATTATGGGTAAGGGTCAGGAACTCCGCGGGGGCGAGGAGAAAGACAACACACCGCAAGGGCCTGTGGGTAGAAGGCCTAAGTGCCCAGAGAACTCTGTGCAGGGGTGCAGAAGGTGCGGGGGCGCGGGGGCGCGGGAACGAGGTTCGGGCGCGGGGAAGGGACTTGGGCCCACCGCAGGGGCTTGTGGGTAGCGGTCCCGATCCCAGGAAGGCCACTCAGTCACACTCACCCGCCGCGCGGCGCCCTCCTCGGCCTGGCGACGGTCCTGGGGCTCGCGGCGGCTGCGGCGGCCCCTCAGCACCAGCGACTCCCGCTCTGGCCTCGACTCCGGCGGCTTCCGTGTCCGTCTGCCTCCGTCACAGGTCCAGCGCGCGTACCAGGCCGCTACTCACGAGCCCCACTCGCGACTGGGGCAAGGGGTGGAGCCGGGGCCAAATCCCTCCGCCGCTGCACTGCGCACGCGCCGCGCGAATCGAGACCGACCCACATACCGGGACCTGGCTCTGCTGCGGACAGTGCGCACGCGCGAGGTCACTATCCCGCCCCCGGGAGCCTTAAATTCCTTTGCCGCTGCAGGCAGGAGAAGGAAGTGCGCACGCGCGTCCCTCACGTAGCTGTCGCCTCCTACCTCGCGGTACCGGCTCTAACCGGTATGTCCGCGAGACTCTTGATGCTCCTCCCCTTTCCCTAACATACTTCCCGGATCTTGCGCTCATGCGTAGATAAGTGTGTATCCATGTATACCCTTCCGCCGTCAGACAAAGAGTTCTTACGTGATAGTGTCGTTACGCTTCAGTCTCTCCTATTAAATCAATTAATCGAGCGCCTAAACGTGTACTGCGTACTATTTGGGCTTGAGGATATAGAACGTGACTAAAGCAAAGTCTTCTACTTGGACCTTATATAGTCCTGGGGGAGACAATACAGACATTTAAAAGAATAAATATAATTTCAGATAATGGCCGGCACAATAAAGAAAAATAGGGCACAGTTAGGGGCTTGGGTAGTCACAGCGGGCTATTTTAGAAAAAGTGACAGTGGAAGGCTTTTCTGAAGAAGTGACATTTGAACAAAATTCCGATGGAAAGGAGATCTGGGCAGGGTTAACAGGAAGTGCAAAGGCCCCGATTTAGAAGCGATGGCCAGAATTCCATTTTGTTGACCGTGAGATCTGAGAGCGGGCAACCTATTATTTAGGACCCTGTAGACCTATAAAGTTAATACTGTCTTTTGACTTTTTTTTTTTTGGTATCGTTAATGTACAATCCCTTGAACAACATTATGCTTACTAGACCCCCTGTTATCAAGTCCCCCCCTCCATTTACCCCACTACAGTCACTGTCCATCAGCGTAGTAAGATGCTATAGAATCATTACTTGCCTTCTCTATAAATACTGCCTTTCCCATGTCCCCTGCCGCTGCATTACGTGTGCTAATCGTAATGCCCCTTTTCCCTCCTTATCCCTCCCTTCCCACCCATCCTCCCCAGTCCCTTTCCCTTTGGTAACTGTTAGTCCATACTTGGGTTCTGTGAGTCTGCTGCTGTTTTGTTCCTTCAGTTTTTGCTTTGTTCTTATACTCCACAGATGAGTGAAATCATTTGATACTTGTCTTTCTTCACCTGGCTTATTTCACTGAGCATAATACCCTCTAGCTCCATCCATGTTGTTGCAAATGGTAGGATTTATTTTCTTTTTATGGCTGAATAATATTCCATTGTGTATATGTACAACCTCTTCTTTATCCATTCATCTACTGACGGACACTTAGGTTGCTTCCATTTCTTGGCTATGGTAAATAGTGCTGCGATAAACATAGGAGTGCATATGCCTTTTTGAAACTGGGCTCCTGCATTCTTAGGGTAAATTCCTAGGAGTGGAATTCCTGGGTCAAATGGTATTTCTATTTTTAGTTTTTTGAGGAACCTCCATACTGCTTTACACAATGGTTGAACTAATTTGCATTCCCACCAGCAGTGTAGGAGGGTTCCCCTTTCTACACATCCCCGCCAACATTTGTTGTTGTCTTTTGGATGTTGGCCATCCTTACTGGTGTGAGGTGATATCTCATTGTAGTTTTAATTTGCATTTCTCTGATGATTAGTGATGTGGAGCATCTTTTCATGTGCCTGTTGGCCATCTGAATTTCTTCTTTGGAGAAGTGTCTGTTCAGCTCCTCTGCCCATTTTTTGATTGGCTTATTTTCTTTTTGTTTGTTGAGGTGCGTGAGCTCTTTATATATTTTGGATGTCAACCCCTTATAAGATATGTCATTTATGAATATATTCTCCCATACTGTAGGATGTCTTTTTGTTCTACTGATGGTGTTCTTTGCTGTACAGAAGCTTTTTAATTTGATATAGTCCCGCTTGTTCATTTTTGTTTTTCTTTCCCTTGCCTGGGGAGACATATTCATGAAGAAGTTGCTCATGTTTATGTCCAAGAGATTTTTGCCTATATATTTTTCTAAGCGTTTTATGGTTTCATGACTTACATTCAGGCCTTTGATCCATTTTGAGTTTACTTTTGTGTATGGGGTTAGACAGTAATCCAGTTTCATTCTCTTACATGTAGCTGTCCAGTTTTGCCAACACCAGCTGTTGAAGAGGCTGTCATTTCCCCATTGTATGTCCATGGCTCCTTTATCATATATTAATTGACCATATATGGTTGGGTTTATATCTGGGCTCTCTATTCTGTTCCACTGGTCTATGGGTCTATTCTTGTGCCAGTACCAAATTGTCTTGATTGCTGTGGCTTTGTAGTAAAGCTTAAAGTCAGGGAGCATAATTCCCCCTGCTTTATTCTTCCTTCTCAGGATAGCTTTGGCTATTCGGGGTCTTTTGTGGTTCCATATGAATTTTAGAACTATTTGCTCTAGTTCATTGAAGAATGCTGTTGGTATTTTGATAGGGATTGCATTGAATCTGTAGATTGCTTTAGGCAGGATAGCCATTCTGACAATATTAATTCTTCCTAGCCAAGAACATGGGATGAATTTCCATTTATTAGTGTCCTCTTTAATTTCTCTTAAGAGTGTCTTGTACTGTCTTTTGACTTTTTTGGATAGATTTAATTGCCTGTTTAATAATAATTACAGAAATTATAACAATGACTAATTTCATGTTTAAAGAAAAATAATGTGAAAACACATACTTCAAAAATATTTTGATGTATTTGCTTTATGTATTTATGTATGTATGCAGGAACTCTGCATTATTTTTTGGAGCCTTTTTTCCTAAATTATTTCGAAATAAAAAGTTAAAAAAAACCTCCCTTAGTATTTTTTTCTGTACCATTTTAAAGTAAATTGCTATCGACTTTACCTCTAAATGCTTCAGCATGTATCTCCTAAGAATAAGGATATTATCCTACATAACATTACTTTCACCCCTAAGAAAGCTTATCCAGCCCCTATTCAGACGTTCCCAACTGACCCAAGAATATTTTGTTTTAATCCAAACCAAGAGGCAATCAAGGTTCACAAATTACATTTGGTTATCCTGTCTCTTTAGCCTCCTTAAACACAAAAGAGACACATATACATTTTTCCCCCATTACATGGTTGGCTTTTCCCAGAGTTCAGACAGTTTCCAGTAGAATGTCCCACATTCTGGATTTGTCTGATTGTTTCCCCATGGTGTTTACTTTGTGCCACTATCCCTCTTTTGCCTGTAAAGTGGAAATTAAGTCTGGAAATGTAAATAGGCTGAAGTTAAGCATTTTTGGCATGAACATTCCTCCGGTGACACTATGGACTTCATAGTGTATC
This sequence comes from Smutsia gigantea, assembly GCA_032199065.1. Lineage (NCBI taxonomy): Eukaryota > Metazoa > Chordata > Mammalia > Pholidota > Manidae > Smutsia > Smutsia gigantea. Next base: position 158,972 of record JAVSCE010000294.1, on the reverse strand, counting down.
ACAGCTGGAGGTGCATAATGTCATATGGTTCCACTAAGATAATGCTGAGTTTGGCCACCTCTTCAAGCAACTGACTGCTAGATGTGTCCTGTAAGGGAACATTTTTCCCTTGGTTATCTGAGCAGTGGGACTTTGCCACTATGCAGATACTCTGTTACCCAACCATCTCTCCCTTCATGATTGTAACAGCCATTGCCGATCCTTGCCAAGTATGACATGGGGGAGAGGGCAGATTTTATTTAAAATAAAATAGAAAGTAACTGAAGGTTTTGATTATGAGAAAAACATAAACTTTTTGAAGATTTTTTTAAAACAATCACTTCAATTGGCTATGGGCAGAAAAAATGCAGGAAAGGGACTGAAGAGGATGCAGGGAGATGGTTAGGAAGCTACAATTTCCAGGGAAGAGATGGTGACTTGAAATGAGATGGAAAGGAGTACAGGGGATTCCGGATATATTGTGAAGGTAGAGCTCACTTATTGAGTTGCTATAGAAGTGGAATTAGAGTGTATGGAAAAAAGGGAAGTTAAAAATGACTCCTAAAGGAGACCAAGAAAACAACTAAATGCAATGCAGGATCCTGAATTCAATTCTGAATCAGAAAAAAAACCAAGAGACATTAGTGGAAAACTGGTGAAATTCAAATAAGGTCTGTAGTATCATTGGTTAGTAATATTATACTGATGTTAATGTCCTGACAAATAATTGTACAATGGTTGTGGAAGAAGTTGACATCAGCAAAAGCTAGGTGAAGGAGGTGAGGTGAAGGATATATAGGATCTCTATATTATTTTTGCAGCTTTTCTGTAAGTCTGAAATTATTTCAAATGACACATTTAAAGAAAAAATTTTAATGAAGCTAATATCCTTTAATCATGATCCTCACTCCTAGATTTGTAGACTGGGTGATTTGAGCAACTGGGTGATTTATGGTACCATTGATTTAGAGAGGGAATATGTGGGAAGGGTGGGGTAACCGAGGAGTTCTGGGTTCAGACATGCCAAAGACGTCTGTTTGACATTCAAGGGAGCTGTGGAGTAAAAAAATGTTGGGATACCTGGCAATCACCGAGGAGTTTGGAGCCGGAAACCCAGATCTGGGAGTCACTGGGTAGAGATGGTATTGGAAGCCATGTGATTGAATGAACTCAGCTAGGAAATGAGAGAAGATGGAGAAGGGAAGAAATCTGAGGATGGAGTTCCAAGACCCTTTACTATTTAGAGTTCAGATGAAGCAGGAAGACCTAGCAAAAGAGACTGAAGTAGGAGTTATAGAAATAAAGGACGCAAACAGGGAGAATCGGGGGTCCAGGGAGCCAAGAAGCAAAGTGCTTCAAGAAGGAAACAGTGTTCAGTGTGTCCAGTGCTGCTGAGAAATGCAATAGAAAAAAATAAGGACTGAGAATTGGCAACTACAGGTGATCTTGAAAGACAATAGGAGATGCAATGGAGTCCTCAGATAGGGAAGTCTCCTCAGGTAAGGAGAAGTTTTGCTGCAAGAAGAGCAGAGCAAAGGTGACACTAGCAGGAGAGGGAAGTGGAGTCGAGGAAGGTTTTTTTGTTTTTTGTTTTTTTCTAAAATAGAAAAGGTATTAAGAAAGTCTTATAACACAATCGTCCCTGATGGCAAACAAAAAAGTTAAACATACACTTACCAAAAAACCCAGCAAACCCAGTCTTTAGCTACAAATTCTAGAGACCTGAATATTTATGTTCACACAAAAACACGCACGCGGATTTTTATAGCATCTTTATTCGTAGTAGCCAAAAACGAAATGGAACTCAAATGGCCTTCATACAGTCAGTGGAAAAAAAAATAGGCAAATGTCAGTGCCCTGGAATATTACTGAGTGTTAAGAAGGCAAGGACTGCGGAGACCCATAACGGGAGTGAATCTTTGATGCGTTACATGAAAGAAGCCAGATTCAAAACGCTACATACTGTATGACTCCACTAATTTGACATTTTGGAAAAAGCATAACTAGAGGGACAGAGGGAGAGAAGTAGTTTCCAAGATCTGGAGGTGGGGGACGCGGCTGACAACACAGGGAATGAGGGAACTTTGGAGCAGTGGTGGAACTGTTCCATGTTTTGATTGTAGTGGCCGTTCCGGGACTGTGTTCATTTGCCAAAACTCATAGATGTGCATGCTATAAAGGGCAAATTTTATTGTATGTACATTAAACCTCATTAAACCTGACTGAACAAAAAAGATGACTCCCCCCAATATTCATTCATCACAAAGGGAAAAAAATAACTTTACAGTGGAAAACCCCGACAGACGCTACCATAATGTATGTTCACACAAAACATGTACATGGATTTTTATAGCAACTTTATTCAGTCACCAAAGACAAAATGTAACTAACCAAGTAATCGAAGTTAACATCGCCTTTAATGAGACATAGTAACATCATGTGTCCCCAATATGCTGCGATAAGAGGACCTCACCTCTGTGGCATTCTCTGCCCTCTTCCACCCCCCCAAAGCTCTATAATCTCCAGCGAATCAAGATAAAACAACAGATAAATACACACTGAAGGACAGTCTACCAAATAGCTGACCAGTAGTCTAGAATCAGAAGTGTTGAAGTCATTAAAGATAAGGGAAAAGTAAGAAATAATCACAGGTTGAAGGAAACCAAGGAGATATGGCACCTAAATGCAACGTGGTACCCTGGAATGCAGAAACACCATCAGTGGGAAAACAGGCATTGACTATCATTTAGTCAGTAGTACTGTACCAATGTCAGTTTTTTGGTTTTAACAACCATGGCAGTGGACAACACTGATATGAAGGGAGCTAGGTGAAGGTAATTCCCAAACTCGTGCTGTCTTTGCAACTTTTCTGTAAGTGTAGAACTATTCTGAAATTTAAAGGTTTTTGTTTTAAGTGTTACTATAACACAGGAATGATCCTGAGGAATGGCAGAGGCTGTGTTAGTTTCCTAATGCTGCTGTTAACATACTATCACAAACTTAGCACTTAAAACACACTTTGTTGGTCATACAGTTCTGGAGGTCAGAAGTCTAACATGGGCACGTGGGGCTGTGTTCCTTCTGGAGCCTCTAGGAGAAAATTTGTTTCCTTGCTTGCCTTTTCCAGCTTCTAGAGGCCGTCTATATTCCTCGGCTCATGGCCTCTTCCTCTATCTTCAAAGCTGGCAACATAGCTCCTTCTCTCCTCTCTGATCTTTACATCTATCCTCATATATTCCTATGAATCTGACCTTCCTGTTTCCCACTTATAAAGACCCTCTGATTACACTGGGATCATCCAGATCACCCAGGATACTCTCCCCAATTCAAGAACCTTAACTGAATCACATCCACGAAGTCCCTTTTGCCATAAAAGATAACATATTCAAAGGTCCCTGGGTTTAGGACATGGACACCTTGCAGGGGCAGGGGGAGAGAAATCTCCGTCCTCCAAACTTATGACACAGGAGAATTAGGAGTGATGACAGGAGCAGAGACCGAGGGTGAAACAGGCAGATGGGATCCAGGACACAAGATGTTGGTCTTGGATTTGGGGGATGGGAGGTGCATGAAAAGCAGACTACCTGGGCAGGTGATAGAATGGGCATTGGGAAGATGAAGTGTTCTGGTAGCTTCTGTTTTCAGTGGAATGAGAGATGTAAATCAGCTGACTGGGTCAGGATGCTGTGGGGGATCTGAGAACGAAGATGGGTAACAGCTGTCTTGGGGAGGCAGAGGGCACATTGGTGAGGGACATGTAGCAGGGTGGCAGGCAGGGTTGGGATTCGGGGTATAGCCCACCTGGGAAGTCACGGAGGAAGACAGAGGATTTACTAGGATTAGGGTTTGGTCCCAACAATGCAGGGGGTCCTAGGCAAAGGAGTACAGATGCAAAAGGGAGTGATTTGATTAGACTGTGGAAGCAGGGAAGGAGGGAACGGAGGGCAGGTGGGGGCAGACAGAGATGATGAAGTGTCAGGGCCAATGTATCAGTTGTTGGAAAAAAGGAGAACGTGGACAGAGAATGAGATGGTAGAAATAAAGAATGGAAGGTGGGGTGTAGTTCCTGCTAATGACAAGGACAAGAGTGTGACTGTGAACATGAATGGTGCAATAGGGGGTGACAGATAGGGGGTGCACAGTTCCTTTGGGGGGAAACAAAATGTTCTAAATTGGTTGCGCTGATGGCTGAACAACTCTTAAGAATATACGAAAAGCCACTGTGTTGTACACTTTTAATGGGTGAATAGTAGCTCAATAGAACTCTCACACACAAAAAAGAAAGCGGGTAGCTGGGATCAGGGGGAGAGCACGATCAATGGAAATGATCGGCTTGGAGTACCAAGAAGCCATGTTCTGGTTATGGTTAACCTTGGTGTTTGTAAAAACCACCCAAAGGTTGCAGGCTGATGAAAACAAAGATCATTGGTGTTGCTCACAAATCTTCATGGGTTTCGGGGGAAGGCCTATCTTTGCTCCAGGAGCATCTGCAGGGGCAGGAGGACATGCTTCCGAGATGGCTCAGTGACATAGCTGTAGCTTGGTGCTGGGATCAGCTGTGAGTTTAGCCAGGGCCAAAGGCCAGCAGCCTAATGGCCTCTCCACATGGGCCTCAACATCTGGCTTGCACATGTGTCCCAAAGAAAAGAATCGGTCAGAAAGTTGCCTTTTATGACCCAACCTGGGAAATCACAAAGCGTTCCTTCCAAGGTGATTTGTCAGTTGAAGGAGTCGTCAAAGCCCAGGACGTGGACTGCACAAGATAGGGTGTGGCAAAGTTTGGGACTACCCTATAGGACAAGAAATACGGTCCTTTTTTGGAAAAAAATCCAGTACAGGCCAGATTTTGGTATGATCATCTACAGGGATATTGAAATTACTGAGAATTATGACAGTAGCTGAGTAGCAAGCCAGGATCTATAGGCTCCCATGACAGAGTGGGAGCGGCCAGAAGGGAAAGAGATGAGTTCATTAGGGAAGGATGGAAAGAGGTGCCACACGGTGGATAGCTTGGGCTTCAAAGGAGTTGGAGGAGGAAGAACTGGAGGTGACAGAGAGGAGTACCTACCTCCAGACTCAGTGGTAGAGGCTGTAGGAGACAGGGCTGCAGGGAGGTGGGATCAGTTCACACCTAGAGTTCAGAAGACAGAGGGGTGTCTTCCTGGCCTCTGAGAATGAGAGACCAGAGGAGACAGAGACCAGAGAGAAGGGGAGCAGGGACTCAGAGACAAGGAAGGGTGAAAGATCATGAAAGCGAAGGCCATAGAGAGATGGAGGCAAGAGACCACACAGAGAGAGAGAGAAACAGAAATCCAGAGGGATGGTGACAGCATCCCCGAAATAAATTATAGACAGGAAGAGAGTGCCAGAAATGGGAGTTATAATCTTAGTGTTCCTCCTTTCCCCCAGCAGAGGGCGTCCGGGATCCCATTCCTGGAGTCCGGGTAACCAATCACCACCACTTCCCCCCAAGCCCATCAGATTGGGCTATTTTTACGTGGTGTCATAGGACACCAGTGGCTGGAAGGCCATCGTCTGTCCTTTGGTCGCTTTGAGTGACCCTGCGGCATCTCCCAGCCCACCCCGACCTGTTCCTGGCAAGCCCAGCCTCTGCACTATTCAGGGATACAGCTCAGGCCTGGCCGGGTCTCAGAAGGTCTGGTGCAAAATCCAGGTGAAGATCCAGGGAGACCTTGGCAAGAAGACTGGGTGCGGGGCGCACATGCTCATGGTTTGCAGGGACTGGGGCATCCCCACGACAGGGCAACCACCTGGGTAGTGGTGGAACCCTCCAAGAGTGATGGTCAGAGACTCATTCATAGGACCCTGGACACCCTGAGTGCTCCAGAGGCCCTGAGACAGAAACTCGCAGTAATTCAGAGATACGTAGAAAGAAAGAGACCCAAAGGAGGAGCCCCTGAGAAACCCAGGGACAGAGACACAGGGGGTTAAGAGATAATGAGAGAATAAAGACCAGAGAGACAAGAATCAGACAGTGAGGAAAGACAGAGATCAAGGGAGACAAAAAATAAACAGAAACAGACCCGCAAGAAACAAGTCAAAACAAAGATCCAGAGAGACCAAAACACAGGGACTAACAGAGACCCCCGGCAGAGTTCCCTGGGACGGCAAAACTCAGAGATAACTGGCCCCTATAGATACTCAGATACATCTCTGGCAGAGAATGGAGTGAAGGCAGCCAGACGCAGACATACAAGAGATCAAAAGAAAGAGAAGTGGAAATATGTGACTCCAACAAAGGGGCTCAGATACGCATAAAAAAGAGAGGATACACGCACGGAAACCCGGAGAGACGCAGAACAGAGATCCCGGGTGATAGAGAGACAGAGGCAGAAGAGACCCGAAAGCGGGATGGAGGGGGAGAAAGCGCAGCGGGGCGGCGGCGTGGGGAGGGCGGGAGCCCCGGCAGAGGACGCGCGGCCGCCCTCTGCCCCGCCGGGGTCACGGCGCCCCCGCCCCCTTGCCCTGGCCTGAGGGCCGGGCTATTTTTACGCGTGGACACCGGACACCAGGCTGGGGCGGCGGCGGCGGCGGCCGAGGCGGGGCCGGGCCGGGCCGGGCCGCGCCGGGTCGGGCGTCGGGGCCACACGTCCGTCCGCGGGTCGCCCGGGCTGCGCGCGCCATGGAGCCACGGTGCCCGCTGCCGTGCGGCTGCTGCGAGCGGCTGGTGCTCAACGTGGCCGGGCTACGCTTCGAGACGCGGGCGCGCACGCTCGGCCGCTTCCCAGACACGCTGCTCGGGGACCCGGCGCGCCGCGGCCGCTTCTACGACGGCGCGCGCCGCGAGTACTTCTTCGACCGGCATCGGCCCAGCTTCGACGCCGTGCTATACTACTACCAGTCCGGCGGGCGGCTGCGGCGGCCCGCGCACGTGCCGCTCGACGTCTTCCTGGAGGAGGTGGCCTTCTACGGGCTGGGCGCGGCGGCGCTGGCGCGTCTGCGCGAGGACGAGGGCTGCCCGGTGCCGCCCGAGCGCCCCCTGCCCCGCCGCGCCTTCGCGCGCCAGCTCTGGCTGCTCTTCGAGTTCCCCGAGAGCTCGCAGGCCGCGCGCGTGCTCGCCGTCGTCTCTGTGCTCGTTATCCTCGTCTCCATCGTCGTCTTCTGCCTCGAGACGCTGCCCGACTTCCGCGACGACCGCGACAACCCGGGGATCGCCGCTGTGGCTGCTGCTGGCCCGGTGAGGAGGCGGGGCCTGGGTGGAGTGAGGCGGGGTTGGGAGCTGCTGGGCGGGGCCCACCGGAACCTGACCAATCATAAGGCCGGGTAAGGGGCGCTGGGGGGCGGGGCCTCCCGAGACGGCCTGGGCTGTAGGTGGGTGAGACGTTGGGGTCTGGCGGGGGACCTGACCTGGCCTGGCCAATCATAGGTGGGACGAGGGGCTGTAAGAGGTGGGCAACTGCAGAGACAGGGCCTGACCTGGGGATTACCCTTAAAAGCTGGGCTGGGGACAGACGGGGCCTGAGGATCCGAATGGGACCTGCCCTATCAGAAGGTGGGGTTGAGATAGGTGAGAAACCCTGCTTGTGGAGGGCAGGGGGGCATGTAAGTTAAGAAATAGAAGCTGAGGGGGAAAGGAGAGCCTGAAAAATCGGGCTGGAAGTACCTAACGGGAAGGATGGGCTGGAGGTGTTGAGAGCTGGTGCCTGAAGAAAGGGAGTTGGAGACAGAGGGGTGAGGCCTGAGGGCTGGGATAAGGAAGAATGGATGACAAAGAAAATCTGGGGAGGGTGGTGGGAGGAGGGGCCCCAGGGTTTGGCTACAGAGAAGGTCTTTAACCGTTATAGGCTGAGCTGGAGTTGGGAGGGCAGGGCACAGGGAGTGGGGCCAGGGCGGGGACTCTCCCCATCTGGAAGATCAATACTGGAGGTGGGATTTGGGGAGGGGTGAGCATCATTTCAGGAGGCCTCGCCAGTGAACGATGAAGGACCATAAAGTGAGCTGTCCAGGGCTGATCCTCCAGGTCCTGGGAAGGAGTCTAGGACAGCTGGGTCACTGGGGGCCTGAGGGCAGTGGCTATTGACCAATCTGTAGAGAACTAGTTGAACATTTGAACCACAAATATGGCCATTCCAGTGTGTCCCAGCCCTGGCATGGTCCTCCCTGAACCCATTTCTCCCTGCAGTTCCCCCTTCGTCTGAACGGCTCTAGCCCCGTGCCTGGACAACTTCCTCGAATGCCTTTCGATGACCCTTTCTTTGTGGTGGAGACACTGTGCATCTGCTGGTTCTCCTTTGAGCTGCTGGTGCGCCTGGCGACCTGCCCGAGCAAGGCAGTCTTCTTCAAGAACGTGATGAACCTCATCGATTTTGTGGCCATTCTGCCCTACTTTGTGGCGCTAGGCACTGAGCTGGCCCGACAGCGAGGGGTGGCCCAGCCAGCCATGTCACTAGCCATCCTGCGAGTCATCCGATTGGTGCGCGTCTTCCGCATCTTCAAGCTGTCCCGGCACTCAAAGGGCCTGCAGATATTGGGCCAGACGCTAAGGGCCTCCATGCGTGAGCTGGGCCTCCTCATCTTTTTCCTCTTCATCGGTGTGGTCCTCTTCTCCAGCGCAGTTTACTTTGCTGAAGTTGACCGGGCAGACTCACATTTCACCAGCATCCCTGAGTCTTTCTGGTGGGCGGTGGTCACCATGACCACAGTTGGCTATGGAGACATGGTGCCCGTCACTGTCGGTGGCAAGATCGTAGGCTCTCTGTGTGCCATCGCTGGTGTGCTGACCATTTCCCTGCCCGTGCCAGTCATTGTCTCCAACTTTAGCTATTTTTACCACCGAGAGACAGAGGGTGAAGAGGCTGGGATGTTCAGCCATGTGGACACACAGCCCTGTGGCCCACTGGAGGGCAAAGTCAATGGGGGATTGGTAGATGGAGAGATGCCTGAGTTACCACCTCCACTCTGGGCACCCCCTGGGAAACACATGGTCACCGAAGTGTGAGGGACAGTTGAGATCTGCATGACCTCACATTTCCTTGGAGGGAGGGAGGGAGGGATGGAAGGGAAGCTTAAGGGGAGGGCGTTAGGTTTAGGAAGAACTAGGTTAAGTGGTAATGAATTGGAGAACACTGAGTCTTACTGGGTCTGGAGTTGTGTTTAGTAGTTCTGTGGGTACCTCCTTAGGTGACAGTGAATGGCAGTGGGTTATGCTGAGTTCAGGGGAGACTCCGTTGATTTGTATTGCTTTGGGCTGTGCGAGGCTTGTGGAGCCTTTTGGGGAAGTGTTGAGATGAGTTTGGTCATCTAGTGTTGTGAGTTCTTTAGGCCCTGTTGGGTTGGGTTGTGAGTCTGGGTGAGTCTTGTCCAACTGTATTGTGCAGGATTCTGTGGTTTTAATGAACCACCTAGGGACATCTTGAATTAAGTTAGGTGGTCACCCATGGCATAGTTGGGACTGATTGTGTGTTCATGCATGGTGTTGTGGAGCTGAGTTGAGACATGTTGGAAATGCTGTGGTTTTGTGATTCTTCTAGGGCTTTGTTATTTTAGGTTCTGTGAACATGTGAATCGTGGAAATATAAAGAGTTGAGTGATAGAACGTGAGCTTTCTAGGTCATGTTGAGTTAAATTGGAGCTGGGATGTACGATTGTATGAGTCTTTTAGGGTTCTGTTGGGTTAAATTGTGTAGAGTTATGTGGCAGAAAGTTTTTCCAGGCTACATCAGATTGAACTGTATTGAGTTGTATAACCATGTGAGTCTCACAGGGCCAGTTCAGTTGGGTTGTGCGACTATTTGAGCCTCATAGGGCCATGCTCGTCTGAGTTCCGTTTGAGTTGTGTCATTGTGAGTCCTATAGAGTTGTTGGGTTGGTTTGGACTGTATGTACAAGCTCCATGTAGGGCCATGTTGGTTTGTTTGCATTTAGTGGTAGCATGAGGATCCAAGGAAGACAGCAGCACTGGGGAGGAGTCATGTTTCAGGGAGTGAATGTGGTGCAGGCTCTGGGAGACAAACTGGTTGCCCAGTGCCACTCAGTCACTGTAAGGGGCAGGGCTGAGTCAGTATCCATTGATTCAGTTGTTCATGTAGCGGCCTCTGCGTGAACTAGGAAGATGTAGATACTCCTTCTGTTTACCCCACATCTGCTTCATTTTGCCATTCAAGCTCCCTCTCTATTTGTCCTCCCCTACGGCTTTACTTTGAGACATGGAGATCAGAACCACAAGGGTAGGGGAAAGGGAGAGAAACCGTGTTTGTCCAGACACGATAGGGGGACAGAAACCCAAAGGAGAAGAACAGAGACCTGGGGAGGGAGGGACGCCCAGAGAAAGGAAGAGAGAGTAATCCAGAGAAGAGGGGACAAAGACCCAAAGAGAGAAGAAGAGGCTCAGGGAGAAGGAGACAGAGACAGAGACCCAGAGGGAGGGGACAGGAATCCAAAGAGAGGGAGACAGACATCAAGAGTGGGGGAAAGAGACGGGGGTAGGGGCCTGGCATCCAGAGAGAGGGACAGACATACAGAGTTGGAGACAGACCAGAGCACCCCAGAGAAAGAGAACCAGAAGAGAAAAAGGTAAAAGTCAGTGCCCCAAACCCAAGAGAGAAACAGTTTCTATTCCATGGCATCACAAAGAGATCCCAAATCAGGGCATACCACCCCATCCTCCTGCAGTTCAGGAAAGCTGCCAGACAAACAAGGGGGCCCACTCTATTTTCCAGGGGAGAAACCAGAGTCTTCAAGCATGGGAGTGGCTTCCCAAAGTCGTGCCCCACGTCCTTGGGGTCAGGACTTGTGACAGGCTGCCTGACCCCAATACGACCCATCAGCCTACTGTTGCACACTGACCTCCTGAATCCTACAGCCTCATTACTCACAAACGAGGAAACTGAGGCTCAGAAGCGCTGTTGTTTTCCAAGGTCAAGAAGGTAAACATTTTCAGAGGTCTTTCAGTTCTAAAAGGGCATTTAAGTAGGAGGAGACAAGAGAATGGTAAAATCACTTACACATGTAGGGCTTCCTATGTGCCAGGTGTCATTCAAAGTACTTGTATTAATTTATTAAAACCCACCCAGTGGTTTACAGAGTGCCGGTGGTGCTATTTTTAGCTATGATCCCCCCTTTTTGGGGGGTCAAATGAAATCTTACTGAGAAGTGTGACACTTCAGAGGGGAACTGGTTTGAGGGGAACACACCTCTTATGGAGTCCCTCTTGGCAACTCAGAATGCAGCTGAGAAATTGAGTTTGGAGAGCCCTGATTTAACTCAGACACCTTTTTATACAGAGGGATAAAAGAAGATAGACTGTGGGGAGAGTCTGATAAAGGTTGAAAGTACTAGAACCTTTAGGTAGTCACTTCTTTCCCAAATGGAAAGGCACATCTGGAGACAGAAATGAAGACAGACCCCCTCACAGTGAAGAGACCCAAAGAAGAAGAGACATGTGCAGAGACAGACCAAGCCCTGGAGAGAGCACAGAGACACCCAGGGGGAGGAGGGAGAGCAGGAGGGAGGAGGGAGCAGCCTGGGAGGGGGTAAGAGATCCAGAGCGGGGAAACAGGAGGGCAGTGAGAGGGCGTGGGGGACAGGGACCCACAGAGGCGCATAGAGACTGATTTCCAGTTCCTCTTTGAAAACTCGCCTGTACTACCCAATCAGAGACTGGAAGTTATAGAGACCCTCTGTTTGGGGATGGGATGTGTGGGGTGCTTAGGGATGGAGGGAAGTGGAGAGGTCAGGGAGGTAACCCAAGTGGACACTCAAAGACTGGGAAGTGCCCTTCCCCCACACCCAATAAACAACTGCGGCCGCCTTCTATGTTGCCTTGGCTGGGATGGGGAAGAAGAGAGGGGGACACCCTAATCCGGGGACACCCTTCTGCCACCTTGCCATGCTATATTTAGGCTGCGGGAGGAGTATGGGATGAGCCCCCACACACCAAGGTGGGTGTCAGCTTTCCTCCTGAAAATAGCTCCAGGGGAGGGGTGAAGGGCCCAGCGGTAGGACTGTGCCCGGACTCCAACCCCTGGAATCTCCGTCTATCTTAGTGTCTCTCTCTCCCTCTGTGAGTCTCTGTACTCCTTTTGGGGTCCTCTCTCCCTGGGTCTGTGTTTTTTCTCTTTCTGAGTTTCTGTCCCCCTTTCCTCTTTCTGTGGCTCCTTTTCTGTCATTATTCACTTTTCTTTCTCTAAGCAGGTCGTTCTGTTTCCAGATCATATCTTTGTCTATCTGCGAGTCCTGCAATACCTTGAATTTCTCTTATCTGAGCTCAGGACAGACCCTCTCCCCAGTCCCCACCCAGGAAATTCCAGCAAACAGGACTCTGGGAGAGCCCCCCACATCCACTCTCTCCCTGGGCCTCGGGCCTTATCACTGCCCAAGCGCAGCTGGTTAATGTCTGGCCTGGAGCTCCTGGGAAAGTGGGATGAGAGCAGAGGGTGGGAATCTGCTGGGGGACTGACACTTAATTGGCAAAAGGATCTCAGGCCCAGACTTGGTTCTGAGGAAGGAGGGAACCGCAGGTCAGGACTCCGGGGTCTGAGGGAGGTGAGGCCTGCGGTCCCGGGTCTGAGGGAGGAGGGCACTTGGGTCCAGACTCCCGGGTCTGAGGCAGGAGGGCCTGGGGTCCTGACTCCCGGGTCCGAGGGAGGAGACGGCTGGCGCCTGGCCTCCTGGGACCGAGGCGAGCCGAGGGCTGAGCAAGCCAGGCCGGGCTTCCGAGGTCTCAGCACGCGTGTGGAAGGCGGGATCCCCGGCCCCTCCTCCGCCGTCGGGCGCCGCCCCGCCCCCGCCCCCGCCCCGGGCCCTCCAGAGCGAGTGCAGCGAGGAGCCAGCGAGCAGGAGGAGGAGCCGCCGCCGCGCCAGGGGAAGCCCGAGAGCCGAGGAGGGCGCCCCAGGTAAGAGCCTCCGTGCCTCCTCCCCCGGGATTCCGGCGTCCGGGTCGCCCTGCCCCCGGGTAGGGAGGGACGGGGGCGGGGCCGGCGAGGGCGGGGCTTGGCGGAGGAAACTGAGGCAGGAGGAAAGTGTCCCAGACTTGCAGCCCTTACTCCAAGCGGGGTCTCAGGGGTCCGGACCCCCAAGCCCAGATCTTCTGGTGGAGAAGGGGCCTGGAGTTGGTATTTCTAAGTACCTGGGGAGGAGAGTCCTGAACTCCAGAACTCCTGGATGTGAGCGAGGACGGTGTTGGGGATCCGGATTCCTAGGTCTGAGGGGAGGACGCTGGGCGCCTGGACTCCTGCATCTGAAGGAGGGAGCTGGGGGTCTGACCTGAGGGAGGAAGCAGCTGGGGACCTACACTCCTGGTCCTAGTTGGGTCAACGTGCGCCCCACACCCCTTCACACCCCGCTCCATTTCCCCATCTCCGAGCCAGGCTAGGCAGCCACTCCAGGTATGTGCAGTAGAAGTCTTGGACGGGCCCTGGCCTGTCCTGTGAGGAGAGAACATTCCAGGAAGCAGCCTCGGGGACCCAGAGCTTCTTGAGTGTGGGCCCTCAGAGACCCGGGGTCCAGACGAGCCCCGCCCCCACGCCCCCACCCCCGTCTGGGAGATGAATGGGCTGAGAAGGATGTAATCTTTTCCAGCCTCCTCCATTCTCTCTTCTCCTCTCCCCTCTCCTCTCCCCATCTGCTTCCCATCCCAGCTAGGAGCCATCACCTGGGCAGGGAAGGGGCCTCTTGGAAGGGGGCGTGGCCTTGACTTTTGGGTACCCTACACTTTAAGAGGAACACTAGGAGAGAATGTACAGGGTTTCAGGCCCCCTCCTCCACTTGCCTATATAACCTGCCTCTTCCCCTCTTTCCCTAGGTGGTTGCCCCTGTTCTCTCCTGAGATGTCAGGCAGAAGGGGGCCACCTGTGTCCCCCACAGGGGCTCCCCCAAGCCTGGGGGCCCCCGGCCCTGGAGCTCGGAGGTGGAGGAGGTGCTGACAGGTCTGGTAACCACCTGCTGCTTCCCAGTCCTCCCCATGCCACCCTTTCCCAGAACCACACGCTTCCAGAATGCAGAGAAATTGCAATGTCCACGCTCCCACCAGCATCTCCCAGCCCCAGGTCTATTTCACAGACAGGGAAACTGTGGCCCACCTGACAGAGGACATGTCTTGCCTTCTCAGTGGCAGTTTTGAGCTGAACTTGGATCTCACTAGGATTCCAGAACATGGCTTTTTGCAGACTTTTGGAACCACAGACCTCCTCCAGGCTGCAGACTTAGGGTTCCTTGTGGATGTAGAGGCAGGATGGCAGAGTAGAGTTGCTCAGACAGTATTTACGTCCCACCTCTGCCGTTTGCTGATTGGGTGCCCTGGTGCAAGTCACTAACCTTTCTGAGCCTGTATTTCCCCCATTTGGTGGCTATTATTAGTAATAGTAGAATAATTATGATTAATCTAAGAGTTAGCATTATCCCAGTCCTAGAATATAGGGTGCCCCAAGGTTCTGGCATGTAGGTTCCCCTGGAGTTCCCAGCTTCTGCCCCCACCGCACTCTGAGTTTACCCTCATCTCTAACCCCAGCTTCCCTCTATTCTCAGGTGCTCAGCGAGATGCTCTCCCACCCTTCATGCTCCCTCCCCATCCTCCTCCTCTTCCTCCTCCCAAGCGTCCCAATGGAACCCCATTCCCCGCCATCACCACTGCCCCCATTTCTAGCCCCTGAGTGGGACCTCCTGTCCCCCCGAGTAGCCCTATCCAGGGTCGCCCCAGCAGGACCTCCACTGCTCTTCCTGCTGGAGGCTGGGGCCTTTGGGGAGCCAGTGGGCAGCCCTGCCAACCGCAGTCGGCGAGGAGTAAGCGAGACAGCACCAGCGAGTCGCCGGGGAGAGCTGGCTGTGTGCGATGCAGTCAGCGGCTGGGTGACAGACCGCCGGACAGCTGTGGACCTGCGTGGGCGCGAGGTGGAGGTGCTGGGCGAGGTGCCTGCAGCTGGTGGCAGTCCCCTCCGCCAGTACTTCTTTGAGACCCGCTGCAAGGCTGACAGTACTGGGGAAGGTGGCCCCGGTGGGAGTGGAGGGGGCTGCCGGGGCGTGGACCGGAGGCACTGGGTATCTGAGTGTAAGGCCAAGCAGTCCTATGTGAGGGCGCTGACCACTGACGCCCAAGGCCGTGTGGGCTGGCGATGGATTCGGATCGACACTGCCTGCGTCTGCACACTCCTCAGCCGGACTGGCCGGGCCTGAGGCCCATGCCCGGGAACTGGGTGGGCAGAGGAAGAAGAGCTGGATGCTGAGAGACCTCAGGGTGGCCTGGCTCCTCTGGGCCCCAATTTGGAAACTTTTCAAATGGTTTCAAAATCCCAGCTCTCTTGATTTTGTGAGCTCAGTTCACGCCAGACAGGTGGTATCTCTTCGGAAAACAAATGGAGTTTTGAAGGATGAATAGGCATTCTCCTGGATCAAGTTTAGGGTGATGATGATTATAATAGCCAATATTTTCTGAGTGCCTACTGTTTATCAGCCCTAATACACTTGTTAGATCAACTCGGGTGGATTTGACCATCAGAGGCCCTCGGCTTCTAAGTTGCTGACCACTTGATCTCAGAGGACGTCACCTTGCCCACTCTGGAGAAAGTGCTAAGGAAGGGATGTGTCAAGAAGTGGATGTGGGGGCATAAAAACTGGACCATGTAAGCAACGATCTGGGAGCTGGGGTTTGAATGAGATCTCACTTGGTTGGATCGAGCAAGTGTCGGCTCAGAATGTTCTGCTTTGAGGTAGCGAGCTACCCGGCATAGTAGGAGTGCAAGCAAGGCTGAATGATACGTGGTCAGGATGCTGGAGTTTGGCTCTGGTGGGGAGTTGGAGTCAGGTTCCTACAGCCTTCCTTGTCCAACCTTTATATTTCACATTGGGAGAGAAATAGTCCTTAAAATTGTCTAGCTTGAGTAGGGCATGAGGTTCTGGCCAATTGGCTTGTCTCTTGGCTAGGAACTGGGGTCATGTGGACACTGAAAGGCCTTGAGTGGACTAGGAAAATCCAACAGGACGAGGGGCCCCAGAAGCCTGAATGAGGGGGTCAGTGGGCCCCTGAGCCAGGCCACATAAAGTAGCCTCAGTTTCCTGGTCTGAAGAATGGGTCACTGAGATGAGCTAATGAGCAGTGGGGAAAGGGGGCAGAGGCCTTACAAAAACATCTTTAGAGTGAGGAAATGAAAGAGAAGTCGCGAGTACACCCCAAACCCTCAGGACACCCCTTTGTGTATCACCACTTGGCCTTATGCCTGTTGCCAACACATACATGCACGCTCTTGTGTGCATACATCCTTTTAGGACCAGATTTGGGTTAAGGATATAGATGTCCTTCATCCGCCACCAACACAGACTGGTACCCTGGAAAGGACAGGGGTGGCAGGCTGGGCAGGGTCAGGTGGCCTCTGTTCCTACATCGCTGTGTCGTGGGTTTGTGGTTCCCTTTTTTGCCACCTCCCCCCAGGTCTCTTGGTGTCTCTTATGTTTCTAGCTCACTGCCTCTCACCCATTCTTGAGTGTCTTTCTTCCTCATCAAAGCTCTTTCCACATCCCCTCCCCTCTCTTTTTTGCTGAGTATTTCCCTGTGTATTTTTCTGTGGGTCTCTCCCTCTTCAGCAACCCCATACCCAGGTGGAAGTTTTCAACCAAATCAAAGGCAGGCAGGACAGACAAAGCCGAAGCTGAAGCTGAGGCTGACTCCTGCGCACACAGGGAGGGAAGGAGAGCCTGGGGAAGTCTGGAAATCGTTACCCCCAAGGGGGCCAGGCCTGGCAGAGGGAGGAGGTGGCCAGAGGGTTGGGACCCTTTGAAAAGGGGGGTGTTTCTCATGGATTCCCTGATGTGCTGAGTGGCTTCTGTCCCCATTCCCCTCTGGGTCTCTGTTCCTCTATTTCTGGATATCTGACCCCTGGGTCTCTGTCCCATCTCTGGGGTCTCAATGTCCCCAAAACTCTGAACTTGCTTCCTCTTCTCCTTTCCCGCCTTCTTCCCTCCTCTTTCTTGGTCTTTCCCCTCCATTTCTCTGAGTTTCTCTCTTGAGGTCCCTGTACCCCTTTTTCAAAGTCCCTGTCCTTCCAAGCCCGGGTCTCTCACGCTCCATCCATCCACGTGACTGCAGGACCTCCACTGGCTGGATTCAGTGTGGGCGGGTTCTGTTACCTGGGGCAACCGCAACAACAAGCCTTCTCCTGCTTAGCTACGGGTTGGGAGTAGGACCATGGCCGGTAGGACCCTAGCTCTGCGCTATGGTCCCCTATAGCCCCCCCATCTCAGGCAGCGAGGTGCCTGGATCCTGGCCCAACTGGCATCTCACCAGCAGTGGGGTCGGCCACCACATTACCCCATCCGTGCCCTTTCCCCCACCCACTGTGCAGGTAAGAGGACCCTAGGTCCCTGGCTAAGAGGAGATTGAGTGCCCAGACTCTTGTGTCTGAAGCAGGCGCCTGAGGATCTGGACACCTGCTGAAAGAAAAGAGGACTAGGGGCTTGGACCCCGTCAGACTTAAGGAGGAGGGTACCAGAGTTCAGGGGCCGAGAGAGAAGGGGCTGGGGAAACTTGCTGCCTGTAACTGGACGGAGGAAGAAAAGGCTAGGGCTCGCTGGCCGGGCTCCTGAGTCTTTTTTAGCTGACGTCCTTTTCCCCAGTCCACGGTTGCGGAGCCCCTGCCCCCGGCCGCAAAGCGGGATTTGCATATCTCGGCTTTTGATGAGGTCATCAGCAGATGGGAGACGACTTCTGGCTCGGCTTACGTGCCCAAGACCCACAGCGGGCCCTGCATGCAGCCCAGGGCCCCAAAACCAAAGGACCCCACGCGAGCTGTGGGGATCAAGGATTTAGGGGAAAAGGTAAGGATTTGGGATGTCAAGGTCCGTTGGGGACTGGGCTGGAGACAGCCCTGGAGTACCGTGTACCCTCACGTTGGGTCCCCGCGTCGCCTCTCCGCAGCTCAGACACCGCGGCGGGCGCCTCCCTCTGATCACAAAGCACAGGTGCAGTGAGACTAAGGCACAGTACACCGGTTGGCCCGGGTTGGACCAGCGCGCTCCTTTCTACGTCGGGCCCCAGCTCCCGGAGCTTGCGGACCACCACCGCGGGGGCCCTTCCCAGGTAGCGGAGAAGACCGCGGTGGCGCGGTGGGACAGAGCTTGGAGCGTCTGGGGCGAGATGGCGCGGGCTCTGAGCCTAGGTACCAGACTAGGAGACCTTGAGACGGGGCCAGGAGGAATTTTCAGCCTTGGGCGCGTGGCTAAATTGTCCGGGAGGAATTAAGTTACAGAGCCCGCGGGAGGGGCTTGGATTTTTTTGGGGTGGGGGCCAGACAGGAGACCTGAAATCCCAGCTGAGGCGGGGGCTTAACTAGTAAACCCAGGAGCAGATTAAGGAGGGGTTTTGAGGCTGGGGGTAGAGCTAGGTCGCAGACTGTACTTGGGAGCGGCTCTTGAATATTCTGAGACCGAGTCCAAAAGGAGGCTGGGCAAGGCAAGGCTTTCTCGGACAGGATGAACCAAGGAGAAATTGTTACCCAAGGTGCGGCTTAATTCTAATGGAGGGACCAGGAAAGTTTGCGTCCCGGGAGCGGAGCCGAGCTTTGTGTTCGATGACAAGCAAGTGTTGGGCTTGGGAGTAACCCTAGTAAGAGATCTGATTTGGGGAGCGAAACTGAAGCGCACCGGCCCACCACTGGTCAGAAAGGATTCGGGTTCTGGAGGCAGGTATGAGGGCCTGATCCAGAGGGACTGTTGAGGCTTGAGACGGAGTATGAAATCTCTTTCTTGCTCATCTTTCTTTCCCCGATCCTCCTCAGGCTCTAATCTCCTGGACCAAGAACCCCGAGCTGGCTGGCCGGCCTTTCACAGTATCCGACCAGGGTATCCTGGACCGCCGTCAGATCCATCTGACCACCTCGGCCCAGGACTTCCGGGCCTATTCGAAGTGAGTCTGGGTCCTTGCTTGCACCGCCCCTTGCAGAGCCCCCGAGCAGGCTGGTGGGACGCTGAGCCCCGGTGTGTGTGTGTGGGGGGTCTCTGACTCAGTAGTCTTAGCCTTCCGCTCCCGCATGCGCAAGAACTAGCTCAGACCCCAGCCCCTACCTCTTTTAGCGCCCTGTTATCCTTAGGGTCAACCTCAGGAACAGGAAGCCTGCGGACTGCCTAAGAGAGAGTTCCGGATCTGGGGGCGGGAATTGTGACTACTTTGGTATTTGAGGACCCAGATACTTCTTCCCGAGGATGCAAAACCCCTAGATTCCAGGCCCTTAAGTACCTCGAGGACCCAGGAATCCAGGTTAGGAGGCCCCAGCCCCATCCTTCCTAAGGGGTCCCGACTCCTGCAAGAATGTCCTCACCACCAAATGCTGCAGTTCGGGTCTGTAGCCTCCTCAGAACCCGATGTCTGAACTTCAGCCTCGTCCCTGTGAACCCGGTGTGACTTCCCAATCCCGCATTTTCTCCACCCCTGCAACAGGAAGGAATTGTCTGGGTGTCCCCGCAAGGACTCGTTGACCTCCTGGAGCTTCGAGGAGACACTCCAGGCCTGGGGCCATGACCCGCGGAGGCTGCCCTATCTGCGCTCTTCTCGGCAGCCCGGGCCGCAGGGGATCCGCGTGCCCCGTGTCCGCCCGGTCACGCCAGCCGTGCCGCATCGCGGGGCGTTGTCTCTAGCCCAGGAGTCCTACAGTTCCCCGCTGCACCCACTCCGCCGGCTGGACCGCTTCTGCCCGCTGGAGCTGCCCTGGGGCGGCCCCCACCGGAAGCCGGTGTCAGGCATCTACAGCGTGCCGCAAGCTTACCGCACCGAGTACTCCGCCTACGGCAGCCCGAAGCGCGCGCTGGTCTGAGCAGGCCCCGCCAGCCCCGCCCCGGACACGCCCCCGAGCTGGGGGCGGGGCCAAGCCTGGCAAAGAAGACTGGAGGGCGCCGGGCGGGTCTAAGATCGGGAACCCCGCCCATCGTGGGGGGCACGTAGCCTGGGACGACCACTCGATTTGGG
Source organism: Smutsia gigantea (assembly GCA_032199065.1). Taxonomy (NCBI): domain Eukaryota; kingdom Metazoa; phylum Chordata; class Mammalia; order Pholidota; family Manidae; genus Smutsia; species Smutsia gigantea. The sequence goes on along the minus strand of JAVSCE010000294.1, from coordinate 139,087 downwards.
GGCGGGCCTGAGCCCGGAAAATAAACTCTTGGGCTGTAGGCCAGCAGGCGGGACACGCCCTCTGTGGCAGAAGGGGCGGAGCTTACCAATGACTAGGTAAATGGCTAAAACCACGCTTTTTGCTGGGTTCGGCTCCAGCATCCTGGCTTCTGGGGACATGACTGTGGGGCAGATGGGGCTCCTGCTGAGTCCCTTGTGGAGGGGGGCGCGTCTGGGTGACCCCAGCCTCTGAGCACAGACAACATGGAGGCCACGCCTCTCCCAAGAGGTGAAAACTCAGGCACCAAATGGTTTTCAGTCCATGGCAGGTGAAGCAGGGCTGGGGCTTCGCTACTCACAATTAGACGTCATGGGAGGGTTGAGCTTCAGCCTCCCTCTGGCTCCCCTCCATGATGGGCAGAGGTGGGGCTACACCGCGGGGGTACAGCCCAAGGTTCCCTACACCCTTTTTCCTGTGCCACCATGACCTCTATCATCTGAGGATTGAGTCTGTAAAGTCAACTTCACCTTGGGAATTTGCTGCTTCTTGGTTAGGCAGCCACTCAGGAAGTGGGGAGAGGGGATGCTGCACTGAGCCACTCCAGCACCTCCCTGACCTTGTCTGCCTCTCGCCCCCGGGGAGATTAGTGTCCAGGTTACCCCACTATGCCACCACCCCCAGTGGCCTTGCCACCCCCACAGCCTGCAAGTATAAGAACAGGTAAACACAGAAGGGGAGGCACCAAGGATGGAGAGGCTCCAGGTAAGACTAGGGCCCCTAGGCACCTTGTAACTCCATCTGGGCCACGGTTGGCGCAAAGAAGGAAGAGTGGCCTGAAGACCTCTTTCCAGAAGGCTGTGCACAGCCAGCAGGCTTCCTTGCAGGAGGGAATCGGGTGGGGCAAGGCCTGAGGGTTGGGGAATCTGGGGTCCTTGGGTATTGGGATGGGGGATCAAAGCGGAGGGGCAAGTCCTGAATGGAAGATGTCAGGCAGGGAGCTGGGACCCTGAATGTGTGCGTGGAGGGGGCTGGGAGGTAAGGGCTCAGGCTGCCCTACAGCACTGGCCTTGTCCCAGGGGCTGCTGCTGTGGTTGCTGCTGAGTGCAGGCGGGGTGTGGGCATCTAGGGGGCCACTGAGGCCACTGTGCCGGCCCATTAATGCCACCCTGGCTGCGGAGAACGAGGCCTGCCCTGTCTGCATCACCTTCACCACCAGCATCTGTGCCGGCTATTGCCCCAGCATGGTGAGCTGCCCAGGGAGGGTGGGGACCAGCCCTGCTGCCCCCTCAGCTCCAGAGTGGACTACTCAGGGCCAGGCCCACCCAAGACAGGTGGTGGCAGCAGGGGTGGATGGGTGGCCCGCCCTGGTCAGGGACTGGAGTCACAGTGGGGCCTGTGGGAGGGAGAACACAGAGGGTCCCCTGGACACCTGGGTCTGGGATCTGTTGGCGGGTCAGCAGGGAAGGGCATGACCCCAGGCAAACACCTTGCTCCACCCCCGACCCTGCTCTCTAGGTGCGGGTGCTGCCAGCTGCCCTGCCACCAGTGCCCCAGCCGGTGTGCACCTACCATGAGCTGCGCTTTGCCTCCGTCCGGCTCCCGGGCTGCCCGCCAGGCGTGGACCCCATGGTCTCCTTCCCTGTGGCCCTCAGCTGTCGCTGCGGGCCCTGTCGCCTCAGCAACTCCGACTGCGGGGGTCCCAGAGTCCAACCCTTGGCCTGTGATCACCCCCCCTTCCCAGGCCTCCTCTTCTCCTAGGCATCCCCCCAACCTCCCACGCCCACCCTAACCTGTGGAGCCAGATGTGCCTCTCCTCCCCTCCCCATAAAATTAAGGCTTTTCACAGTGCACTGCAGGGGTGTCTTTTCTTGGACTCAGGGTGCATGCATATGTACGTGTACACACACACACACACAATGGGTCCAGTTTTAGAACCATTTAATACAAAGTCACAGTGTCAGAACTCTGGTAGAAAACGGAGGCTGGAGGGGGTGAAGGGTGACATCAGCTCAGGAGGTGTCCATGGTTTCGCCTTCTGTGGGGAGAAGAAGGTCATGTGGTCAGTGTGGCCCAGAAGGCATGGCCTGAGCTCTCCAGACCAGGTCCCTCTCACCTCTGGGTTTGTGTGTGTGTGACCCTGGAGCACTCACTGAGCTCATTGAAGAGGAAGGCATCCTGGTACTCCTTCATATACTGCGTGGAGCGCGACTCATCCAGAAAGAGCGAGTAGACCCGCTTGATGTCATCTACCTGCACCTCTGTGCCCTAGGTACAGGGAGGAACAGACAGTGAGACCTCAGTCGGACCCCTCCGCAGGAGGTGGGTCAGGGTGGGGGCTCTGGGGCCCGATCACCTGGGTTCAAACCCCACCTTGGTCACTGCCTGGCTATGGATGTAACCTCTCCATTGCTCAGTTTCTTGATCTGTCAAATGCACTTAACTCCATCAACTTACAGTCAACAGATATTTGCTGAGCACCTACTATGTCAGGCTGGGAGATTCAGAAATCACCTCTAGAAATCAAAGTTTCCTGCCTTTGCAGACATATGTTCTAGGACTAAATGCAATTAACCCCCTCAAAGCCCTGGGAGTAGTGGGCCATTCACTCTCTCAATCTGGCCCCCTGCAGGCTTGTTTGGCAGACTCGCCTTGCGTTTCCGGCACACCAAGCTGGCAGCTGTGATGAGCTGGATGGCATAGCGCAGGGAGGTCTCCAGCCCAATGCGGGTCAGCACTGTGTAGGCGTCCTCGCTCATCTCCACGTCTTCCTCCTCACACCTGCGGGCAGGTGGGGGCAGGGGTCTCAGTCAGGGCTGGACCTCTGACAGCAACAAGCCCCTGGCTGGCCTTTCTCCCTGGGCCCTGCTAGATCTCTTGGCAGATATGTGGAGTTTACATCCTCAGAACCACTGAATGCTGAGCAAGAAGGGCCACTGAGGCTCAAATCTGGGCCTCCTCAGCCTCCCCAACCCACTGCCAGCTACTGGCCCATCCCTTCTCCACTCCCGGATCAGGGGCCACTGCTTGGATGCCCAGCCCAGCCTACCTCTTGCAGCCCCAGAGACCTCCCCCTCAGACCTCAGTGTCCCCATCTGTCAAGCAGGCTGGACACTGGCCCCACCTCACAGGCCCACACCCTGATCTGCCCTGGCCCTGCCCATACCGGATGCGGAGGATCTGCTTCGTGTCCTTTTCGCTGTAGGGAGAGGTGGAGACAATAAGCAGTCGGTCCAGCAGGTCGATGGGGATGCCATGGGGGCTCTGGTAGCTGGTGCCCCTGATTCTGGAGAGGTGGGGAAGGGAGGGCTTCAGGGTGATGCTCCCAGAACCAGCTCCCTGTTCCCTCTCCTCAGGGTACCCCACCCACCCGCTCCAGCACAGCCCACTCACCGGGCCAGACGCCACTTAACCTTCAGCTCATGGCTGGCATCACCACCTGGCTATGCAGCCATCCCCTAACTGCGTCAATCCCCCTGCAGAGCTGGGCTGGTTTTAGATAGGTATCTATGGGATTACTGGGCCAAGGTCCCACTCTCCTACTTGACACGGAGCTGCCCAAGGGAAGGGGCTGTGCCAGTCCTGTTCCCTGCTGTCCCTGCCCCAGATGCTAGGAAATACAGTTGATTCTCGTTATTCCAGGTAGTAACGTTCTACAGAGCAGAGGCGAGCATTCGATTAGCAAATACTGAACCACTGCGCCTAGAGGGTACAAGACTAGGTTCTCTTGAGCCTTTGGTCAAAACATTTTTGTCAACCAACCAACCAACAATAACCTGGTTTTATGGGTTTCTGTTTAAAAGCACTTTACTTAATATGTGTTACTGACTCATTCCACTGAGCTCACGGCCAGCAGCCCTGTAACCTGGGCATGAACGAAGCTTGTCTAACATATCCCAGCCTTCTTGTGCTTAGGGACTCTGTACAGGTGGGTGCCACTTTAAATAGCAAAATAACCAACAAACAGCATCCAATGTGACAGATATGGCACTAAACACATCATGAAAAGGACACCTGTTTACAGCATGTGAGCTGAAACTAGGAGACAGCGTATTTGACCTTAGTTTGCAGGGTCCACGTCAAGCGACACAAAATTTTTTTGGTGCTCTGCACACATCTATGAATGACTGTGAAATTGTCATGAATACAAATTTGGGGATTACAAATTTTAGCTAGGAGGTAGATTCACAAATGCAGAATCTGCAAATAATGAGCGTCCCAGGAGACAACCCCGAGCGCAGTTTCCACGCCCGGATCCACAGCTGCTACGAAGATGTTCTCAGCCGTCCAGTCTGATCCTGTCAGTTCAAGGTCCAAGTCTGGACCTGCCCCCTACAAGTGACTTTGAGCACGTCCCTTGCCTTGTTCTCTCCCTCTGTAACATGGGGCAGACACAGTATCTACTTTCTTGAGTTTCTTTTGGGAGTCCCAGCAGTCACCCCGGAATAGTGCCGAGCGCAGTGCCAGGGGCCCACTGCCCGCTGCCCCCAGGGCCATGCTCCTTTCTTCCCTGAAGTGATAACGGCCCCCGCTGGCCGGTTTCAGCCGGCACACGGCTGTGGCCTTGGAGATGATGCTCCCCAGCCCCTGCACAGCCAGAGCAGGGCTGAGCAACGGGTCGGGTGGATATGCTGGGTGCAGCCTCCAGGCGTCAGCCTACTGGGGGGCTGTTTGCCCCCAACTTCCTTCTCTCTTCATATAGGCTAAAATGTAGGTGAGCTGGGAAGAGTGCCAGCTGGGACAGCAGGGCAGAGGGTGCTGGCAAAACCCTAGGACCGAGGTTCCCAAGTTTTATGGGAGCCAGTGCCCTGCATGTCTTAGGAATTTTTCTACAGCATTGTCAGGCCAAAAGAAATACTAAGTTCTGCTTCATTTATTAAATGGTTAGGTCCAAGTGGTCTAATCATAGTGGCTCCCACTGTGTCCAACACACATCACTGTGTCACTGTGTGTCTTTCTAAAACTTTAAATATCCAACAGCATTCTTGGATTTTCTGAAGCACCCTGGAGTGCTCTGGCACCCAGTTTGGGAACTGTAGTCCGACGAGACACACAACCAGGAAGACACAAAGAATATGGTCCCTGGACTTCTTTGCGGAGCAGGGTCACCTACCCGCCCTGCCCACCTGCCCACTTTAAGGGAGAAGTACACCCTCTTGTCTGGGCCACGGTACTCGTAGGCAGCCTTGTACAGCACCTACCCCGTACTCTCCCTAATGGGGTGCTCAACAAACACACCCCATTTACCCGGTGGCTATGCCCACTTCCCAGAGCGCCTTTGAGGGGCCCGTGGCCGGCTCACCGGGTGATGCCGCGGTTCGTGGCCATGATGAGCACAGGTGCCATGTCACTCTCCAGGGCCCGGTTGAGGAAGGAGAAGCTCTCGATGTCCAGCATGTGGACCTCATCGATGAACAGCACCTGGGAGCCACACAGCGTGTGTCAAACCCACCACCCAGGCCTTCCTTTCTCTCGTTTGCCCCACCTTGAGCCGCTCGCCTGGCCCAGCCCCATACTCACACCAGGGATGATCTCCGCCTTGCCCTCCTCGCGCCACTCCGCTACCTTGGCATTAATCTGCTCTCGGACTTCTGATTTGATTTCCCCTGTGTCACCTGTGGGAGGCAGGGGTGCCACAGGGGGTGTCGGAGAGGAGATGGGGATCTAGGGCTGGAGGATGGATGAAGAGAGGGGAAGACGAGACCCCAGGGCCACAGGAAGAAAGATCAAGACTGGAGGGGCAAAGCAGCAGGAGGGCCTGGGAGCCTGAAGCATCTCGAGAGAAGGGGAACAGAGACAGAGAACCCAGGGGAAGCGGGCAGGGGCAGCGATACGCCCACATCAGACCCGAGAGAGGGTCTCAATGGCAGCAGAGCGAGGAGGGATGAACGACACTCACAGACGGAGAACAGAAGACAGCAGCCAGGTACTATGTTTAGTACTCATGGTGTGAGGGGTCACGGGGACAACAGTGTAGCACAGAGGAGGCAAACAGTGACTCTGTGGCATCTTACTACACTGATGGACAGTGACTGCATTGGGGTATGGGTGGGGACTTGATAATATGGGTAAATGTAGTGACCACATTGTTTTTTCATATGAAACCTTCATAAGAGTGTATATCAATAATAGCTTAATTGAAAAAAAAAAAGAAGAAAAAGACAGCACCCAGGGACTGAGGAAAACGGGAGAAGCCCCAGTCATGGGTGGGGCCGTGCTGGGGGGCAGGGCGAGTGTGCAGGAGGGGGCGCCTCACCTGAGAAGAGAGCCAGGAAACCCTGGGTGCGGGAGTTGATGACATCGATCTCGTGCAGGGATACGGTGTGCACCACCTCCTTGCGTTTCTGGAGCTCCCCAGCCGGGCACTGCACAAACTTGGTCTATGGGGCCAGAGGGGAAGTGTAGGGGGTGGAGACAAGGGCAGAGAATAGCATGAAAGGGGGCCCAGATGGGCTCTGTCTCAGGGAGACTGGGGCTCCCTGGAATGGGGATCCAGAAACCCAGGTCCAAGAGGTAGTCAAGTCTAGGGCATTCAAGAGCCCTGGAGGGGACTAGGGGACCTCAGAACCACGGGCAACATGCCCAGCTGAGAGACTCCAGCTGTGCTAGAGAGCACAGGGAGGAACCAGGAGTACCAGGGACACGGGCTTGGGTGTCTTGAGGATCCAGACCCTGCAGGCTATGGTGATGGCAGAGATGGAAACTTCCTGGTGGCTGGCGTGAGGGGTTCCCCAGGGCCCTGGCCCACCTGGGAGCCCATGGCGTCATAGTCACGAGCACGGGTGAAGGAGCGGCCCAGTTTAGAGATCTTGCCCGTGGCCTTGTCGATGGTGATCACATCCCTGCAGGGGTAAGGAGGGCAGGAGTGAGGAAGGATGGGAGCCCAAGGTCCCCCCGCCCTACCACCAAGTGCGGCCCTGCTGCTCACCCAGCCTGGACCTTGTCCTTGGTCAGGGACTCGATCATCTTGGTGCCCAGGTCATATATGGTCTCCATCTCTGTAGTCTTGAGGGTCAGCTTGCCCACCTTGGCACCCTGAGAGGGGTGATATGCCAGGCAAGGGGATTGGAGAGGGCCCCACTATCTACCTAACACAGCTTCAAAATGGCATGATACAGGGATGCCTCCAGGGCTGATGGATACATTTACTGTCATGACTGTGGCAATGGCTCTATGGGTGGCTCACGCATGCCAAAACTTAATAGCCAGCAAACTTTCAACAGGTGCGGCTTACTGTCTGTCAACTGCACCTCAATAAAGCTGTTACTAAACCCAATAGACAACCAAAAAACCTAAAAGATAAAGTCTATCAAAACAACTCAGACCTGAAAGCCTACAAAATGACCAAGAGGGTCACACTCTAACACTCCTTTTTTTCTTTCATTAATTTTTCATTCAATTGGTGGATTCTATTTAGATCATAGTATATGCAATTTAAAAGGTGTATGTGTCAACACGGCCAATCATATTGTAATTTCTTTGTGCACTGACAGACAGTTTAACTAATTGTGGTGAGCATTTGGTAATGTATATAACTGTCAAATCACTAACAAAAATGACACAATCCTTCCCCACAAGACAACCAGATGTTTTCTAGGCTATTACCAGCAAATCCAACCAACTCATTTCCTTGAATTATATCCACAGTTCCTTTTGTAGGGATGGGGTGGCAGGATAAAAAGGTGGAATTGGGGAAGGTGGTAAAATGAGTTTTGGATTTACATTTGTAAATGTATGTTTAAATATTCCCTTTGTTAAATATTCTCCTACCATATTTTTAAAATTCAAATTTTAATTGGCAAGAGATGGGACTAACTTAGGAGACTGTTCCCAGGTGTTCAAGGGACAAGCTGCTGTAATTATGCATTTTAAATCTATTTACATCGAAAATGAGGAACCAATGCAAAAAGAGGAATGTGACAAGTCATAGAAACAGAAGGGCTTGAAGCATGTTTAAATTTTCTTCTATGCAGCATTTTATTTGCAGCTGTTAATTTAATGTTTAAAAGAGAACTACAAACAGGGATGAACCTCGAAAACAGCACGCCAGGTGAAAGAAGCCAGATGCTAGAAGTCACACGTTGCAGGGTTCCATTGACAGGAATGTCCAGGAGAGGCAAATCCACAGAAAGCAGACCAGTGGTCGCCAGAAGCTGGGGGCAGTGGGGGGCAGGGGGGGGCAGGAGGGGACAGTGACTGCCTAATGGGTATGGAGCTTCCTTTTGGGGTGATGAAGATGTCCTGGAAATGGACAGGAGTGACAGCTGCACAACACCGTGAATGTACCAAGGCCACTAACTGCTCACGTCGATGGCCCACACCTAACTTTACATTAGGTGATTTTAACCTCAATTAAAAATAGAGACCTACAGATAAACTACAAGGTAAAGAGAGATGAAAGGGAAACCGGACTTCAAAGTTAGATTTTAAACATGGGCACTACTAGTGGCTGTGTCTAGGAATGCGCAGGGTGGGTAATGAAACTCATGAAACTTAAAAAACTGACTACAGGTGAAGTGGCTACCCCGGGGGAGAACTTGGTGTTGTGGAAAGAGGTTCGAGGAAGGAGTCGGGGGCCAGCAGAGTTCCAGTGTCTCATCGTGGTGGTTATAAGGGTACTTGCTTTCCAATAATTTATTAGACTATGTGCTTATTTTACATGTTTCTTTGTATCTGTTTTATTTTGCAACAAAAAGACTAAAAAAAATTCCCAGCTATAAAAAAGGGAGCAAATTATATCTATCAAGTAAGCTGGATGGAAAATACCTTTTGGTACTACACTGTATAAATGTCACACTGTTAGGAATTACCTGCAAGAAACTTTGAGGCCTTCTCTGTCATTCCACCACTTGGTTTTAACTGCTCGTGGTGTCCCTCACAAGTGGATAAGCACTGTCAACTCAGCGCACCCCCTACCGCAGTCACGCAGATGGCTCCAATCTGCAGCTCGAACATCCCATGGGACTCTGACCTCAGCATGGACCCGACACCCCCAACCTGCAGCCCAGGAGGTGGCCTAGGCACAAGACAGACTCACCGTCCCTGTCGCTGGCCGATCAATCTGGATCTCCACCACCTCCCCTTCGATGATCTCGGTCTCCTCCCTAGACAGAGAGCTGATCTGAGGAACAAGTCCAACACGTGGGACTGTGGCAATCACTAACTCCCATGACCCCTTGGACACAGGACAAGCCAGCAAGGGCAGAGGGTCATACCAAGGTCGCGGGGCCTGTCACCCTCCCCTGCCTTTCGTCCCAGGCTTACTTGATGCACACACCAATGGACCGCCTGAAGGCCTGTGTTAGCGCCTCTGTCTTGCTCATCTCCAAGGAGAAGATCTCGCTGCCCGCGATGGCCGTGAATGGGGTATCAGGACCCAGGGCCTGTGCCATGCCTGGGGAGGAGGCAGTCTGGGTAGGTGGGGTGGCCGTGGCCCCAGATTCCCAGCACCTACTCTGCATCCAACTAGCTCTTCTTCCTCAGGATGGGGAGGAAGAGAGGTTCGGCATGGCGGGGCAGATGGAGACATGGGGAAAGCCAGGGATGGTGGGCTGCAGTGAGGCCCGGATTAGAACCCTATACCGCCCAGGGGGCAAACCTGAAGACCCCATAATCTCACCAAGCCTGCCTCCCAAACTCTAAGAGCTTTTTAGCCTCAGGGCTTGGAGGAGTCAAGCAGGGGTAAAGGCCAAGGGGCTGAAAGAGTTTAGAGTAACAGCTCTGGAGCCAGACTATCTAGGTTCCAATACTGGCTCCACCGCTTTAGACCATGTGATCTTGGCCTTGTCTACTCCCTGAGCCTGTCTGCCCCTCTGTATGATGGGGATGATCACAGAACAAGTGCTGGCATAGTCGGCAGGCGGGTATGCACTGGTGCCCTGCCATGATGTGGCCAGGAACCAGCACAGGGACAGCCTTCTCTATGGCCCTCCTGGGGCTGGCAAGCAAACAGCAGGGCTGTTCACACAATCACACAAGAACTGAGGGCCCCTCCCAGCTCTGAAGAATGCCACCACATTCTCCCCCACACCCCATTAAGGGTCAGGAGCCTCCTCTGTCCATTATAGCACACATCACTGTGGAAGAGACTGTGCCCACGACCACCTCCCCAACACCAAAACACTCTAAAGTCAGGGCTTCAGTCTTCGTCATCTAAGTGTCCCCAGTGTCTGGTCCAGGGCCTGGCACACCAGGGTGCTGTTTTATCTTAGCTGAAAACCTGGTTGTTACCTTGATTCCCACTGTCTGGCCCCACAGTATGAGCACAAAGGTAGAAGTGAGTGAATGGGAAGAGGGTGGGGGAGGGGGGGTGTCAAAAAAAGCTTCAACAAGGAAGAAATGCCTGAGTAGGGTTTTGAAGGGTAGATAGGAGTTCAAAAAAGAGGATCAGGGACAGTTGTAAGGAAAAAGATCTTAAATTCCTAGTGGATTGCAAGAGTATGCTGGTTGTCTTCTTGATGCTCATCTTCCCCTTCTTCCTTGGTTCCAGTACTCTCATTCCATTAGGGTAGCAATGGTCCAAATTGAAATATAAAAAAATGTTTTAATGTCTCCACCTCCTTGCAGCACAGCATAACCACATAAAGTTCTAGTAAGATATAAGCAAAAGTATATGGGAGTCAGCTTTTGATTCAAGATGGCGGCATGAGAAGTGAGACAGAGAATTCCTCCCAGAACCACATATAGTATGAAAATACAGTTAATACAACTAGCCCTAAAACAGCAACAGGAAAGAAGGCTGCACCAGACTGCATACAGACCTCAAGAACAGAGCAGACCTCATAAAACGGTAACATACGAAAGCCTTGATCCGGTGGGACCCGAGCCCTTCCCCCACCACAGCTCACCAGCAGGAGGAAGAGAAATGAAGCGGGGAGGGGGTGGAAGCCTAGAATTGCTATATACCCAGCCGTGGAGGTCTGCTTTGGACCACAGAACTACATTGTGTGGTGCTCTGGAGGTTGGTGGGGTTGGGGAGCTGGGAGAGGTAGAGAGCTTGAAAGACTGAGATTCTGGCTGTTTGTGGAGGACAGGGATCCACATCGGGCCGCTCCGGGATAGATGAAAGGTGGGCGATCTGACAGGCTTCCTAGCAGTGAGAGGGCTGCTGAAGGGGCAGGGTTTCCACGGAGCTTGCTAGAGAGGAGAAGGGATAGGTGGACAAGGTTGTCTGGGCGCACTCTCCAACAGGTTACAAACTTTGAGGAGCTTCAGGCGCCCCATCCCCCTGGCTGCTTACTCAGTTCCGAGGTCCCCCACTATGACATGCAGCCTGCTGCGCCTTCCTCCTGGCCTGCTGGCACCTGCTCGCAAACAAGCAGTCACTGCACTGGTGTCAGGCCAGCTGGAGGCCGTGCCTACAACAGCTAGAGATGCCAAGCACAGAGGCTTACACCTGTGTGCTCGGCCCACTGGCTCTGATACTGGAGACAGGCACTGCAGCCGGGAATCAGGAAACAGCTCTTTCCTGCCCCAAGGCACCAGGACTGCTCCCCTACGACCCCCAACCTCACTGTAGGGACTGAGCAGCTTCAGAGACTGGAGCTTCTGGGCACTAGAAGGCACCACATAGATTTATGGAATATCAAAAGCACCTGGTTCAGACCAAAATATCACAAACCCCGGAAAAGGGCCAACTGAAACTGAACTCACCAATCTTCCTGAAAGAGGGTTTAAAATAAAAATCATAAACATGCTCAGGGAGGTACAGAAAAATATTCAAGAACTCAGGGATGAATTTTAGACAGAGATTCAATCATTAAGAAATTCCATATCTGAAATGAAACATACAATGGAGGGATTTAAAAGCAGATTAGATGTAGTAGAAGAGACAGTAAGTGGAATAGAAATTAGAGAACAGGAATACAAAGAAGCTGAGGCACAGAGAGAAAAAAGGATCTCTAAGAATGAAAGAATATTGAGTGAACTGTGTGACCAATCCAAACGGAACAATATTTGCATAATAGGGGTACCAGAAGAAGAGAGAAAAAGAGATAGAAAGTGTCATTGAGGAGGTAATTGCTGAAAACTTCCCCAGTCTGGGGAAGGAGATAATCTCTCAAGCCATGGAGATGCACAGATATCCCAACACAAGGGACCCAAGGAAGACAACATCAAGACATATAATAATTAAAATGGCAAAGATCAAGGATAAAGATAGACTTTTAAAAGCAGCTAAAGAGAAAAAAGATCACATACAAAGGAAAACCCATCAGCCTATCATCAGATTTCTCAACAGAAACCTTACAGGCCAGAAGGGAGTGGCATGATATATTTAATGCAATGAAGCAGAAGGGCCTTGAACCAAGAATACTCTATCCAGTAAGGTTATCATTTAAATTTGAAGGAGAGATTAAACAATTTTCAGATAAGCAAAAGCTGAGAGAATTTACCTTCCACAAACCACCTCTACAGTGCATTTTGTAGGGACTCCTATAGATGGAAGTATTCCTAAGGCTAAACAGATTTCAACAGTGGAAATAAAACCACAGCAAAGTACAATTAAATACTAAGCACATGCAAAATCAAATCAACTACCCCCAAAGTCAATCAAAGGATAGACAAAGAGTACAGAATATGATACCTAACATATAAAGAATGGAGGAGGAAGAAAAAGGAGGGAAAAAAAAAGAACCTTTAGGTTGTGTTTGTAATAGCATACAAAGTGAGTTAAATTAGACTGTTAGATAATAAGGGAATTACCCTTGAACCTTTGGTAACCACGGATCTAAAGCCTGCAATGGAAATAAGTACAAACCTATGTATAATCACCCTAAATGTAAACAGTCTGAATGTACCAATCAAAAGACATAGAGTCACTGAATGGATAAAAAAACAAGACCCATCTATATGCTCCCTACAGGAGACTCACTTAAAACCCAAAGACATACACAGATTGAAAGTAAAGGGATGGAAAAAGATATTTCATGCAAAGACTAGGGAGAAAAAAGCAGGAGTTGCAGTACTTGTATCAAACAAAATAGACTTCAAAACAAAGAAAGTAACAAGAGACAAAGAAGGACATTACATAATGATAAAGGGGTCAGTCCAACAAGAGGATATAACTATTACAAATATCTATGCACCCAACACAGGAGCACCTACATATGTGAAACAAATACTAACAGAATTAAAGGGGGAAACAGAATGCAATGCATTCATTTTAGGAGACTTCAACACACTACTCACTCCAAAGGACAGATCAACCAGACAGAAAATAAGTAAAGAGACAGAGGCACTGAACAACGTATTAGAACAGATGGACCTAACGGACATCTACAGAACACTCCATCCAAAAGCAACAGGACACATGTTCTTCTCAAGTGCACATGGAACATTTTCAAGAATAGATCATACACTAGGCCACAAAAAGAGCCTCAGCAAATTCAAAAAGATTGAAATTGTACCAACCAGCTTCTCAGATCACAAAGGTATGAAACTAGAAATAAATTACATAAAGAAAACAAAAAAGCCCACAAACACATGGAAGTTTAATAACATGCTCCTAAATAATCAATGGATCAATGACCAAATAAAAACAGAGATCAAGCAATATACGGAGACAAATGACAACAACAATTCAACACCACAAAATCTCTGGATGCAGTGAAGGCTGTGCTAAGAGGGAAGTATACTGCAATACAGGCGTACCTCAGGAAAGAAGAACAATACCAAATGAACAGTCTAAACTCACAATAAATGAAACTAGAAAAGGAAGAACAAATGAGGCCCAAAGTCAATAGAAGGAGGGACATAATAAAGATTAGAGCAGATATAAATAAAATCGAGAAGAATAAAACAATAAAAAGAATCAATGAAAGCAAGAACTGGTTCTTGAAAAAATAAACAAAATAGAAAAACCCCTAGCCATACTTATCAAGAAAAAAAGAGAGTCTACACACATAAACAGAATCAGAAATGAGAAAGAAAAATCATGACGGACACCACAGAATTACAAAGAATTATGATAGAATACTATGAAAAATTATATGCTAACAAACTGGATAACCTAGAAGAAATGGACAACTTTCTTGAAAAATACAACTTCCAAGGCTGACCCAGGAAGAAACAGAAAATCTTAATAGACCAATTACCAGCAAGGAAATTGAATTGGTAATCAAAAAACTACCTAAGAACAAAACTCCTGGGCCAGATGGCTTCACTGCTGAATTTTTTCAAATATTTAATGAAGACCTAATACCCATCCTTCTTAAAGATTTCCAAAAAGTAGAAGAGGAGGGAATACTCCCAAACTCATTCTAAGAGGCCAATATCCCTCTAATACCAAAACCAGGCAAAAACACCACAAAAAAAGAAAATTACAGGCCAATATCCCTGATGAACATAGATGCAAAAATACTCACAAAATATTAGCAAACCAAATTCAAAAATACATCAAAAAGATCATCCATCATAATCAAGTCGGATTCATCCCAGGGATGCAAGGATGGTACAACATTCGAAAATCCAACTTCATCTCCACCACATCAACAAAAAGAAGGCCAAAAACCACATGATTATCTCCATAGATGCTGAAAAAGCATTCAACAAAATTCAACATCCATTCATGATAAAAACTCTCAACAAAATGGGTATAGATGGCAAGTATCTCAACATAATAAAGGCTATATATGACAAACCCACAGCCAACATTATACTTAACAGGGAGAAGATCAGGAACAAGACAAGGATGCCCACTCTCCCCACTTTTATTCCACATAGTTCTGGAGGTCCTAGCCACGACAATCAGACAACACAAAGAAATAAAAGGCATCCAGATTGGTAAGGAAGAAATCAAAGTGTCCTTGTCTGCAGATGACATGATATTGTATATAAAAAAACCTAAAGAATCCACTCCAAAACCAATAGATCTAATATCTGAATTCAGCAAAGTTGCGGGATACAAAATTAAAACACAGAAATCTGTTTCATTCCTACTATACACTAACGATGAACTAGCAAAAAGAGAAATCAGGAAAACAATTCCATTCACAATTGTATCCAAAAGAATAAAATACCCAGGAATAAACTCAACCAAGGAAGTGAAAAACCTATACTCTGAAAACTACAAGACACTCATGAGAGAAATTAAAGAAGATACCAATAAATGGAAACACATCCTGTGATCATGGATAGGAAGAATTAATATTGTCAAATGACCATCCTGCCTAAAGCAATCTACAGATTCAATGCAATCCCTATCAAAATACTAACAGCATTCTTCAATGACCTAGAGAAAATTGTTCTAAAATTCATATGGAACCACAAAAGACCCCGAATAGCCAAAGCAATCCTGAGAAGGAAGAATAAAGCAGGGGGAATTAAGGTCCCTGACTACAAAGCCACAATAATCAAGACAGTTTGGTACTGGCACAAGAACAGACCCATAGACCAATGGAACAGACTAAAGAGCCCAGATATAAACCCAACCATATATGGTCAATTAATATACGATAAAGGAGCCATGGATATACAATGGGGAAATGACAGCCTCTTCAACAACTGGTGTTGGCAAAACTGGGCAGCTACATGTAAAAGAATGAAACTGAACTACTGTCTAACCCCATACACAAAAGTAAACTCAAAATGGATCAAAGACCTGAATGTAAGTCATGAAACCATAAAAGTCTTAGAAAAAAACATAGGCAAAAATCTCTTGGACATAAACATGTGCAACTTCTTCATGAACATATCTCCCTGGACTAGGGAAACAAAAGCAAAAATGAACAAGTGGGACTATATCAAACTAAAAAGCTTCTGTACAGCAAAGGACACCATCAGTAGAACAAAAAGACATCCTACAGTATGGGAGAATATATTCATAAATAACATATCCGATAAGGGCTTGACATCCAAATTATATAAAGAGTTCACGCACCTCAACAAACAAAAAGCAAATAAGCCAATCCAAAAATGGGCAGAGGAGCTGAACAGACACTTCTCCAAAGAAGAAATTCAGATGGCCAATAGGCACATGAAAAGATGCTCCACATCCCTAATCATCAGAGAAATGCAAATTAAAACCACAATGAGATATCACCTTACACCAGTTAGGATGGCCAACATCCAAAAGACAACAACAAATGATGACTGGGATGTGTAGAAAGGGGAACCCTCCTACACTGCTGGTGGGAATGTAAATTAGTTCAACCACTATGGAAAGCAGTATCGAGGTTCCTCAAAAAACTCAAAATAGAAATACCATTTGACCCAGGAATTCCACTCCTAGGAACTTACCCTAAGAATGCAGAGCCCAGTTTGAAAAAGACATGCACCTGTATGTTTACTGCAGCACTATTTACAATAGCCAAGAAATGGAAGCAACCTAAGTGTCCATCAGTAGATGAATAAGTGGTGGTACATATACACAGTCGAGTGTTATTCAGCCATAATAAGAAAACAAATCCTACCATTTGCAACAACATGGATGGAGCTAGAGGGTATTATGCTCAGTGAAATAAGCCAGGCGGAGAAAGACAAGTATCAAATGATTTCACTCATCTGTGGAGTATAAGAACAAAGCAAAAACTGAAGGAACAAAGCAGCAGCAGACTCACAGAACCCAAGAATGAACTAACAGTTACCAAAGGGAAAGGGACTGGGGAGGATGGGTGGGAAGGGAGGGACAAGGGGGAAAAGGGGGCATTACAATTAGCATGTATAATGTGTGTTGGGGGGGACACGGGAAAGGCAGTATAACACAGAGAAGACAAGTAGTGACTATAGCGTCTTACTACACTGATGGACAGTAACTGTAATGGGGTATATGGTGGGGACTTGATAACAGGAGTCTAGTAACCATAATGTTGTTCATGTAATTGTACAGTTATGATAGCAAAAAAAAAAAAAGAAAGAAAAGAAAAGCATACAGGAGTCCCAGGATAGCTGCTTAAAGGGAGCTACCTGTAAGGGAGGGAGGTATACTCTCATTGCAATTTGTCTTTCTCCTTTATCCTACATGGAGTATGGGTGGGAAGGCTGGAGCTTAAGAACCCCCTTAGAACAGAAAGTGACCTTTATATGAAAGCCAGTACAGAGGATGCTGAGATAGGAAGGCAGAAGTCTTCATGGAACTGCTCAACAAGCCCTAACTGGCCTACATTCACATTCTTCTATGTGAAAGAATGAACACTGGATGTTTAAGCCACTGCCATTTTGCGTTGTCTGTTAACTGTGGCTGGATGTGACCTAACATAGGAGAGATTATCAGGCAGAGAGCAGAGGGGTCCCTGACCTGAGAGGTCTCTTACCCATGGCAATGGCCGTCTTCCCGGTGCCGGGCTGTCCAGCGATGAGGACGGCCCGCCCGGCAATCTTCCCTTCCCGGATCATCTCCAGCACAACCCCAGCTGCCCGACGGGCTGCCAGCTGACCCACCATGCCCTGGGACGCCTGTGGGGTGGGAGGTGAGAGGGCACACAGGGTGACTTCCTACCAGGTTACCACTGCATCGCTATCACCCCCTGGCTAGTGAGATGAGAGAGGATGCTCTTGGCTGGGATTTTCAAAAGCTGAAAAAGCCTTTCCACCCAATTTTTTAAGACCAAGAAAACTCTACACGAGGCTAAATTCTATAAATATGTAGCCAAAGATCTGGGAGAGCATAACAGGCCCCACAATCCCCAGGGCCCTGGGTATCCCCCGATGGCAGCTCCCTGGCCTCCCACCCCGCACCCTTCAGCACTACCTGCCGTGGCTCCAATGCATCATCCAGCCCCAGCCCCCGGATGTGGGAGTGAGCACCTGTGTGGAGGGAAAGAACCAGAAACACGGTTACTGGCCGGCTCCTGTGTGGCCTGCGGGGAAGGACGGCCACTCCACTATGGGCCCTGCTTTCCTCCTTGGTCAAATGGTGGGCCAAGTCACCTCACTGGGAGGATGACTGGGCATGGTAAATGCTCAATAAACAGAAGTGGCTCTTAGGATACAGCAGAGCAGGACCAAATCTCTGAGCCCCAGATAACTGCATAATCAGGTCAGGAACTAACCATGAGGGCTACCGATCACAATTACTTTGTGTGTATGGCCTATGTGGCCTTGCAGGTTGAGAAATAAGAATCCCAGCTGTTATCCCCCTGGAATGTTTCTGGGGTTCAATAACTGCCCCAGGCCCTCACTGACATGGATGTGAAGAGGGCACTCAGAGAGGTTAGTTCCCTTGCTCAAGACCACACAGCCAGGGAGAGGTAAAGAAGTATGATTTCAGTGCTTTACAACAGACCAGAGCCAGGCAAAGTAAGACCCAAAGGCTAGCCACTTATTTCTGTAAATAACTTAAAGACACACAGCTATGCCCATTCATTTATATACTATGCCCAGCTGTTTTCACACCACAAGAGCACAACTGAAGATTTTCCACTAAGAACAATTTTACTCTCTGGCTCTTTAAGAAAAGATTTGTTGACCCCTGTACCAGACTGTGAGCACCCTGAGGGCTAGTCCTGCATATAGCTAGTGTCCATGAGGTCCTCAGTTATAGCAGGTCTGGCCTGTAAGAGCTGACACAGGGTTAGACCCTGCATGCTAAATGCTTTATATGGATCCCCATGGACTCTTTTATCAACCCATGAGGTGAACTATGCTAGCTCCACTTTCAGGTAAGGATACTGAGGCACACAGAGCAACTAGCCCCTCACGACACAGCTCAGAATGGGACATGGCAGTGTGCTTCCAGAAGCCATGAGCATTTTACTGACTGTCCTGGCAGCACAGAATGAATGAATGTGATGCGATGAGAAGTCTCCTCTGGGTAAGTAAAGCTCTCTGTGAAGGAAGCATCTTGCTGGCCCTGCTATGCCCACTGTCTGTGTGAGCCCTGACCAGTGCTTCAGTGCTCTGAGTCTGTTTCCTTAGCTAAATATGGGATGACAGTCACAAATGCATCGTGAGAGACTGCAGTGGGGATTCAATCTCATGCATTCATGGGTATGTGTTGGGCATCTGCTCTGCCAGGTCCTGTGCTGGGGACAACAGCTAGAAATGAGATAGAGCTGGTCTCTGCCCTCACAGAGTTAATGTCCCACCCAGTGTGTGCTGGGTGTGTGGGGCATTCAGTTCAGGACCAACCCCAGGAGAGCGTCCACCTGTATGATTTCCCAGTAATATGCCAATATCCCCAAGCCAGGGTTGGGCACCAACATGGTCCCTCATGCATCAGCCAACCCCACCCTGGAACTCAGGGTCCTCCCCCATCAGACAGGGAATGTGTAGGCCACCTCCGTCTTGGGGGACCTGGGCAGGTTGGCTGTGTCAGGGGTGCACTGGGCAGGCAGGGTCTACGTCCTACTCCTGCACGCTCACTCACCAATACGCTCAATCCTTGTCACATCGCGGATCTCCGGGACCTTGGTTGTGGCCGTCTGGGGTGGAGGAAGATGTGTCAGAAGAGCCCTTGTGGTCCTAGTTTTCACCAATTCCTCTGCCCCTCCTGCCTACCTCTGAAAAGTCCCCTCCAAGCCATTTCCCCACAGCAGGCCCACAGCCCAAACACCAGTCACTCCCACGCTTCCCAGTTGTAATGGACTGGTGCTGGTTGGCTGACCGCACTACACTATGAGACCCAGGAAAGCCAGGGCTGTGCCTGACTCATTCACAGCTCCATCCCCAGGGCCCAGCATATATTGGGTGCCCAGGAATTATTTGATGAAGGAATAAGTCCCCCTGCTCCCCACAACTGTAAGGGACACCAAGGCAGAGCAGGCATCACACTGGAGGTGGTCTGGCCCCTGCTGACTTCCCAGTCCCCCTTGCACCACGCTGCCCCGGCTGTCACTAGGCCTTTGCATGTGCAGGTCCCAAGTCCAGCCTGCTCCCCCCACAATGAATTAGATCAAGCAGTGCTCACTATGGGAGCCCTCCCACCCCTGACCTCCACCCCTGCTGGGCTAGTCCTAGGGTCTCTGGGTGTCTAGACAGAGGAAGTACATCCTTTGAGAGCCCAATCTCACTGTGTAATCTCACCTTCAGGAAGGAGACTGATGGATCAATGTTCTTGGCTCCAGGAGAGTGAGTGCCATGAAGGATACGGCCCCCATTTTGCTTGTTCACTTTGGAGCTCAATGTTTCAGGTTTGAGTATAATGTACTGACATGCTAGACTTATCTGACAGGCAGCTACTGAGGCTCCCTGTGTTCCAGCTCTCCAAAGAGAGGAGTCAGCCACTCTCCCTTCTCATATTGGGGACATGAATGACCACCACCTGGGACAATTCGAGGGGTTCAGGTGTGGAAAGAGGATGAAAACAGCAGCCCCTGAACAAGCAGGATTCACGCTCTTCCTGCTGTCACTGGGCACACCCTTTGGGAGACTTCACATGTAAATAAGCATTTACTGAGCTGAGTACATTTGAGACAAGAGGATCATGGTTAGATGACTTCGTTTGTTCCTTCTCGTATGATCAAAATAACATGTATAGACTAGGAGACCGGGAGCGGGAGCATGATTATACCCCACATTTGTGGACCACTGCTTAGAGCAGCTCAGCAGAGAGTGTAACTCATCGGCTTCCCTTTAGTTTGAGGCTAGAAAGAGGCTGGGAAAAGGGGTGCTTCTCTGGAGTTTCTGGACAGTGGGGCAGAGTCTGGATGTTGGCCCAGCGCTGGAGTCATAGATGCCTGGGCCCACCCCTTCTCGACGACCTCCTCCCCTGTCCCAGCCCCCTTCCTCCCTCACACAGCACTTGGAGGCTTGGGAGGGCCAACTTTCATCACCAGGAAAATCACAGGTGGTTTGGGAAGTATAACTGCCAAAAAATGGAAACAGCCCCAAATGTCCATCAACAGATGAATGGATAAACAAAATGTGGCACATGCAGACGATGGGATATTATTCAGCCATAAAAAGGAATGCAATTCTGATATATGCCACAATGTGGATGAGCCTTGAAAACATTATGCTAAGTGAAAGAAGACACAGAAGGTTACACATTGTATGATTCTGTCTATATGAAATGTCTACAACAGACAAATCCATTCGGACAGTAAGTTTAGTGGTTGCCTAGAGTTGGCAGGAGAAGAATGGAGGACTGGCACACGACAGTTAAGACATGTGGGGTTTCCTTCTGGGGTGAGGAACATATTCTACAACTGAATGAGGTGAAGGTCACACGACTGTGAATATATATGAACTGTACCCTTTAAATGGGTAAGTTGTGAATCTGATCTCAATAGAGCTGTTAAAAAAGTCTGGGTGGTGGGTCCTTGGGTGTGTGCTACATAATTTTCTGACACTTTGGATTATGTCATAATTTCTAATAAGGAAAAGGAAGCCTGAGTTGCCAGCTTGCTGAATGACCCAGCCCTGTGGCCTCCTGCCTCCAACCCTTCCTCCTTTCCACAGGTCTCCTTCCACGAGAATGAGAGTAGGTGCAGGCATGCAACCGAGTGGGAGCCTCCTCTCTCTGGAAACAAGAGTTTAGGCTTCCTGGCCACCACATGGTCACTCACACGCTACCTTCCTTGCTGTCTGTGACCCCTCCCACCTACTCCCTCCTCATTGGCCGCAGGAACCCAGGAGCATTGGACACGGCCCCCAAACCACTGTCAGAAGACTGAGAAGGTCTCCGCACATGCCCCTACAGTCTATCAGACCCCACGGGATACAAAAACTAGACACGGATCCAGGAATCCCAACTCTTAGTAATCCCAACATAAACAGATCTGCCTCTTACAAGGCCTTTCCTTTCTTTTTCTTTTTCTTTTTTATTGCCCCCAAAGGGGGTGCACCATTCCCAGAAGCACTGCAATACAAGGTCAATGTGTGGAGTAGACAATGTATCCTGTTTAACACATTGTCCTGAGATTGGGCTCTCGGATAGAGGATATATCAGATATTAAATTGATAAGAAGAGACACTACACTTGACCTCCGCCAAAAGGCTGAGAAGTGATACACCCTGCTGTCCACTGATCCCATGGAAACAGGCCATTTTAAAACTCAGTACCCACTCTCCCCTCATTCTTCCAATACTTTCTCCTGGGAACTGGAGTGTGGCCGCTGTCTTTTCCTCTTCTGCTTCCCTGTCCAGCCCCCTTTGCCATGGTAGAAGCAGTAGACTCAAATTTCTCCTCCTGGCACAACTCACTATCTCCTTCACCCTTCCTCCATGCTGAACGGGGATCACCATGGGAACAGAGACATCTGAAAGCCCAGTTTAAGCCGCAAACTAAGGCCACATCCCTTCTTCATTCAGGTGTTTCTCGAGCAAGTATTCGGTGCCAGGCAGGTTATTTTATTTCTCCTTCATGGAATTCACAAGCATTCATTCATTCAGATAGTCAAATGATCATTTACTAAGCATCCACACTAGGCATGTACCATATGAGATGCCGGAAATAGGAAAATGTCCCAAACAATCCCATGACATGATCCCAAGCCTCTGGACCCCCAATCCTTTTCCCCTCCCCACTGACACCCTCTAAGTTCTCAACACTCTCTTTTGGCCAAGGACTCACTAAGCACGCTCTCAAACACACAGAACAGTTCCCCGCCTGCGCTTCTCCCTGAAATCAGGTGCCATTCACACTCTCAACAACCCGAGACGTCCAGATGGCTGGGAGTCCAAGACACAACGACCCGCAGCAGACTTTAGGGCAAAGAGGGCAGAAGTCGCCATCGATTGCGCCCAGAGGATCGGAAGCTGGAGTTTCTATAATTTGATGGGGTCAGGTCTGACCGCTGAGACGGTGGAGAGCCACCTGAACCCAGGATGCCGAGAACGCGGGATGAGATCCCTCCCTCAGATCCAGAAGTACAGACACATAGCCCCTCCTCGCTCAGACCGGGTCTAGGCCCCCAGCTCCCTCCTCCCTCAGACCCAGGGGTCCGGACCCCCAGGACCCTCCCCGCTCAGATACAGAAGTCCCCTCCTCCCTCAGACTCCGCAATGCGGGTTCGCGCCTCAGTCCTCGGCACGCCAATACTTACCACTGTTGCCATGATGCTCACCAACCGCCAATATCCTTGCGGAAACGGAAACGCGCAGGGAACGAGGCATTCGGGCCCCTCTAGACTGCGAGGTCCTCCAAGGATCTCGGTGTTTCCTCATAAATATACAAACTGTCCCCGTGGGGGCGTAGTGTCACTTTTTAGGCCCCGCCCATCCTCGGAGGTTGAGTTGGAAGGTGGGTGTCCGGAACTCCTGGGTCCGTTCCCAACGCCTCCTGGCACCTCCTTTACCCAGGTCTCCTTGCTGAGACCGATTGCAAAATTCTTAACACTTCTTTCGGCAACCACACGTCCCCCACGTTCTCTCTCCTCCTTATTCCATCCTCTTCCCCTCCCAACTTTGGGGCTCAAGCTTCGAATTGACAGAGTTGAAAGCCAATCAACTAGGGCAGAGATAGGCCCCGCCCCCAAGAGCTCGGGTAGACCGCTAAAGTGGAGGCGGGGCAGAGTAAAACTCTACTCTATCCACCAATGAGGAGTCGGGGAAAACCCCGCCCCCAAACGCGGGCAAATAGCGCTTGCCGGGAGGGCGGGCACCTCCTCCTGGCGGCTGCAAGGTTTCACTGCAGGGGCCCCACTGGGCGCAGTGACGCTGCGTCCGTCTCCTGCCTAGGTCCGTGCGCTCAAAGGCAGGGGTGCGGTCGTGCAATAGGAAGCCGAGGGCGTTGCAAGCTTCCCGTCCGGCAACAGCTACCTGGACCCGCGCCCTTCCGAGTGCATTCCCCAGACACCTCCGGGCCCCCCACCTGTGGCCCCCGGAGCCCCATTCCGGCGTAAGCCATGCCTCTAAGCCGCAGTTTGTCCGTGTCCTCACTGCCAGGACTAGAGGACTGGGAAGATGAATTCGACCTGGAGAACACAGTGCTCTTCGAGGTGGCCTGGGAGGTGGCCAACAAGGGTGAGCACGCCAGGCGGCGGGACCGGACGAGAAGGGCGGTCGGGGATGGGGGTCTGAACTCTAGGGGGATGGGGCTACATGGCATGACTCTTGGGTAGTGGGCGAGGAGACTATGACTCCTGTGTCCTTGGGGAAGTGTCCTGGGCCATGGAGGGGTGGTGATGAGTCTCCTGACTTTTAAGAGGAAAGGAGGCTGGAAGCCCAGACCCTGCGTCCTAGGGAAAAGGGGGCTAAAATGAAAGATTCCTAAGTCCTGGAGAAGGTTGGTGATCAGAGACCTGGATCCTGAACAGGGATGGAGATGGGAGGTTGACACTTCTTGCAAATCTGGGAAGTGGCTGGGTTTCATACCTGTGGTTCTGGGGAAGGGGCTGGAGATCTAACCAGATTTGGGAGAGAGCTGGCTGGGAGATAGGATGTGTGAGACCTGGTGGGAAAATTTGGGGAACTGATCACTTGAAAGTAAAGATGGGGGTGGGGAGGCTGGAGACTCATTCTTAGATACTAGGGTGGGAGAGTTGGGGGCCTGCATACCCAGGCTCTGAAGGAGCTGAGGCCTTACCTAAGAGTTGCTAGGAGTAGAGGCACCTGTGGCTTCAGACACACACGTACTGGAATGAGGAAAGGCTGGGAAGTCCTAAGTTGGTCAGGGGCTGGGCTCTGAGGTGGGAGTGGCTGGGGCCCTGTACTTCTGTGCCCTGGCTCCAAAGGGCCTGAGGTTCTGGTATGGAGAGCCAATTGAGGCTGGAATCCCAGAAGCTAGGTAATCTCTGCTCCTCACGAAGGAGGGAGCTGGGATTTTGCTTTGCTGAGTCTTGGGGAAAGAAAGGGACTGGTTCTCGCACCATGGGAGGAGCCCACAGACAATGGAGCCATGTGTCACCAGGGCCCAGGTTCCAGGAGGTAAGGAGGTGGGGGGTCCTGACTCTGGGTCTGGAGTGGGGTCATGGGATGGGGCAGGGCCCTGCATGCCTGTGCCCATTTGGGGAAAGGAGATTAGGTGACAGGTTGGTAGGGTCCCTGGAGGTGAAGAATGACAGTTCAGGCTTCGCTTGGGCATTCTGGGAAGCTGAATCAGGCCATGAAGAGAGAATCTACCACATCCTAGAGCCTGGCTGAGAATAAACGTAGCTCCTGTGAGCTGGGAACTGGGGAACCTGGGTCCTGGTAATCTTTGTTGGCTTCTGTCATCCTTGGAGCTTCAGCCCTCAAATCCTTCAGAGCCAGGAGCCCAAGCACCCTTCCCCTTCCTCTCTCAGACCACAGTCTAGCCTGAGTCTCCTCCTCTCTCTGAGTCCTGAGCCCAGCCCCCTTCTCCCTGAGACCCAGCAGTACTGCCCTGGAACCCCAGCCCTCCCTTCCTCTGACTCTGAAGTAGGGGCTCCCAGTCCCCTCTTCCCTCTAAGCCAGGGGTCTGGTGCCCCATGGCTCCCATGGCCCTCAACCCTGCCCCAAGTTCCAGATCTGTGAACCTCCGCTGGGGCCTGCTCTTACGCACTTGGGCCCACAGTGGGCGGCATCTACACAGTGCTGCAGACGAAGGCGAAGGTGACTGGGGATGAGTGGGGCGACAACTACTACCTGGTGGGACCATACACGGAGCAGGGCGTGAGGACCCAGGTGGAACTGCTTGAGCCTCCGACCCCAGCCCTGAAGAGGACGCTGGACTCCATGAACAGCAAGGGCTGTAAGGTGAGACATGGCCTGGCTGAGGGGAGGAAGGCAGGCGCCCGTGGCCAGGGTGGGAGCAGGAGATGGAGAAGGGGTAGTGGAGGGCAGTCCAGGAAGAGGGGGGGCCTGGGCAGAAACCTGGGGTGGCCTGGTACTTTCCCCAGGAAGATACAGAGGAGGTGAGATTTACAGACACTCAGATACACGACCCCTGGAAGTGGGTAGGTGAGTCCCAAGCTCTAAGACATTGGTGAATGAACAGACAGCAGGTGCAAGACAGACTGAGAAAGTGTTCCAAGCGGCCAAGATCCTCAGATCCAGAGGGAGAAAAAGAGCTAGATAGAAAGGCAGCCAGTCAGATAGAACCGAGGGAGGTAGGTTTGGGGTGAGGCAGGCATGCCAGAGTAGGGGTTCCAGAGCCTGAAGTTCAGATTTGTGGTCTCCACTTCCTACCCATGTGACCTTGGCTCATGAACATGCTAATGGCATCATATAAGGTTGTTGGGAGGATGAAATAGTTCATAAAGTCCTCAGCCCCATTCCTGGCATGAAGTCGGCACCGTGTGTGAGCTGTTACGGGTCATGGTTGTCATCAGCGTTATCACTGGAAACATCCAAGCTTGCAGAATGATGGGCACAGGCAAAGGGAGAGATGTTGAGTGTCCCAAAAGGTGATGGTGGCCCCAGGGGCTAGAGCAGTAGGGAGATAGAGTCTAGATACAGAAGAGAAGAAGCCCTAATGTGTCAGAGAAGAACCTAGAAGGAGAGAGGAAGATGGAATACTGATGAAGAGAAAAGAGATAGACAGACAAACCCAGGAGACAGAGTTTTGAATGGGCAGAGCCAGGAATTAAAGAGAGGAGGGGGGAATCCTAGAGTCCCCGAGGAAGACTGATGAATGAGCATGGAGGGCCATGAGGCAGCAGGGCTGGAGTACGGGCAGGTTGGGTTTGGGAGGACAGCTACCCTAGGTCCTTCATTCATTCACAGCCTTTGATTTGCGGTGGGGTCTGGAGTCCAGTCAGGCCATATCGTGTCCCTAAGGAACCCAGGGACAGCCTGGCCCTCCCCCGTGGCAGCTGCTCCCCACGTGCTGGGGGCCTAAGAATAGCCCCCCCCAGCAAAAGGGCAGACAACAGCTGGGAGGGGGAGGGGACCCGGGTCAGGCTCT
This sequence comes from Smutsia gigantea, assembly GCA_032199065.1. Taxonomy (NCBI): domain Eukaryota; kingdom Metazoa; phylum Chordata; class Mammalia; order Pholidota; family Manidae; genus Smutsia; species Smutsia gigantea. Next base: position 112,427 of record JAVSCE010000294.1, on the reverse strand, counting down.
CAAAGCTGGGGAAAGCCAGGTTGGAGAGCCGTATGACCCCTTCTTAGCTGCATGGAACTGTGGCAGCAGGCCCAAAACCTAGGCCATGGTCTCAAGATAAACTGGACCAGAGAAATGGGGCGGGGGCAGAAAGAAATGAGATCATCAGGCTTGGACACATGGCAGAGGGTAGACAGATGTAGCCCTGGAGCGTGGAAAGAGGTGGACAGTATCAGAGATGTGGCTGCAGAGTACAAAACGAGCCTAAGGCAAAGGGTGACAAATACATGGTGAAGGGGTCAGAAACAAGGCAGCGGGTGGAAGAAATGTGACCGTGAGGACAGCGAAAGAGGCATCTAGTGGGAGGAATTAGCAGCAGAGAGAACAGATAATGGGAGGAAACATGGTGGGTGGTGGGAGAATGTGATGGCAAACACAGAAACAAGGCGGCAGGTCACAGTAATGATTCCCAAGGTGGAAATCAAGGCGGGGACGGGGGCACAGAGATAGGGCATGTGAACTATGTGGTTACAAGGAGAGAAAGAAGGCAGCAAGTGGAAGAAAGGAAGCAGTTAGAGAAATTAAGCAGGGTACCGGGAAAATGTTGCCACAGAAATTGTGGTGGGAATACCTTAACAGCAAATAGAGAGCTAAGGCAGCCCATGAGAAATCAGCAGCAGACACCGAAACAGAGGCCGTAAGCCACAACATCTGCCTGCGGAGGGGAGAGCCACCGAGGCTATGCCCAAAGACCTGCAGCCCAAGCCCTGAGCCACCCTCTGGGTCCCCCCCGCAGGTGTACTTTGGGCGCTGGCTGATCGAGGGGGGCCCCCTGGTGGTGCTCCTGGATGTGGGGGCCTCAGCCTGGGCCCTGGAGCGCTGGAAGGGGGAGCTTTGGGACACCTGCAACATTGGGGTGCCTTGGTACGACCGTGAGGCCAACGACGCTGTCCTTTTTGGCTTCCTCACCACCTGGTTCCTGGGTGAGGTAGGCCCCATTGCTGGTCCCATGTCACTCCTTTCAACCCCAGACCCAATAGCCATCAGCCCCTGGCAAGAGGGTGGCTGGGTGGCTGTTTCTCCCATGGCATTCTGGGAGTTGTAGGTCCTTTTATCCAAGGATTAGTTCTGACCTTTGGGAATATGGCCATTGAGGTGCCCAGACTCTTCTTTCCTCAGAGATCCAAACTCCTAACCCAGCTTCATTCACTCCAGTCTTCCAAGTACAGGGATTTTGGGCCACTACCTTTTGGGGAGGATAGTCTGGCTGGAGGGTTTTCTCCAAGGAATTCTGGGAGTTGTAACTGGCTGGACTTAGCTCTCAGAAGCGGCCCTAGATGTTGGGAGTCCCCAGCCTTGCTAAGAACAGGAATCCTGGCTCCACCTCTTTTTAACTTTTAAAGGGCACAAGAAACTGCTTCCCACGCCTCAGGACAAACAGATTATGAACTGGCTGCTCCTAGGACATTCTGGCAGTTTTATTCCCTCCGCCAGTGCTGGATGCACGTCTACTCTTGACTAAAATAAAAGGTCTCCAGGAATTGTGTGCAGGACTTGGGGACACTAAAACTTCAGGCTTTTCAATTCAGCAATTCAGCCCTCCTGGGACCTCCCAAGAAAACACCCCAGCTCCCATCAGCCAGTGGGGATGAGGTCAGCTGGTCCAGCTGCCTCCGAGATTTATAGTTCCTGGTCCTGTAGGAATTACAATGAGGTGCCGCCCACTCTGTGTGGTAGTGGCGATAGTTACCTCTCCCCTGCTTCCTTCAAGATGGGAATTGCTGATTGTCTTCATGACACACATGGAGACTCAGCAGCCCTCTTCTTGTTGCCCTGTAGTTCCTGGCCCAGAGTGAGGAGAAGCCACACGTGGTTGCACACTTCCACGAGTGGCTGGCGGGTGTTGGGCTCTGCCTGTGCCGTGCCCGGCGGCTGCCTGTGGCGACAATCTTCACCACCCATGCCACACTGCTGGGGCGTTACCTGTGTGCTGGTGCCGTGGACTTCTACAACAACCTGGACAATGTGAGCTGGGAGTGTGGCACTTGGGGCTGCAAGTATTTCAGGACAGCCCCAGGCTGCCTCCTCCCCAGGACCAAGAAGTCTGAGTCCCTGGCTCCCTTCTCTCTGAGACCCAGCAGTCCAGCTTCCAGCCCCCTCCTCCCCTAGGACTCTGGAGTCTGGACCTGCCATCCTTTCTGCAGTTCTAACCTGACTGCCCTCCCTTCCTGCTCAGTTCAATGTGGACAAAGAGGCAGGCGAGAGGCAAATCTACCACCGCTACTGCATGGAGCGGGCGGCGGCCCACTGTGCTCATGTTTTCACCACCGTGTCCCAGATTACTGCCATCGAGGCTCAGCATCTACTGAAGAGGAAACCAGGTGTGGAATAGTCTGGGGTCCCTAGACATGACTGAGGTAGTTTATGTCAACCGCCCTGCCAATATTTTTACTGTAATGAGCAGAGAACTACAATTCCCAGAAGGCCGTAGGTTGATGACCCGAATAGGAGGCTGCCTGGCTGTATACCTGAGAAGCTACTGGGAGGTGTGGTTTCTTTGGTATTATAACTTCAGAAATGGGAAATTGTTTTACTGGCCAATAATGGTCTTCGGAAAGAGGATAGAGTTTCACTGGATTTTGTTTTTGAGAAAAGCAGTGTTGGAACCAGTTTTTCTTCCCAGGCTCTGGCATCCATTTGCAGCGGGTGTATGGTAAGAACTATGAGGATAGGAAATGGCTGGGACCCTACAGGAGGAAGGTAGAGGGTGTATTCTGGGAGAAGCAGGATGGGGATATGTAATTATTCCCAGCTCAGGTGGAATGGGGAAACAAAAGAACTACAACTCCCAGAAGCCCTGATATAGATCGGTTCCTTGTCTGATTAGCCATTTGCCGGGGCTGATGGGAGTTGTAGTTGTGTTTGTGAACATAAGCAAGTAATATGAGCAAGAAGGCCTGAGTGGCAGGGCAGCTGGGTCACCAAAGGGCTCACAGAGGAGCTACTGATACATAGAAATTGTGAAAAGAAAAGGGTCTTTCCTTCACTTAGTTCATTCAACCACTTTGACTGGAATTAACAAATGAAGAAATGAAACATGGACCTTCTCCCTCAATCCCAGATATTGTGACCCCCAATGGATTGAATGTGAAGAAGTTCTCTGCCATGCATGAGTTCCAGAACCTCCATGCTCAGAGCAAGGCTCGAATCCAGGAGTTTGTGCGGGGCCATTTTTATGGGTATGTGAGCCAGAGTCCTAGGTCTTAAGAGAGGAGGGAGTTGGGGGCCCAGACTCCTGGGTCTCAGGGAGGGCACAGATGGGGGCTCAGCCTCTTGAGTCCTGAGTATCAGAACTGGGCTGAGTATTGAAGATCCCCAGTGAAGAAGTAAAACACCACGGTTCTCAGGAGCTCACGATTCCTCTGCACGGTCTAAGAGGTTCTTTGCTCCTGTAGCTTCTGGGGTCTGTAGTTTCGAGGCCAGGGCTAGAGGGTGAGGGTCTTGGCTTCACCCTGCCTTGTGGCTTCATTAGGCACCTGGACTTCAACTTGGACAAGACCTTGTATTTCTTCATTGCTGGCCGCTATGAGTTCTCCAACAAAGGGGCCGACGTCTTCCTGGAGGCCTTGGCCCGGCTCAATTATCTGCTCAGAGTAAGACCCCAGGGTGTGAGGGGACAAAAGGAGAACCAGAAAATCAGTGTATAACTGGGGAGAAGAACTGAGACCCAGGGAGATGGGGGTAGGGAAGCCCGTGTGTGAGGGGGGAGTGTAGAGACCCAGAAAGGAGATCAGAGTCCCAGCAGGCATGGCAACTCTGTCTATAATTCTCCTCGACTGGAAGGGACATGGTGGGTCCTAGTGGTCTTGGGGGGTGGAAGAAGGTGGGTGGCCTCCTGACCCCTCTACCCTCACCCCCTTTTCCTCTGCTCCAGGTAAACGGCAGCGAGCAGACAGTGGTTGCCTTCTTCATCATGCCGGCTAGGACCAACAACTTCAATGTGGAAACCCTCAAGGGCCAAGCCGTGCGCAAGCAGCTGTGGTTAGCAGCCCTCAGCCCCGGATCCCTGCCAGTCCCACTCCCAGCTGTGTGCTTTGGGTCCAGTGTTTCATCTGGAGTCTCAATTTTGTCAGCTGTAACATGGTTACCTTGCCCCATCGATTCTTATTGAAGTCACTTGCTTAAGGTGCCTCCAGCCCAGGGGGCAGTAAGAAGTGACAGGCAGGAGAAGCGTGACAGCACCATTAGGGCTCTGATACCAAACTGGCAAAGTCTGACTTGTGTGATTGACCCTTGCTGGCTTAGTGACTTTAGGCAAGTGACTCCCCCACTCGGAGCCTTAGTTTCCTCATCTGTAACACCCATTTGCTGCCAGGCACTGTTCCAGGTCCTGGGAACACAGCTGTGAACTGGAAAGATAAAATCCCTACCCTTATTGAACTCACATTCTAGACAATTCTATAGAAAGCACTCTGGCCAAAAAATGAAGGGCGACTGGAATATGAGACAGGGTTTTCAAGGCAGGCCATACTGAGAAAGTGCCATTAGGTAGAGAGCAACAGAGGAAATGTGGGAGGGAGCCCTGTGTGTATCTGAGGAACAGCATTTCAGGCAGAGGGAACAGCGAGTGCAAAGGCCATGAGGCACGTTTAAGAAGCAGCAAGGAGGCCAGCAGTACTGGAGCAATGTACCCTAGGGAGATGGGGTAGAAAATGAGGCCAGAGCTATGGGAGGACTGAGCAGAAGAGTGGCAATGAGACTGTAGGGTGGCACTGTTTACTGGCCTTACCTGTGTATATAAATTTTCCTCTCTCAGAACATAATCTTCCCTTTTTATAAAATGGGGCTTAGCATTGCCTCTGTCAGGACTAGCACAAATCCTAATAATAGTTGACATTTCTGGAAGGCTCGCTGTTTGCCAGGCACTAAGCACTTTTTGTTATGACCTCATCGCATTCTTACTTGCAAACCTTGAGGTTGATTCTATTTTTATCCCCATCTGACAAATGAGTCACTGAAGTCAGAGAGGGAAAGCCACCTGTTCCTGGCCACACAGCTGGTGAGGGCACAAGGGATCTGAGCCTTCCAGGGCCTGCTCCCCAGGTCCCCATCCTCTAACCTGAAGTCCCCAAGGCCCTGCTCAGACCTTAGTTTCTCAGTTGTCCCAGAGGCCTGACAATAAATGGCAGCTCATGTGCATGTGATGTTGTTGCTCTGCTCCTTCCAGGGATACAGCCAACACAGTGAAGGAGAAGTTTGGGAGGAAGCTTTATGAATCCTTGCTGGTGTGAGTGTCCCACCCTCAGTCCTGCACCCTCCTGGGCCCTGATCCTCTTATCACCCATTCCTAGATGCATAACCCTGCTCACCTTGCAGGGGGAGCCTCCCAGACATGAACAAGATGCTGGACAAGGAAGACTTCACTATGATGAAGAGAGCTATCTTTGCCACACAGGTAATGATTTGGACCCCTGAGCAGAGAGAGGGCAATGCCCAGCAGCCCCAGAGACAGCTTGACATGTTGGCTCTGACCCCAGATTTCTGGGAGTTCTGCTTTATTGGCAGCCCTTATCTGGGAATTAATTCTGAGGTCCACAGAAGGGTGGGACTGATAGAACTTCAATTCCCAGAAGCCCTTAGGTCAGTCTGCTTTCCCATGGGCAGCCCCTGCCACAGGGGCTGCTGGGAGTTCCTTTTAGTCCCCCTGGGATCCGTGGACAAAAGGTGAAAAGGAACATTAGAAATTCAAGAGGGCCACAGATGGAGAACTACTGAGAAGTACAACTCGTAGCTGTCCTTGGGCTTTGCTGCACATCAGCGGCATACTGGATAGAGCCAGATCAGCTAAAACAATTAGCCTTCCCTGTAGAACATTGAAAACTCTCAGCAGCTGTTGTTTCATGTCCCACTGGCTGTGCCTTAGTCTCCCAACACCCCTGGGAGTTGTAGCTTCTTCAGATTCCTGAGGTTAATGGAATTAGGTGGATGGGAAACCTTAGAGAAAATTGGCAACCACCAAATGAGAACTACAACTCCCAGCAGCTCCTGGGGCTTACCGCTACATTGACGCTTCCCTTGCTCCAGAGACTTCAGGGATTTAGAGGTCTTTTTTTCTCTGGTCTTTTATCCAAGGGTCTTCGGTACCTGTGGTCAGGGTTAGTCAGCCATTTCCTAGGGAATGGGAACCTAGACAGCCAAGTTGCACAAACAGCTGTGAACTGCTTTTGGAAACTGTAATTTCCAATAGTCCCTAAGGCTGTAAGCCTTTCTAAGGATGTTTCTGTCATGTGGCTGCTGGGATTTGTAGTTTCTACATTCCCTGGAGTCAGACGGAGGATGAGTAGAACTTTAATGAGAGAAATGATGGAATAGTTACAAAGAACTGTATATCCTAGCAGTCCCTGGGATTTCCTATCAGCTAGCTTTGTCCACCTCCAGTGCCTCTTGGGAACTGTGGTTTCTTTGGGCCTCTGTTGGGTTGGAGATGGAGAGAATTATAGGATGGCGAGTAAAGGGAACTGAGAGAGATTCCTTGGGTTTCTTTGATGACAGAGCCAAGAGTACAGAACAAGATAGCTACAACTTCCTGTAGTCCATGGGGTATGTTAACACTGGCTCTACCTCAAAGGCAGGTAGTTTCTTTTTAGCTCATGTGGTTAAAGGGAAAAGAGAACCTTGACAGATCCAAGTAGGAAATCTACAGCTGCTGGTAATCTCTTGGGCTTGTTGCCCCACAGCTTGAAGGGAATTGTGGTCACCTTGGGTCAGCATGGCTCATGGAGAAATAGGGAGCCCTCTGTCCTTTCCCTGACCACCACCCCCCCCCACTTGTGGCCCCTACAGAGGCAGTCTTTTCCCCCTGTGTGCACCCACAATATGCTGGATGACTCCTCAGACCCTATCTTGACCACCATCCGCCGAATTGGCCTCTTCAACAGTAGTGCCGACAGGGTCAAGGTGAGGGCGTTGGCCAGGTGGGTTAGGCGTGGCGGGGTTGGGATGGGATGGGTTGGGGAGAGCCTGGGCCTTACATTCCCCATCTCTCCTAGTTCATCAGATAACTGCTATTTTTAGGAAGAACCTTAACTTCTCAGGCAGATAGACTTAGATTCAAATCTTTGGCCTGCCACTGATATGTGACTTTAGACAAGTGTTTCACCCTCTCTGGGCCACTCTGGGAACCCTGGGAGTAGCTAAATAAGATTCCTGGGCTGAGCCCTTCTCTTTCATTGCTAGGTGATTTTCCACCCAGAATTCCTCTCTTCCACAAGCCCCCTGCTCCCTGTGGACTATGAGGAGTTTGTCCGTGGCTGTCACCTGGGGGTTTTCCCCTCCTACTATGAGCCTTGGGGCTACACACCTGGTGAGTGCAGCATGGTGGTGGGGTCCTGGTCAGATCTGGTGTGATCTGGGGGCAAGGCTCCTGCAGGCCCTAAGGCCCAGGCTCTTCCTCTGCCAAACAGGAATAAGGGCAATGGCTTGTTCTGCTACAGCATGTGTTTTTGTGGCACAATAGTTCATGTGATAAGTAACTAGAGGACTGATGTCTCAGTTTGCACGTGACTTCCCCCAGGTTGCTGATGTTTGGCCCCCCCCAAATGACAACAGCTGAATGCACAGTTCACTAACAGAGCTGAATGGGGCAAGGTCTCCCCCACCTGCCCTGGGGGCCCTTCAGCTCCACCTTCCTCCTGCTGGCTCCCTTTTGGCACAGGCTCTGAGTTGGAACAGCTTATTTGCAGTTCTCCCTGATGTGGGGCCATTTTGCTTTGGCATCAAACTCCACCCTTCCTCATATGTTTTTTAAGTTGTATTATAGTATTTCTTAAGCTAGGGGTTATTTAACAAGTCTTGTAAACTGCCCTTGCATGATACTTAAGAATTTTGCCAGTTTTTATTTCTACCATGTTTACAGTGGTGCATGGGTTTTATGTGGTCAGCCCCAATCCTATTTTTCCCATAAATCCTGTTATATTTAGTGCCTGTGTTTCCAGGTTAAGAAGGTTTTTAGGAACAGTTACATAAGAATGATAAACTCCTTGAACCATTTCTTAGGGTTCTTTAAGGTACTACATGAGATAATAATGAGAGACCTTTTCCTCTTGTCAAAACAAACTATGAAGCTATGATAAACAAAACACTATGGTGTAGCACTAGAAAGTACCAGGTTGTGAGGATTAAGTACTATGGTAGACATTGGCCCAGAGTTGTGCTCAATAAATTAGCATCCTTATCGCCCAGCTACATACTTTTCCTCATCCTGAGCCTTGGGGCAAGTGAATTCCCTTTTGTGAGCCTCTTAGCTTTCACTCTGAGGAACAGGGGCTATAATGCACAGCCTGGTTTTGTCGGCTCAGTGATTAGCTCAGCACAGCGCCTGGCACTTGGTGAATGTGCCAGTAGATGGCGCTGTTGAGACTTTTATTGCGATTTAAGAGGCTAGGAGAGGGGAAAGCTAAGTGGACCTTTCTCAACACCTTCCGCAGCTGAGTGCACGGTTATGGGCATCCCCAGTATCTCCACCAACCTCTCCGGCTTCGGCTGCTTCATGGAGGAACACATCGCAGACCCGTCGGCTTATGGTCAGTGCCCATACTGAGAGCCGAGACTTTGGGATCCTAGGGAGGAGGGGCGCAGACTCGGGTCACCAAAAGAAGAGAGAAGCAGTAGACACGTGGGTCCCAGGGGCAGGAAGAGTTCTGATGCCAGAGCGTCCCAGAGAGAATGAAGGTGTCCGCAATCTGTTTTCTGAGCCCCCGTCCTGGTCCGCACAGGCATCTACATTCTCGACAGGCGATTCCGCAGCCTTGATGATTCCTGCTCGCAGCTCACCTCCTTCCTCTACAGCTTCTGCCAGCAGAGCCGGCGGCAGCGCATCATCCAGAGGAACCGTACGGAGCGCCTCTCCGACCTTCTGGACTGGAAATACCTAGGCCGGGTATAAGTCCCTTCCCGTCCTCTGCTGCTGAATCAGCCGCTTCCGGTTCCGGCTCTGGCTCTTCAGCCCCAAAGGCTGGCGCTGGGGGCCCTGTCTCTTCATACATGCACCAATTGCTTGTCCCTTTAAGCAACTTCTGCAGGAGTGCCTCTTTCGACCTTAGTATATTTGCATAAGGGTGTGGCCAAGGAGGAATCTGCCTTGAGAATTCCGCCCCCGATAAGGCGGTGTGGCTCAAAGACTGTCCATTCACAGCTCTGCTTATCTACATGAGGGGTGGGGCCAAAAATGATAATTACCCCAGGAGCCTATTGGAAGGTGCAGGAGAGGGCGCTTATCTGTGTGGAATGTGTGGCCCGGGTTCATCCCTTCGCGCATCTGCTGGGCGTAAGGTCTGGCTCCAGTCCTCTGACGTCCTCTCCCCTTCCTTCTCCAAAGTACTATATGTCTGCACGCCACATGGCGCTGGCCAAGGCCTTTCCAGAATACTTCACCTACGAGCCCCACGAGGCTGACGCGGTGAGTGAACCTGGGATCTCTGGTGGGCCAGGAGTTAGAGTGCTGGGCTGGGAGTTTGGGGGGCGAACCCCTCCTAGAGTCGGAAGGCCTCAGGGGTGCTAGACTCCTGGGCAGGACTGCAGGAGTAACCCATCACTCCGGTTTGTGCTCACACCCACGAACCTAGACCCAGGGCTACCGCTACCCACGGCCAGCCTCTGTGCCGCCCTCGCCCTCGCTGTCGCGACACTCGAGCCCGCACCAAAGCGAGGACGAGGAGGAGCCTCGGGATGCGCTGCCCAATGAAGATGGCGAGCGTTATGACGAGGATGAGGAGGCCGCCAAGGACCGGCGCAACATCCGCGCCCCGGAGTGGCCCCGCCGCGCATCTTGTGCCTCTTCTACAGGGAGCAAGCGCAGCTCAGTGGACACAGCGCCCTCCAGCTCACTCAGCACCCCCAGCGAGCCCCTCAGCCCCGCCAGCTCCCTGGGCGAGGAACGCAACTAAGTCCTGCGCCCCACACTCCCCACCAGCCCTGCCTCCCTCACCTAGAAGGTGGATGCAGATCAGCGCTGTTACTAAACCCCACTCCAGATCCCGAAACTTCTGCCGGGTCCACAGCCCGTCCCTTTTGCCATACACTCCAGCCCCTCTAGCTCTGCTATTGGAATCCCCAGTACGCCAGAGTCCACAATGCCGTGCCTTTCTTGGCTTCCAGAATGCATATATGTGTCCTGGAGTCCACCCGGCCTGGCCTGGGTCCCAGAGGCCAGGCACCTGCCATTATTACCCTGCCATGGTGCCAGAGATTTTAGGAAACCTGGTCTGTAGCCTTCCAGGCTGGGGCTCCTAGAGCCCTTCTTGTCTTGCAACTTCTAACAGCATACACAGCAATGCCATGCTCAGGCCTGGCCTAGGGGCCCCCAAGCACTGGAAACCATGTAGTGTCTTTGCTAATGGGAAAATCAAGTCCAAAGCTGGGGCACTTTCAGGAACTTAACTGAATGCAGAAGGTCCTCCATTTCAACCCCAGAACTCAGGCTCCAGGCCAAGGCACTCATGTTTACTCCGATCTAGCCCTTCATGGGGTGTCTCACTCTGCCTGGAGGATCCCTTTACCCCTGCTCCCTTCTTCCTCCATACTCTGGCCAAGCAGAGAGGTGGGGCAGAACCACTTGGCTTCTCATTCCTACTGGAGAACATACAGTCTTGGTCTATATGCCTTTCTGGTCTATTCGGGACCAGATCTTACTCCTTCCCTGAATCTGAGTTCTCCCCCATGTTTTAAGACTGCTTCTGTGTCCTCCAGGGAATCACCCTGCTGAGGACAGAATTGGCTGTCTTCCTCCCCAGATCCCCCACTGACTAGGCCCACCACTAAACCACTGGGTTCTAGATCCTGGCTGCTGAATCTAGAATCTTACCACTGTGCTTCATCCTGGTCCCTTTTCTTTCTGGTCTAGAACTGAGCCCACTGAGTTCTAGAACCTCCACATTTACCTCGAGGCTCTTCCATCCTTAAGCTGTGCCCTGCCCCCAGCTTTGGTGACAGGGAGGGACCCCTCATGTGTGTTGTGCTGTCTGATGCACTTGGGGGGCAGAAAGAGTGTGATTGATGGGTGTCCACAGATGAAAAAATACATCTATATTTAAGAATTTCAGGTCTGGTTCAACGTGATGGCTTAGCGGGCCTTGCTCCTGGCCACTCCCTCCCCACTCCGGGTCCCTGATCCCTTGTCTGGATTCTACTGTCTTGGAGAGACTTGGATCGCTGCTCTGGACTATATCGTTATTTCAAGGGAAGGCACCTGTTTTGCTGAGTCTTAACTTGCAAGTGGCAAAATTTGGCTCGAGCTCTTTTTAGTAGAAAGGGGCTGGGTTACTGGAAAAGATCCATGTGTGGCTATTTAAAATCCTTGATAGCACTAGCTATATGCAAGTGGTCACATGTGGCTTGCAGTTACTCTGTTGAACAGTGCAGCTATAGAACATTTCCATCATTGCAAAAACTACTGGACAGCAGTAGCTTAGAGCATATTTCCAGGATTCCGTGGCCTCTGGTCTTTGTCCCTGTTGTTCCCTGCATGGCTCTATTATCAGGAAATGTTTTCTTTTCGGTTCTAACTAGGTCATGTGCATCTTTGAACCAAAGCGGGGAGTAGAAACTGTCTGGATTTTGATGTTTCTCCTGATTAGCCACTGTTGTGACACACAGAAGTCCCCCTTTCTCCCCAGAATCACAAGTGGTCACCAAAGTGGTGACAGCAGGAGGTACTGAGGGGACAAAAGAAGAGGTATCCAGCAGCTATTCTACCAAAAAGAGAAGGGGTAGGGGATCAGTTGCTAAGTTTTATAGCTTGGACCCAACAGCTAGCTGCCTGCTAAGCCATCTTGCAGATTGTTTATAGTTACCATTCGAAGAACTTGGCCCCAAGTTTCACATCCCTTTTCTGTGCTGAGCCCCAAAGCCCTACCTCAGCAGCTCTCACATATCTTGTGCTCCTGACTGCTTACATCCACTTGACTGGCTCTTCCTACTGTGTGTCTTGATTCAGAGTGTAACAAGCAACCTTTGGATGTCAGACCTAGATATGCTTCCTGGTTGCCATGGGCAATTTACCTAGTAATAGCTAAACTCAAATGGGCTCATGGGTTCTTAATTATACTGAACCTCCCAGGATTGAGCCAAAGACGGTACTTTCAGAGTATGGTACACTGCCAGCAATGTAATCATTTGCCAAAGCCTGTTTCTGATTACTGTCTAGCGTATCTGTCTTTCAGCTTTCAATCCCAGGTCTTAATAGATGCTAGTATCTGGGCACTGCCTCTGGGAGGGGCATTTTAACAGCCTGGCAAAGCAGTAAACCTGTGTTAACACACCCCACCCTACAGCTGACATCCCACCCCAAGAGAACAGGAAGTATATGGCAGGTGGGGGCTCTCTTCCCTGCCAGCACAGTCCAGCTAAAAGCCTTGTGAAACTAGATCACATACCTCACCCCCTCCCATCCACAAAACACATCTAGAAAACCACCAGCTGCTGCAAAAAGCTTTATTGTTTCCATTTGGTCCATGGCTTAGGAGACGGCTCCTTTATGGCTGCTGGGCTCCAGAGGCTCCTAGTCGTGCTTGAGGGTGAGCCTTTCAAAGAGATACTCTCCCAGTCCAGCCTGGGGACCAGCCAGCCTGCGGAGGTTGGTCAGGTGGTCGCCCATCTTCTTGATGAGTTTCACCTCCTCATCTAGGAAGTGGTTCTCCAGGAAGTCACAGAGCTGAGTGACAGAATAGCAAATGCTGCCACTCAGATAACAGCATTAACAGGTGGGGGAACGAGGCTCAGAAGGAAATTTGCCCAATCAAATAAAGCCAAGGATGAGTATGTTAACCTTCAGTTCAAGGAAGGTCTTATGTTGGGGGCTACTTACATGGGGGTCTGAGCGCTCAGAACCCATGGCATGCAGATCCAGAAGGGCCTGGTTTAGGTTCTTCTCCAGGACCACTGCGGTTTCCATGGCGTCCAGGGTTTTACCCCACTCATCCTGGGATGGCTTCTATACAGCCAGAAGATAAGACGACTCAGAAGCGGCCTCATACCCCTCAAGACTAAAACCACCATTTCCCTCCCCAGCAGCTAAGTGGGTTAAGAGCTTTGCCAGCACAGACATCCAAGAGCTTGTATCTACCACCGCCCCGGCCTCGAACTCCTACAACTACACCCCTCAGTAGACTACGATGCGGTCTGGGCTGCCACGTCTTGGAGTGACTGGGTGCGCCTCCATTTCTAGCTACACAGGATTGAACTCAATGTCCCAGAAGCCCAGAGAAGCCCAGGAGCCGCCTAAGCCGCTATGGTCAAGGCAGACTGAGTGCGCAGGAACCACTGGGGAAAAGTAGTCCGCTGCCCTCTCACTACTTACCTGCACTTCCTGGAAGAGGGCGCGGCCGCCGCGCTGGTTTTGCATCTTCAAGAGACGCTCGGCGCCCTCGCGCTTCTCCTCGGACAACTCGCGGAAGAAGTGGCCCACACCCTCCAGAGCCACATCGTCGCGGTCAAAATAAAAGCCCTGCAATAAAAGAAGGCGCGAACAACGGTTTAGCTGTAGGCAAGGCCGAGCGTGCTGACTCCGCCCTCTGACTACCAAACAGGACAAAGAAGGCCCGCGCCTGCGCGGAGGGCCGGTGCGCAGTTAGGAGAAACTTGGTCCGGGGGCGTTCTGGGGACCCTTACCAGAGAGAGGTAGGTGTAGGAGGCCCGCAGATACAGGTTGACCAGGCGGTTGATGCCGGCCTCCACTTCGGCAGTATAGTTCTGACGAATCTGAGAGCTCATTGTTGATAGGCAGTAAGGAGCTAAGCTCAAAACACGGTTTTGGTTGGTCCCGGTGAGAGTGGCTGACTGAGAAGACGGTTCCGAAGGCTGCGACTGGGAGAAGTTGAAAGGCGGTCGGAGACTGGTAGAAGGGGAGTCCGTGGGTCTGTTCCGTCCAAACACTGTTGAAGCAAGAGACAGATCCGCAGGACCGCCGGGAGTACTGCTAAGGGTCGTGGCCAAGGCGGCTTCTTTTATAGTGCGCGGGCCCTCGGAGGTGGGGAATTCAGGAAGAGCGATCGACCAATCAGCGGTGGTCTGAGGCGGGGCCCGGAGATCCTGCGTGACCAATCGGAGCAGACTGGAGTCCCGGTCCCCCCCGCCCAGAAGTGGGGAAGTCACGCGCCTGAAGCTAGAGGCTATTGTGAAATAGGGAATTTGGGGGTGGGGGAGTTTGCAGGATACAAGGGTCCCGGGGCCGATTCTGGGAAGTCATGGAATTCTGGGGGTCTTTCTGGTAGGTGGAAGATTAATGGGGACACTGGGAGCCCTGTAAATTGATGATTCTAGAGGTGTCTCAGGAACATAGGTTGGAACCTGAGGTTTTCTGAGACCTTGGTCTTCTGGAGCCTTGGGGCTTCCTCAGAGGTGCGGAGATTTCCACATGACTGGGGTTTGTTCTTGGCGATAAGGGGGCCCCGATGGTAAAGAAGTTTGGATGATATGCCTGGAACCTTGGGGATATCTTTAGTAAATGGGTTGGAGGGGCACCTGGAGCCCTAGGGTTCGCTAAAAGGCTGGGTGGGGGCTGCGGGGCATTTCTGTAGCCTTAGTGTTCATAATGGAAATCCGTATTTTTCTGGAAACTTCCTGGGGGAAGGGAGAGGTGGTCTTTAGGCCTTTGAGGTGATCTGTGAGATTTAAAGGACAGTTGAGCCTTGGGGTTCACCCCACCACACCAGGATTTAGGGAGAGGGATGTTTCTGAAAGCCTAGTAGGGGCTTTTATGAGAGGAAGGGGTTTTGGAGAGCCCGTAGGAGCCCTGGAGAGATTGTTAGCTACTTGGAATACTTTGGGGCCATTTCACAGACAGTTGTGTTTTGGGGAGCTACGGGGAGGGGTGAAATGACACTTAAGGGTCTCTCTCAGTGCTATTTTGAAGTAGAGTCTGGGAAGTTTGAGGTTGTCTTGCCTTAGAACTGCCCCTTCAAGGTCACTTCTAAAAGCCCTAGGGAAATGAGAAGGGTCTGATGACCTGGGGGTGGGATGTTTGTCTTCGACCAAAGTTCGTCTTTAAAGTGTGCCAGATCCGGGCTAGTGTCTGGGAGGCAGAGCTGGCTCAAAGCAGGACGCTACCCTTAACGGAGCTCCCTGTTGTTATGGGGGAAAAGGGGATACAAAGGTAGGAATTTGACCCTATTGAAGTGCCCTAATGGAGGCAGCCATGAGGATGGGGCGTAGGGGGAGAAGTCAGGGCCTGCTCTAGAGGGCCCACTCCAAGCAGCCCAGACAGGGTATCCCCTGACTGGCAGGATGCTGGGCCGGGCTGGCGTCTGGGGTCTTCCAGGGGTGGCTGGGCCAGTGACCAGGAGAGCAGCCATGCTGAGTCATGGTGACCTCAGCGCAAAGGGGCTCAGGCTGAGGGGCGGGTTGGGGCCGCTCACTGGCTTCCTCTCCCGGGGCGGATTGCAGCCTGGCTGGGACCTAAGTCCAGATCCTCTTTCCTGAGGAGCCACCCTGAGTGTCGTTTGTGTCGAGTCTGGTTTTTTTTCGTTCCCTTGATGCTTTCCCTGGGTTCCCGCCTGTGGCCATATTGCTCCTCTCTCTGGGCTGGTGACTCAGTCTCCCCTCACTACTCTAAAGTGACCTCTCTTCTCTGACTTGGTGTTTCTGGGGACACTGTGGGGGAGGGGCAGTTGCTCTAGGCACACAGTCACAATGGGGCTTGAGTTACTCATTCACCAAATTTCATACCTCAGCCAAAAGACCTTTAGCCTCAGGCAGGCCCTGCTGTGCAGAGGGTGATTTTCAAAGTGCTCCCTGGTAGAGAAAAAGAGGTGTGGCAAAGATGGAGTTGAGGGGCGATCATGGAGACAAGGATCCAAAGAGGGACAGAGACCCAGAGAGAAGGCACACCAGACCCATGACTCAGCACGAGGGATCTCATTCTCTCTAACCCCTTTCTCTGTTTCCCTTAACTGTGCTTCTGAGCTTAGCATCTTCCCTGGGTCTGCCCCTCCCTGGGAGGCCCCACCAGTAGTTACTGAGCCAGACCCCAGAGCTTCTCTCCCTCCAGCCCCTTCCCCATAGCCTGTTCGTCTCAAGCTAAGTCCCCTTCTCCCACCACAGGCTCAGACCTGGTCCTCTCCCTTGGACCCTCTTGTCCCAGACTCCTCAGCCTTCTGACCTCCAGCAGTTTCCCCACAGGACTCCAGAGCCTTCTCCTCCCCCAGGACTCCCAGTGTCTGCTCCCCGATTCACCTAAGGTAACTGTGCAGTGGTTCCGTATGACAGGTTCCAGGCCCTGATTCTCCCTGCCGCACTGCCCCCCAGCCTCCTCTGTTGGGCTCAGGTCTCGCCCAGTGCTGCCTCCACCGCCAACACCCGAGGCTAGCGCACGTGATCTCGAGCTGTCCTCAGGACTTCAGGCTCCAAGGGGGCAAGGCGGCAACCTAACTCATCACTAACCTACAGAGGGCACAGGGCACTCTCAGAAAAAGATGTGTCGGCATATAAAGCCTGGTCTCTTGCAAAAGCCAGGGAGCGGGCCCAGTGACTCAGACTCTGAAGTGTGGCCTGAAAGAGGTTTATTGCCCCCCAAGACCACTCCCTCCCACCCCCACCCACAATAATTACAAAAGTAAGAAAAACGCCCATGATCCCAGTCCCCACCCCTCCCAGAAAAATGCCATAATTTATGCAGAAAAAACAGTCCAAGGCAGCTGGTGGCCTCAGCCCATCTTCTTCCAGATGGTGAGCGATGCTGTGAGCACTCCGGCCACAAAGATGGTCACGGTCTGCCACGTGGGTGTTCCAAAGTAGGAGAGAAGGCCATCCTGGGGACAGGAACAGTCACTTCAGCAACTTGACCAAGGGGCAGCCCCTAGGCTGGCACATGAGGGATCAGGGAGGAAGAGGGGCCAGGGAGAGGTCAGAGGGGATGAGTGGGGGAAAGGGCCTTAGATTAGCAGGTACCAAAAAGTTGGGGTCAAAGCGTTACCAAAGAACTTCAGGGATTTCCAGACGAAGGAGGATCACCAGGGAGGGCAGAAGGCACTAGTCAGGCCAGGGGTCAGGGGAGTCCATGGGTACCAGACAAATGAGGTTGACCAGACTTATGAGGAAACACATTATAGACCACCTGGTGATCCCAAAATGGGGAGGAGGCACCACTGTGGTATACTGGGAAAGGCCCAGGGGTCCCAGAGGAGTCAGGGAGGGGAGTTAAGAGGCCTCACCCAACCACCCTGGTCCTGGATCCAGCCCAGCAGCCGCTCTCGAAGGAAGTCCAGCGTCCAGCCCATGATGGTCCTAATTAGTTCAGGCACCTTGGTGCACAGGGCCTGCAGGGTGTGGGGTGGGCCTTAGAGCTGGAACCTTATCTCCACTACCTGGGGACAGTGGCCCCAAACCTCTTCTCAAGTCCGCCTCCCCTCCTGCCCCCTGAAGTTTCTTTTCCACTCCAAATGAGCTACATACATTTTTAATTATTTCCTGTCAACTGCCCTGCTCACAAACCTTCCATGGCTCCTCAGTACCCCTGGGGGATAAAGACTAAAAGGCACAGCTCAGCCAACAAGGCCCTGTGTGAAGGCTCTGACTCGATCACGTTCCAATTTTCCACTTTTCTGTGCGTCATTGGCCTTCTTCCGTATCATCGTTCCCACCAAACTCTTCCCTACCTCTCAGGACCTTTGCATATGCTGATTCTTCTGCCTAAACAAGCCTCAAGCAAGCAAATTTTCACGCATCCCCCAAGCTTGGGTCTAAGGTCACGTCCCCAGAGGGCTTTTCTGACCTTCAGACCAGGTAAGTCCTGATACACTTCAACCATGACCTGCTCCCCAGTTGCTTTTCCTTCCCCTTGCCCCCTCTATCTGGCTGCTTCTTCCATTGTCTCCAGCTCCATATGCAGTCTACCATCACTGGGACTGCTGTCCCCAGCACCTCCAACATTCAAGCCACATCAGCTCAATCTTGCAAACCTATCAAGAAATCTACTTCCCCACCTCCCCTGCTCCCACCTGAGTCCAGGTCAGTCATTGTTCGCCAGAACTGTTACAGGTACTGCTGCCCTTGTGTCCCCTAAATCCCTTTTTCTACTCACAGTAGCCAGAACAATTTGTTGTGCTTCCTGTTCCCCTGTTTTATCATGAGAATCTTCACAAAGCAAAGTTAGAATTTTACAGCAAACAGGAGTATACCCACAACCTATATTCCACAATTAACATTTTGCTACACAGGCAAGAGTAATCTTTTAAAGTTATGAATCAGGTCCCCTCACTCTTCTAAAACCAGCCGGTCACTTCTGTCCCACTCAGCATAAAGAGAAAGGCTTTACAGTGGCCCACAAGAGCCCTTGCAATCTACCTTATCTCCCACCCAACCCCCTCCTGTGTTCTAACCACACAGGCCTCCTCCCTGCCCTCGACATACCAGGCTTGGTCCTACCTCAGGGCCTCTGCACATGCAGTGCACTTTAACATGCCTTTTTTGCCTGATCCCTATACATCACTGCCTCTTTCTTGTTGCTGCAACTTTGGTTTTACAAGTCTTCCCTGACTCCTTTGCACAATCACATCACCTTAGTTTATGGCTCTCGGCACTCATCTGACGACGGGAGCTCTGTGAGAGCAAGGACCTAGACTGTTCTGTTCGGAGCTGTATCCTTATACATCAGGGTGCCAAGTACAAGTAGGCACACAGTAGGCCGAACAGATCTTTGTTGAATGAACCAATGAATGAAGCAGCAGACAACCAGCCCACGGCTGTCTCTCCAGTTACTGGGCTGCCACGGGTTGACCTCACAACTCTGAGGAGGAGGTATGAGGGGAGCCTCCCTGGGCTCACTGCCCTGCAGATGCCCACCTTCAGCACCAGTTTGCTGGCAAAGTAGAAGAGGGCGACAACCCGGCCCCAGTTGAAGTTGCCGTCGGAAAACATATCGGCTGCCACTCGGAAAAAGACCTCGCGGGGGGAGTCTGTGTCGACAGCTGCAATCATCCTGCGGGAAAGAGGACGGCCAGTGCTGGGCAGGGGAACCAGGCAGAATGTAGAAACCTGGGCAGTCAGCCCATTCCAAAGAGAAGGAAACTGAGGCCCAAGCCAGGCTGCAGTGAAAAGCAAGATGCCAGTGTGGGGGAAAAGGACAACCTGGACACTCAGGAAGGTGGG
This sequence comes from Smutsia gigantea, assembly GCA_032199065.1. Classification (NCBI taxonomy): domain Eukaryota; kingdom Metazoa; phylum Chordata; class Mammalia; order Pholidota; family Manidae; genus Smutsia; species Smutsia gigantea. The sequence goes on along the minus strand of JAVSCE010000294.1, from coordinate 93,308 downwards.
GAAAATGACTCCCTGAAGGAGTTTCAGGATCTGAGGGAGGGTAGGGCTGGGAGTCCAGAGTGCCGAGTCCAGGGATGGGGCCCTAGACTCCTGGGCCTGAGGGCCTGAACTCCAGGCTCCTAGGGGAAGAGGGATTGGGAGCTGGGATTCCTGGATTCTGAGGGAGGACACCAGTGGCGGGACTCCTGGATCCCAGGGGCCACACCTTTGCAGCTCCATGTTACTGTCCAGTTCATCTCCGATACGCTTGAGACACTCGCTCAGCTTCTTGGTGGATGCGTCCTGGGGAGTCTGCTCCAAGGCCAGCTCAGGTGTCTCCCCCACCATTGGCCCTGCTCGATCCTGGATGAAACTAGAGTGCAAATGGGGGGCAGGGTACAGAATCAGAATGGGGTGTCACTCCTCAAATGTGCTCCGCAATAATCAGACCTCAAACTCACCCCTGAAGCAAAAGGGCCCCTGTCTTCATGATCTGCTCAGAGCTGGTGGGCCCTAGAGGAGAAAGGAGGGAAGAGGTGCCTGGCCCTTGCCCCTAGGGGATCCAGGGAACTGGGATTGCTTATGATGCCTGAGGAAGGACGACACTAGGGGGCCCTGGACTTCTAGGTCCCTGGTGGCTAAAATGCCTGGGGGACCTGGGCCACTGAGTCCCTGATGGAGAAAGGCAGGGGGCCTGGGCCTGTATCCTACATTCTTCCGGTGGAGGAGGCTAAGGGAACACTTCATGCATCTTGACCCTCCTCCTGAAGGGGCAAAGGGGAGACCAGCCCCTCCCACCAGGAAGTGGTGCCGGCGACAAGCCCGGGCCTGCCCGGGGCTTTGGGTTCCAGGGTCTCTGGCTTCTCTGGGGTACAAGACCGTTAGGAAGCAAGGGATCGGAGCACGGAAGCCAGAGAGCCGAGAACCCGCCGGGAGGGCGGGGACTGGAGGCTGGTAGCGCCCGATCCGGGAGTTTCTGCCCCAGAGTGCTTGGAGATCGCACGGCCCCAGACCGACAGGAGGGATCGTGGGACTGGCTGGTGGGGGGGCTTGCCCTCCTCCCGCCCGTCTGCCTCCCGCCTCACCCCCGTCTCTGGGTTGCTCCCCGGACCCGTCCATCACTGCCGCTCCGGCCGCCGCCTCTCGCCGGGTGCGCCCGGGCGGCCGCAGCACGCCCCGAGTCACGTGAGCGCCCCGCTGGCCGTGCGTCCTCGCACGTGATCGCCCCGCAAAATGGCTGTCGCCCCGCAGGGGCTGCCGTGTCACGTGGTCGCGGCTGCTTTACCTGTTAGGAAGGAGGTCCCTTCACGTGGCTGTCCAATCCGTTCTGCCCTTGAGGATTGGCTGTCTCGGCGCCCTTCTGCCTGCCACTCGTGCAATCGCGGCTATACCTCATTCATTCCTGCAATCTTTTGAGAAGTTTCAAGAGAGGAAAATCAGAGGCCAAAAACAGCATTCACTGAAGCAAGACATTCAGGTGACTAAAGCCTTTGAGTGTTTATGTGCAAATAAAAGAAATATGAATTTCAAAAGCTGACAAGACTAATCTCTGGTGATAGATCAGCAGGGTATGGACAGATGAGACAGGGACCATGGGTTTAGTCAGAGTAGGGTAAGGGGCACCGGAAAAAAAAAGGCAACGCAAGATAATCACAGTCAGAACAACCTAACAATGTACAAAGAAGTCCCTTTAGAAACTCTGTGTTAAGCATTAGGCAAAGTCAGAGTCACCCTAATTTTCTAGGGTAAAGATACCAGACTAGGAGTATAGACATTCTTCAGTGAAATCAGTTAAAGCTCAAAAGGCTAAGAGCAACTTGGCCTGGAATGTTTGAGTGTTCTGCAAATAAAGAAAAGTAGCTCAGTACAACCCATGACTTTATTGTATCAATTAGATCATGACACTGTAAAACATACCTTAGCCTGTTAAAAGGCCCAGTTTATTTTTAACTGTATCTATGTGCTGTTTTCCCTTCCCTAATCCTTATCAAGTAATCTGTAACCTGAGCAAAAGATTAATTTAGTACGCAAACCCAGTTATAAACAGCCCAAAAAGTTAAGAAGATTCTTAGCGCTCTAGCAAACAGGGCGGGGCAGGCGGTCTTCATTGATATGCTCCAAGAGGGGAAACTGCTATCCTGAGAAAGAAACAGAGCAGCAAATTGGTTACTCATCTGCACCCCTAGCCCTTTACCCCCATTCCTGAAAATCCTCAACTGCACATAAAACCCCTAGGCAACAACACAACCACGAGCTCTCTTGTCCCCTCCTGGTGTGAGCCAGGAACTCTGTCCTCTCACTTTATCTCTAAATAAAAGCCTCTGCCTTGCTCTCCTACACTGAGTGTTTGCAAAGTTCATTCTTCAGCTCCGTGAACAAGAACCCCCGCATCATCTTTGGGGGCTTGTCTGGGATCACTTCCGAGGTGAATATCGGCATCCAAACTTTCCTTTTTCTTTCACTCTCCTTATACAAGGAAGCTGTCTATGGCACTCAAAATCCGGAGCTTGTCAGCCACTTAAATGGGACTACCCAGCTGCCAATCTCAAAGTCTCGAGTAACAGATTCCCCTGGGTTTCCCTCAGTGGATCCCCCATCTCCCTTGGGAGCTGGGAATGTCACCTGAGTGGAGACCAGGATTCCCTTTCAGAGGCATCTTCTTGGATGCGAGGGACTGAGGAAAGCCATGGGCAACTGTGAGAGCTACACTTCAGCAGCTTCTCAAAGGTCCACGTGTCTGGAATCAGACCCCGACAGCACGACTGGGTATCCGTGAGGAGTGTCTCTTTCTCTGTCTGTCGGACTTCCAGCCTGCTTTTTCAGGCTGCCCTGGCCTCTGAGTGAGGCAGGGCTGCTCCTTACTTCCTTTACATGCTCTCTGTGTGCCTCTAACTTCATCAATTTCATAGAACCTGATGCTCACCACCGCAAGGTAGGAGATCCACGCTTCACTCTTATTCCTGACTTAATGCTGCACTTTTTAATCTCATAAAATGTGTCTGGGCACCCGTTAGCCACCTAAAAGATGATTAGCATTGGCTACCAGTCTTAAGTCTCCGGTGAAAGGTTTCCTGGTGTCTGCCGCTCCTTGATCCCCAGCCTCTGGACTGGAATGTCGGGGAGTGGCTGAGCCGATTTCCTACTTTCCTATCCTGATTTGTGGACTCCAAGGGCAGACTGGACTAGTAGACAGTGGTTCTTGGATCCCGGCTCGGCCGATTGAGCCAATGGAGCAGAGTGAACCTCCTGCTAGGCTGCCTCACAGATCAGATTTGCTACAGTGGGTGACTGGCTAGATAATTCCCAGGCAGTGGCAGAAACTGGTGTTTAAGAGTATAGACACCCCCCTCCATAACTGTACATGTAAATGGCACCATTTAAACTCTAGCCATGGCTCTATTCTATTGATCTCTCTTCACTGGAGGCAGTCTTCCTGGGGCTACGGCATTTCCTTATTTGCAGCCCATGGAACTGGCAGTGAGAGGTCACACAGTGCCTGCACTTACTGGACAGGCAGGGGACTCTCAAAGAATGATCCCGAGTGTACTATGCTAAAGCCTAGAAGTGCACAGGAACTAGAGTCTGGTTCAGGACTCCCAGAAGGGGTGAAGTAAGAGCACACTGGTGAGGTCCCCACTAAATTCAGAGCTCTGAAGCAACTCTTGCTTTAGTGGGAAGGCAAGAGGGAAGTCAAGGTACAGGCTATCCTGGTAAGGAGTGGTTAAGTCTGGTAGGCCTGTAAGAAGAGGTGATGGACCACTGTCACCCAGACTCCAAGGTGAGGTGGACGCCCTCACAGAGGAAAGGCCAACCAGGTGTGGCACACCGGTCTTTCTCTCTCTTCCAGATGGGACCTTCCTCTTAAAGCCAGACTCCCCTCTGGCATGCATTCTAAAGAACTGGGAGCAGTTTGATCCCCAGATCCTGAAAAAGAAGTGCCTTATCTTCTGCACACAAGCCTGGCCTCAATACAAACTCTCCGATGGAGAGGCTTGGCCCCTGAGAGAAGTATACAATATAATAAGGTTATGCAGCTAAATTTATTTTGCCACAAGGAAGGAAAACAGTCAACGTCCTGTGGACTACTACAATATAAAATTGGGCATTCCAAAAACTTCCAAAATTGTGATAGAAGATATTAAGCATTAATGCTAATTTAAGTTGAACTGGAATGGACATGTCCTTCTGGTTATCAGCTGCCTAAGTTAGCAATCAATAACTAATACACCCAGGATAATTATGGCCTATTTATAGTTGAGGAAACTGAGGCCCAGAGAGGGAGATGGAAATTGCCAGAGTTGTCCAGCTCTCCCAGGCGCTCTCAGGTCTCCAGCTTGGCAGCTGTGTTATTTGGAGAAGGGTTTTTTTCACTGAGCTCCACTCATAGGTCCCAGCCTCCTCCATGGCCTCCAGCCTCCAGTCCCTCCCCTCCAGCCCATCCCCCACATGGATTTTCTGGACCCAGAGCTGACCCTGGCCTTCCCCTGCTCACAGCCGTCCCATTGTTCACTGGTAATAATGTCTCTTACACATTATTATAAGACAATGAATCTGGTAGAACCTGTTATTTATTATATATCCAAAGAGAAAAGAGGTCAAATGATACTTTAAGACTCTTCTAAGAAACGAAAATACAGTTTATAGATATTTAAAGTTACAGATGTATATTAAAACATACATTATAGATGGAATCTGAGTGTGGCTTATCTGGGTCCCCTGCTTCACATTCTTTCCACAAGGCTATAAAAAACGGTGTCACCTGGGGTTCTGGTCTCATCTAAAATCTCAACTGGGCAAGAATCCATTTCCAAGCACACTTACATGTTGTTCAGAAGATTCAGTTCCTTGCGAGACGTTGGACTGAGGGCCTCAGGTCCTTGCTGGCTACTGGCTGCAGGCTAGTCTGTTTTTTGATCTGGGCCCTCTTAGGGCAGCTCACAACATGGCGTCTAGCTTCATCAAAGTGAGCAGGTAAGATCTCAAGCTAGACTGGAGTCAATCTATTACAACCTAGACTCAGAAGGGACATCTCTTAACTTTTCCCATTTGCAGAGGTCACTAGACCCAGCACACTTACAGGAGACAGGATTATACATGGACATGAATACCAGGAGGTAGAGGTCACTGAAAGCCATTTTAGGAACCAAATACCATGTCAGGAAAGGAAGAACCCTTTGCACACTCGTCAAGGGCAGCCAGGGAGAGGAATATCTGATGGGCGGTGGGAGGGCTGAGTTTTTGGGGGATGGGGAGACCCAGCTGCTGATCTAAATTTCTTGGATGGCAATGAGTAGGATTCTAATTCTGCTTAGACATATTACAAACAAATCTCTCTTATGTTGTAAAAGTGATGGTACCAGTTATTATAGTTAGCTATTGCCGTGTAACAAATCAGCCCAGAGTTTAGTGGCTTAAAACAGTAACTCTCACTTTATTCTTTCATAGGCCCATGGGTAATAAGACTGGGAAAGGCTTAGCTGGGCAGTTCCCCATTGGGGTCACTGGGTTTTCAGTCACACAGTGGTTGGAGCTGGAACAGCAAAAAGGTTGAAGCAGTTGGGGCCTGACTAAGCATCTATTTTCCCGGAGCCTCAAGGATTTCCATGTGATTTCTCTGTGTGGGTTAGTTTGGGTTCCTCACAGCTTGGTGGCTTCAGGGCAACTGAACTACTTGTATGATGGCTGAAGGTCTTGAGCACCCCAGTTCACAAACAAGAGATTGCATTACCTTTCTTGACTGAACCTCAGAGGTCCATGCAGCATCACTTACGCTGTGTTGCAACAGCTACAAGTGAGTCATGAGCACAATTTTCAAAGGAAGGGGAAGCCAACTCCACCTCTTAATGGGGGAAGTGAGTGGGGACGAGAGATCTTTGGAAAAGTTAAGGTGGCATAGCAACTCATCTGCTTTAGCAAAATCTAATGTAACAGTGGCTTAAGCAACACTGAAGTTTATTTCCTGCTCACATAAGAGTCTAAGAATATGCAATCTCAAGTGACAATCTCCATGATGATTAATCTTGTGTCAACTTGACTGGGCCACAGGGTGCCCAGGTATTTGGTCTAACATCGTTCTGGGTGTTTCTGTGAGGGTGTTTTTGAATGAGATTAATATTTAAATTGGAGATTTAGTAAAGCAAACTGTGTTCCCTAGTGTGGGTGGGCCTAGCTGGTCAGTTGAAGGCCTGACTAGAAAAAGGCTGACCCTTCTGTCTGACAGCCTTTGAACTAAGACGTCAGGCTTCTTCCTGCCTTCGGACTCAAACTGACACATCAGCTGTTTCTGGGTCTCCAGCTGCCTGCCTTCCAATGAGAACTACACCATCAGCAATCCTGTTACTCTGGCTCTTGGACTTGCACTGGCACTAAACTTTGACTCTCCTGAGTCTCCATTTGTCCAACTAACCCTGCAGATCTTGGGGCATGCTGACATCCATAATTGTGTCTTTTCTCTATCCTTCTAACTTGTTGCTCTGCCATCCACAACACGTACCTTCTGTTGCATATTGTAAGACAGACACACCTATATGCCCAAAACCACATCCCTACTCAGGTACCAGGAAGGGAGAGGATGAAAGGGAAGCCATCCTCTTTGCCTTTTAAGACCATAACGCAGATTCTGTACATATCCCATTGGCTGGAGCCTATTAACGTGGCAAGAACAAGTTGCAAGAAAGCCTAGGAAATGTAGTCTAGCTGTGCAGCCAGGTGTCCATTGAAAACTTCCCTATCACGGGTGAATGATTATTAAGGGGACATCTAGCCATCTTTACTTTACAAAAGATTAAAGACAAGTAAGCAGAGGGCTGAAACACATGTAGTGATAGCTGAATGATGGACAATGGGACTTGGAAAACAGTAGAAAACTCATTTGATTGATGTCTAGTCTCATGTGTTCTAAAACTTCTACCAAATTGCTTATTTGCTCAAAGTGAGAGTTATTACAGTGTCATTGTAACTCCAGGGAGAGGAAATGCTGGGGCAAAATACCCCAAAAGCTGAAATCAGTCAAAAGGAGAAATAAAGTTTAAAATCTGTTTATTGCTTACAAACTGCAGTCTGGGGCCATCTGTTTCCTGCTCCGGCAGAAGCAAAACCAGACTTCCCCTTAACCTCTCAGGTTCAGATAAGCCCTCAGGTTGCCCAGGGAATTACCCATTGATACGGAGATGAACCTTTATCCACCCCTGAGGAATGCCTATTGATATGCAGATGCACTAAAGCCAGACAAGATATTCTGGAAATACTACAATTTTACCCACAGTCATAAACCCTATATATCCATCTTTATCTTCTAGACCCTTGTAGAACTGAACTCCTGGACTATCTCTGGTTGATTGAGGACATGTGACCAGTCTGGGCCAGTGAACTGTGAGAGGTTATGTAGGCTCTTTTTGTGTCAGGGCATTTACGTTTTGGTACCAGAGCCTCCAGGGCATTCTTTCCTTGGCCACCTTGACTGGCAAGACTTCAGACCTTAGTGGCTCTATCAGCCTGGATCCCAGACATATACAGACCAGAACCTTTAGCCAATACATATGAGTTGGAAATAAACCTGTTATGCTATGTTGAGATTCGAGGGTTGTTTGTTATTGCAGCATAACCTATACTCACTACTACAGAAAACTATGAGTTAGACCTTGCATAGCGTATAGTTAACCCTAATTCATTGGCCAAGCTAAAGCCTTCTTCCAACTGCTTGTAATTTGGGTGGGGCTGACCGCCTAACCCTGCTGCAAAGAGAGGCATTTTATCCAGGCTTGGCCCATAAGGCCATCAAAACTCTTGTGAAGGCAAATGCCTTCTTTCCTGTTGAAATGTTTTTTGTACTGTATTGGAAGTCTGGAGCTTCTGGAGACCAGTTTGAAAAAAGCCTGACCTCAAGGTGAAGGACCATCAGCTAACATTTATTGAGAATGTACTATGCACTAGAGGCTATTCACATGCCATCCCATTTAATTCTCACCAGAGCGTGGTTAGTACCTATCTCCCCATTACTGATGAAGAGATAAGGACAGAGAGAGGCTGGGGGGAGTGCAGTTAGAGACCCCTCCTACCCACACACTATTCCCAGTCCAAGGTTACACAGGCTATGGCAGGCAAATTATGGATTTGTCTGCAGATGTCTGCTCCAGAAGCTCGTGAGAAATGTTATCCTGACTCTGCCTTCCTCCCCCTCCCCACATCCTTCCACCAAATTATTTTCCAGTGACTCCTTTGATGGTGGGCTCTCTCCAGCTCCCTCCCAACCACCAAGACCTCTGTAGAAGCCATGTCTTTATTTACTGAAGGTATTCATTTATCAGTGTTTGTCTTGGGGGAAGGTGACTCCAATAGCCTTCCTCACTTCTTCAAGGATGTCAGCCATGAGCTCACTTTCCGCCAGGGGAATCACAGGACTTTCCTTCAGGCCTAGGGAAGAGTTCAGTTAGAGGTCCTCCTACTCACACCGCCAAAGACCACAAGGACTACAATTCCCGGAATCCCATGAGGCACAGTACTACACGGTTCAGGCAGATGGATACCCCAAGAAGTCCTGGGAGATGTAGTTCTGGCTGAGGGACGGGGTGGAGGCTTACCTTCTCTACCAGTCTTGCCCCACCACCCTGTCACCATTCTACCCCAATCTTTCATATCCTTACCCTTTCGTAGGCACTCCCGGACATGCCTGGCCTCATAAATCATGCCTATTCCATTTGTAAAATTGAAGTCCTTGTTTGGAGCTGGGGGCAGGGGGAACTCCTTGTGCTCCCCCTTCAACACCAGCTCTGTTGGGCACCAGCATGGGTTCATGATCTGGGAAGAAAAAACAGGTGGGGTACTGCTGGGGGTTCCTGCCAGGTGATGTTCAGGGGCTTCCCTCTCACACCTGGTGGCTAAGGGCTGGTTGCCTTCCCTCTTTAGGGAGATTTGCCTCCACCCCATGCAGCACTGTTATCTCACTAGAAGCCTGTCTACTCATCTCCCCAGGGGCAAATCCCTCTCTAGCCGGGTCTGAGGCCTGGCGAAGACAGCTTATCTTCACTTCTGTGTAAACTCTTTGTGAGCAGGAGACTTAGACAATCCAGAACCTTCTTATCCACTAGCAGGGTTGATTTTCTAGTCGAAAAAAATTATTAGGACTAAATCATTAAAGCCCTGGGAAGCCTAAGTTATTCCCATTCCCAAGTCTAGGCCAAAACTGAAATGGAGAGATGCAGCTGCAACAAGGTCTAAATTCTTCTGCTAAGAAGAGGATTTCTTTCTTGCAACACGGCCGTAGGAAGCCCAGTGAAGTGGCTCTTTGGCAATGCCCAGATCCTGTCCTTGAAGGAGCACCAAAGGTCACAACTGCCCTCTATGCATGTTTGATTATAACTGGTTTCTCCTCGAGCCTAAGGATTTTTGACAGACAACAGATTCACCCTCAGGAGGGAGTCTGGTGGTCCAAACCCCACCCGATGACCCAGTGGTTGAGGATGGATTCCTTAGCAACAGTACAGGAAAAGGCTGGTCCAGCCCACATCCAGCTCCAATGGCCACAGCTGACCTGCTCCTGTTGCTAAGGGCCACAGTTCCCTGCTCTTGGACCCACCCCAGCCTGGGCGGTGTGCCTCACCTGGGCCATGCCCTTAGTACCGCTCACAAAGGCTGTATTGGTGAGCTGGGCAGTGATGCTGCAGGTGAAGCTGGCATGGACCCCTCCTGGGTATTGGAGCAGCACAGTGACAGTGTCATCCACACCTGGAGGAAAGCACAGCACAGGGTTAGGCCTGGCTTCAAGTCCTGCCTCTGGGACCTTGGGGAAGAGACCTGGTCTCTAATAATATATCAGCGAAAAAGAAGGAAGCAACGACACACTACCCATGGAAGAAGCCTGAAAATACTTACATTAAGGGACAGAAGCCAGACACAGACGGTCACGTTATAGGATTCCATCTGTGTGAAATGTCGAATATTTGGCAAATGCCTAGAGCCAGAAAGTACATTAGTGGTTCCTAAGGGGAAATCCCTAAAAATTGGGTGTGAGGGATTTTTTGTTTTTTGTTTTTTGTTTTGGAGTAATGATCTATCCTAAAATTGATTGTGGTGGTAAATGCACCACACTGTATCGTCAAGCCAGGGAATTATACACTTAAAGTGAATACATTGTATGGTATGTGAATTATATCTTAGTAAAGCTGTTATCAATCAGTCAATCAACAAACATGCTAAAAAAAGCAAAAAGATACTTCACCTCTCTCAGCCTCAGTTTACTCCTCTGTAAGTAAATACCTGCTGTACAGGATTGTGAAGATCTGTTTCTTCATCTCACAAATGGGGATAATACGAGAACCATCCTCATACAGTTGTTACAAGTATTACATTAAGTGATGTAAAATGCACAAGGTATTTAGAAGGTTATTTAGGTGACAATAAGTGATATATAAGCACTAATTAAAAGTTAAATTAAATACAGCATGTAAAGTACTAGGTTGGTTCTGAAACACATCAGGCATGCCATAGATGGAAGAACCTACTGACCCAGTTCTCTTCGGTTTCAGATAAGCCTAAATTCTTGTCTTGGATTTGATTTTTGAGGCTGAATAAATTACTTCCCCTGTCTGCACCTCAGTTTCCCCGTCTACAGAATGGGAGCAACTGTAATATACCTACATCAGGGAGATCATAGCTATAATAATCCTAATGCACTGAAAACTACAAGACACTCATGAGAAAAATTAAAGAAGATACCAATAAATGGAAACACATCCCATGGTCATGGATAGGAATTAATATTGTCAAAATGGCCATCTTGCCTAAAGCAATCTACAGATTCACTGCAATTCCTATCAAAATACCAACAGCACTCTTCAATGAACTAGAGAAAATCGTTCTAAAATTCATATCAAACCAAAAAAGACCCCGAATAGCCAAAGCAATCCTGAGAAGGAAGAATAAAGCTGGGAGGATTATGCTCCCCAACTTCAAGCTCTACTACAAAGCCACAGTAATCAAGACAATTTGGTGCTGGCACAAGAACAGACCCATAGACCAATGGAACAGACTAGAGAGCCATGATATAAACCCAAGCATATATGGTCAATTAATATATGATAAAGGAGCCATGGACATACAATGGGGAAATGACAGCCTCTTCAACAACTGGTGTTGGCAAAACTAGACAGCTACATGCAAGAGAATGAACCTGGATTATTGTTTAACCCCATACACAAAAGTAAACTCGAAATGGATCAAAGACCTGAATGTAAGTCATGAAACCATAAAACTCTTAGAAGACAACATAGGCAAAAATCTCCTGAATATAAGCATGAGCAACTTCTTCCTGAACGCATGTCCTTGAGCAAGGGAAACAAAAGCAAAAATGAACTCATGGGACTACATCAAACTAAAAAGTTTCTGTACAGCAAAGGACACATCAACAGAACAAAAAGGCATCCTACAGTATGGGAGAATATATTTGTAAATGACATATCCGACAAGGGGTTAACATCAAAAATATATAAAGAACTTACACGCCTCAACACCCAAAAAGCAAATAACCCGATTAAAAAATGGGCAGAGGATATGAAGAGACAGTTCTCCAAAGAAGAAATTCAGATGGCCAACAGACACATGAAAAGATGCTCCACATCACTAATCATAAGGGAAATGCAAATTAAAACCACAGTGAGATATCACCTCACACCAGTGAGGATGGCCAGCATCCAAAAGACTAAGAATAACAAATGCTGGCGAGGATGCGGAGAAAGGGGAACCCTCCTACACTGCTGGTGGGAATGTAAGCTAGTTCAACCATTGTGGAAAGCAATACAGAGGTTCCTCAAAAAACTAAAAATACAAATACCATTTGACCCGGGAATCCCACTCCTTGGAATTTACCCAAAGAATACAACTTCTCAGATTCAAAAAGACATATGCACCCCTATGTTTATTGCAGCACTTTTTACAATAGCCAAGATATGGAAGCAACCTAAGTGTCCATCAGTAGATGAATGGATAAAGAAAATGGTACATATACACAATGGAATACTATTCAGCCATAAAAAAGAAACAAATTCTACCATTTGCAACAACATGGATGGAGCTAGAGGATTTATGCTCAGTGAAATAAGCCAGGTAGAGAAAGACAAGTGCCAAATGATTTCCCTCATTTGTGAAGTATAACTATGAAGCAAAACTGAAGGAACAAAATAGCAGCAGACTCAGAGACTCCAAGAAGGAACTAGTGGTTACCAAAGGGGAGGGGTGTGGAGGGTGAGTGGAGAGGGTGGGAGAAGGGGATTGAGGGGTATTTTGTTTAGTACACATGGTGTGGGGGATCATGGGGAAAACAGTGTAGCACAGAGAAGGCAAATAGTGAATCTGTGGCATCTTACTACACTGATGGACAGTGACTGCATTGGGGTATGGGGGGGACTTGATAATACGGGTAAATGTAGTAACCACATTGTTTTTTCATGTGAAACCTTCATAAGAGTGTATATCAATAATACCTTAATAAAAAAACAATAATAATTTAAAAAATAATTCTAATGCAGAGGAAGCACTTGATAAATGGGATCTGTTATTTTTTTTAACGAGTATCTCTTTTTAAATTATTTATTTTATTAAGGTATCATTGATACACAATCTTTTTTTTTTACTGTTAGGTTTCGGTTAGGTGTACAGGGAGGATAGGGTTACAGTTCTGATATACAATCTTATGAAAGTTTCGTATGAGCAACATTTACCCATATTATCAGTCCCCCCACACACCCTATTGCAGTCCCTGTCCATCAGCGTAGTAAGATGCTATAGTCACTACTTGTCTTCTCTGTGCTATACTGCCTTCCCCGTGACCCCCTTACAATATGTGTGTTAATCATAATGCTAAATGGATCTGTTATTATAGCTACTGTTTAGCCTAGAAATCAGTCAGATATTAGACTGAGACAGTGTACTTTCACCTCATGTATTGTTTTCTCGGTTATTCACTGTCTTCTGTGGTGCTATTTGCAAAGATGGTCACAGTTACTCCTCTCATACCTCTATGAGTGACCTTTTGCAATATGATTCTATCTCCTTCAATGAAGAAGTGGAGTCTATTTGCTCACCTCTGAAATCTGAGCTACCTTTGGGCTATGGAACAGTAGCAAACATGGAACAAGCAAAGATTTGAAAAGTGCTTGCATATTGAGGCCTGCCTCCTTTGTGCTTCATCCAAAACTCTGAACCCACGATGTGAATGAGCCAGAGCTAGTCAGCTGGAGAGGAGAACTAAGGCTCCCCACACAAGAGCCAAGACCTGAAAGGTATAAGTAAGGCCATCCTAGACCATCTAGCTCCACTGGAACAGCTGGCTGACTGCAGCTGCATGAGGAAGACCAGTGGAAGAGCCACCCAAGCTGAGCCCAGCACAAATTGCCAGCCCACAGAATCACAAGCTAATAAATGACCTTTATTGGAGGTCACTAAGTTCTGGGGTAGTTTGTTACGCAGCAAAGGCTAACTAAGACAATTCCAAACAAATATTAATCATTTATATTTATTAACTGCTTACCATTTGCTTCAACAGTTACTTCATTAACTCCTTATGACAACCCTATTGGCATTTTGCCAGTAAAAACTCAGCGATGTCAAATCCCTTGGCTGTGATCACACAGCAAAGTTCCAGTACAAAGCCTGCCCACACTCTACTCTGATCCTCCGTGACTCCATGGGGGAACTTCCTCCAGCTGTCTAACCTGATTCTCATGGGCTGGGAGACTTATTCCCAGCAGACTGCTCCCTGTGAAGGAAGATCACTCTTATCTCCATCGTATAGTCCAGGACCGACCATACCTGTTTCATAGTGCCTTCCCACAGCCAAAATCTTCTCTGGTTTCTGCCCACCAAAGACCATGGAGATGAACTGGATGCAGTAGATGCCTATGTCCAGCAGGCCACCACCAGCCTGGGACCAGTTTACAGCCCGGAGTACACTGGTGAGGTCCTTCCCAAATTCTGCCCGAGCGACCCGAAGATCCCCCAGAATTCCCTGGGACACAGCAGACTTCAGAGCCTCTATGGCAGGAAAGAAGCGGGTCCAGATGGCCTGCAGACCAGAGAGAAGAAATCAGGATGTGGAGAGGAAAAGAAAGGGGTCAGGACGCAGGAATTCACCAACCAGTTCCTCTCCCATCTGGGGCCCAATTTGAGCGGGTATCTGCTCCTCCTGTCTCCCAACACGACCCCTCCCCCTTCCTTCCACAGCCCATCAGTCCCTAACCTGTGTCCTGCCCTCGATGTTCCTGCCCTCTTCCCCCTCTTTATTCCCACGGCCCTAACTCTGGCCTTGTCCTTTCTCATCATTATCCTAGTCTCCCAATGGCGTGGAGTGAACTGTGTCCTACGAAGTTCATGTTAAAGCTCTAACCTCTACTACCTCCCAATGTGAGTGTATTTGGAGACGGGGTTTTTAAAGAGGTAATCAAGTTAAAAGGGTGGGCCCTCATGCAGTATGACTAGTGTCCTTATAAGAAACATGCACAGAGGGAAGACCACATGAAAACAAAGGCAGAAGACGGCCATCTTAGGTGCCAAGGAGAGAGGCGTGAGGAGAAACCAGCCCCGCTGACGCCTGGCTCTCAGACTTCTAGCCTCCAGAATATGAGAAAATACATCTCCCTGTTTAAGCCACCCAGTCTGCGGTGGGTCTGTTATGGCAGCCCTAGGCAAACTAACACCCCAGTCTCTCCCCTCCAGTGTAACCCCAACACGGTGCCAGAGGGATCTTCCTTCACCTAGAGCTGACCCTGTCTCACCCCTGCCTAACCCCCCTTCAATGGCTCCCCATTCCCTAATATCAGCTCCCAACTATTGGCTATTTATTATGGGCAATACCCTGTGTACATGCTTTGCATAATGATTCCTGACAGGGAGCTGCAATTATTTGTTTTATAGATGAGAAAACTGAGTCTCAGTTGAGTTAAATTCCATGCCCAAGGTCACAGGACTAGAAACTGAGGAACTGGAGCTTAGAGTCCTCTGACTCTAATACCAGAGGTCTTGATCAGTCCAAGATCAAATTCATACTAAATATGTGAAATCTGTTCATTTTTGTTTTCTTTAGGTCTTAACTCTGCTTTCCCACTCTGGGCCATATACCTGGGCCATTAACTTTTAAGGCTCAGGTCGGTCTTACCTGCAGGAAGCCTCCTTGACCATCCCCCAGCCTGGGGTGGGGCCTCTGTGCTCCATCCACCAAGTGCACAGAAGTCCATGCAACTGGACACTAGGATTGCCCATTTCTGTGACCACAGCAGACCTCGAGCACCTTAAAAACGGAGCCTGTCTATACTACCTAAAGCAATCTACAGATTCAATGCAATCCCTATCAAACTACCAACAGCTTTCTTCAATGAACTGGAACAAATAATTCTAAAATTCATATGGAACCACAAAAGACCCCGAATAGCCAAAGCAATCCTGAGAAGGAGGAATAAAACAGGGGGAATTATGCTCCCTGACTTCAAGCTCTACTACAAAGCCACAGTAATCAAGACAATTTGGTATTGGCACAAAAACAGACCCACAGACCAGTGGAACAGAATAGAAAATCCAAACATTAACCCAAACGTATACAGTCAATTAATATTTGATAAAGGAGCCTTGGATATACAATGGGGAGATGACAGCCTCTTCAGCAGCTGGTGTTGGAAAAACTGGACAGCTACATGTAAGAGAATGAAACTGGACTACTGTCTAGCCCCATACACAAAGGTAAACTCAAGGTGGATCAAAGACCTGAATGTAAGTCATGAAACCATAAAACTCTTAGAAAAAAACATAGGCAAAAATCTCTTGGACATAAACATGAGCGACTTCTTCATGAACATATCTCCCCGGGCAAGGGAAACAAAAGCAAAAATGAACAAGTGGGACTATATCAAGCTGAAAAGCTTCTGTACAGCAAAGGACACCATCAGTAGAACAAAAAGACATCCTACAGTATGGGAGAATATATTCATAAAAAACGTGTCTGATAAAGGGTTGACATCCAAAATATATAAAGAACTCATGCACCTTAACAAACAGAAAGCAAATAATACAATTAAGAAATGGGCAGAGGACATGAATAGACACTTCTCTAAAGAAGAAATTCAGATGGCCAACAGGCACATGAAAAGATGCTCCACATCGCTAATCATCAGAGAAATGCAGATTAAAACCACAATAAGATATCACCTCACACCAGTGAGGATGGCCAACATCCAAAACACAAACAACAACAAATGTTGGCGAGGATGTGGAGAAAAGGGAACCCTCCTACACTGCTGGTGGGACTGCAAATTAGTTCAACTATTGTGGAAAGCAGTATGGAGGTTCCTCAAAAAACTCAAAATAGAAATACCATTTGACCCAGGAATTCCACTCCTAGGAATTTACCCTAAAAATGCAGCAGCCCAATTTGAAAAGGACAGATGCACCCCTATGTTTATTGCAGCACTATTTACAATAGCCAAGAAATGGAAGCAACCTAAGTGTCCATCAGTAGATGAATGGATAAAGAAGATGTGGTACATATACACAATGGAATATTATTCAGCCATAAGAAGAAAACAAATCCTACCATTTGCAACAACATGGATGGAGCTAGAGGGTATTATGCTCAGTGAAATAAGCCAAGCCGAAAAAGACAAGTATCAAATGATTTCACTCATATGTGGAGTATAAGAACAAAGAAAAAAACTGAAGGAACAAAACAGCAGCAGACTCACAGAACCCAAGAACGGACTAATAGTTACCAAAGGGAAAAGGACTGGGGAAAATGGGTGGGAAGGGAGGGATAAGGGGGAAAAGGGGGCATTACGATTAGCAGACGTAATGTTGGGAGGGCACGGGGAGGGCTGTACAACTCAGAGGAGAGAAGTAGTGATTCTATAGCATCTCACTACGATGATGGACAGTGACTGTAATGGGGTTGGTGGGGGGGACCTGATGAAGGGGTAGTTTAATAACCGTAATATTGCACATGTAATTGTAGATTAATGATAATAAAATAAATTATATTAAAAAAAAAAACGGAGCCTGTGTCTTACAGATGATGAACCCCTGTTCTTAGGGTTTGCATCTGGCACACATGAGGTGCCAATAAAAATAAGGAAGCGATAAACTCACAGAATTTTGGCATGGACAAGGCACGGTGAGAAGCAGAAGACACTGAGTTCACCATATTATATCAAGACCATCTACTTCCTGGGCTTATGGAACTTCACAATCCAGGAGAGTCAACCGTACTGGAAACAAGACAGGTCGATAGGATGTGGGGGATGTAAGAGGCAGTATTGCTGCTACTGGCAGAATCTAAAACAAGGTGTTTAAGATTCCTGATACTCCTAACATAAAAACATCTTCTCAGGGCCATTCAGTGGCCAGCTCAACTGCCCGCACTATCCATTGCCCTTTGGTAGCCATTTTAATGCCGGATGATCTGCAAGGTGTCAAAGGCCCCTCTAGGTAGTCACGTCCGATGTAGGGGTCAAGGGAAGGCCGCCCCAAGGTGTGCTCTTGTGGCATGCAGATTCTGTCTGATGAAAACAATCGAGGTCCAAAAGACTCCGACACTTTGACCTCCCGCCACCCCACTCCCCCTATCCACTTACCCCACTACCTGCCCCAGTTGCATAAAAATGTTTCTCCATTTAGATGGAGGAACAGGTCCAGGAGGAGAGCCGTCACCTTCGATAACGGTGTTACAGTATGACCTAGGTGTGCTAGCCGGGGAGGGATGTGGAAAATTCCTCTCTGTGTCCCATGGTTTGTGCGTGGCCCCACAAACATTTGTTTACCAAACAGTTCCTCTTCCACGTTCTTGAATTGCTTCCCTTTTCCTCTTAAGTCCCAGACCCCTCCCGCCTTTCTCCTTAGTTCAGGACGGCCTACACACCTCACTGTCCCTGTCTTAGGAATCTTATGTCTATGGATTCCTCCGGTACGTACTTAAATTTGTTTTTTTTCTTCAGTTACCTGTCTCATGTCAATTTGATTCTTAGACTGGCTAATAAGACCCTCCAGGGGTAGAGGAAATTTCTTCCTTCCCAACACAGGTAAGGACAAAAACAAACGCTGCGCAGCACTGAAGGCGAGTAGGGGGTCCCTTGGTCCTGGAAATCCATCCAAACAGCCCACTGCCATTATGTGCCATTTTCAATGTTGGCTTCTTTTTTCAAAAGGGTGGCAAAGGATCGTTCACGTGGCCATGTCTGCTAAGGGCCAACAGCAATGGCTCCCACCCAAGACAGAAGTGGCTGGTAGATTCTGTGGCAGAGCTCCACTACACCTTGTTAAGTGCACTGACCCCAGTTTATGTAGTGGTCATCCCTGACTCTTCGCAAACTCCTCCCCGTGTTCCTCCAAAAATGTCTGCCGGCAGCCCTGTTTAGGAACGGCAAGAAGCGCTAAAGCTGTTGTTGGAAGGGCCCCTCCACTCGTACCTCCATTAGGAAGAGGCCTCGGGATCGGGCCTCTGCAACCATTTCGCGCACTTCCGCAGCGTTCACGCCCATGGGCTTCTCGCACAGGACGGCCTTGCCCGCTGCCAGGCATAGCAACACCGAGTCCTTGTGCTGGGGGTGCTGGGGGCCGACGTAGGCCACCTCTAGGGTGGGAGGAAGGAGGGCAACAGATCAGAAGCTCCGCCCACCCGATCCTCCCAGGGACATGCCCCCAGCTCGAGGTCACGCCCCCTGCATCCAAGGTCCCCCGCCCCCCATCAGAGACAAAGTCCAAACCTAGTGTCCCATGAGGAAGGCGCCAACATTCTCTACCACCACTCTGTTTTCTCCAGATTATTTCCATCTTTCCGAAGTTATATTAAATCATTTAATCCTCACACACCAAGGGGTAGATAGTTATTATTTTGCCCGTTTTACAAATGACACTCAGAAGGGCAAGCAGAAGAGGAAAATGCCAATTCAAGCAGCCTCTGCCGTCCAATTGTCCTGCTGTTCTATCCAGGCCACTCGGGACAGAAGCCTCCGTCACAGGGCATATTTAAAGCCTGTACTGGCTCTCTTCAAAATTCATGCCCCTTCCTCACCACGGAGGCCTGGCCCCTAAATGCATTTCATACTAGTCAGCTGATGCCAGACCAAGTCCGTTCCCGTAGCTCTGCCTCCCAGCCCCCTACGGAGCAGCCTAGAGGCAGCGTTTCGGTGGCCCCTGAGGCTCTCTCCACTCACCCACGTTCGGGTCCTCGGCCAACTCTTTATAGGACCCGTAAGCTTTGGGGATGTCGTATTTCCGCGCAAACTCCTTCGCCCGGCTCAGGTCGCGGGCCGCCACTGCTACCACCTTGGAGAGATGCCAGGGTTAGACTTGAGGTGTTGAGACAAGCGTGGACGAAAGGTGGATGGGAGGCAGGTGGTGGAGAAGGCCCCGGGGTAAGGAGAAATTACATCCAAGAGGGAGATGTGGTAGCGGGGAAGGAGACACGTGGGTGGACAAGTGTCCAGGGCTGGAAGGAGAGATCTGGGGCAATCGATTATTAAATCCCCTAATACCTAAATTTCTTCTCTCTACAGCAGCTCCAATCAAGACCCTCCCAAACTTTACGGAACTCGTGTTTACAGAACTGAAGTGGGGAAAGGAGCGGGTAGGGAATTAGAGGTGGTTTCACCACCTTGGCGACTTAGAGCCTGGAACTCTAACTCCCGCCGCCCTCCGACGCAGGAGTCCCCGCCCCGCGGCCTGCTCTTCCCCAGGACTTCAGAGGGACGGCGGACCTGGTGCTCTGAGCGAGGCAGTGCCTGAAGCACGGCCGCGAAGTCGCTGGAGATAAGGCCGGCCGACACGATGCCCCAGCGAACCGCCATCGCCAAAACCTGGAGTCCTAAAGCCTAGCAGGCCACTAGCAGTGGAAATTAAAGGCCTGACGCCCCGCCCACTAGGGGGCGTGGTCCATTTCCTCTATGCCGCTTCTCACTGGCCGCCAGGTCTGCACACACCTTCCAGTCCCAAAGCAAAGGAGGGGGTTTATTTAAATCTGGGTGTCCTCATTGGAGGAGCGGACCAGTTGGCTCCACTCTATGGGGATGGGGCTAGAAACACATTCCATTGCCAATGGAGACTTCTAACCACGTGACATAAGGGGGGGTTCTTTCACGTCAACTTTGACCCTTAGAGCTCCACTCCTCCCCCTAAGTCTTTTGCTCAGGCAGCTGTGTACCCTTAAGAATTGTCTAGAAGGAGAGAGAGGATAGTAATAACAAAGATAATAATAATTGTTAATATTTATAATGAGGTAGAGCAGGGACATGGGACACGCATCATGATGAATTTTTCCTGCCTAGGATGAAAAATGCCGAGAAATAAACAGTATAGTAAGAACAGGAGGGATTCTGTCCTCAGGCTAAGATTTCATTTTAAAAAACAAGGAGATAAGAGGTAACATTCCTAAAATATTTTATGGTAAGCCAATAACCGGCTTTATCTTGAGGCAGGGCAAGTAGCCCTAAATGATACGACCCCGCTGCTTGAGGGTAACCGCCATCTTGAAGAAAAACAGGATCAATAAGTTCGTTGTGTTATCTTATGGAATATCTAGGGGACTGACTATGGATGATGATATAATGTCTCTCACCGGAAAGAGACATCATGAGACCGCAAGTCAAGCCCCCACCCCACCCCCACCCTTTACCCAGCTTGACTCCTAAGCCTTTAAGCGCACATCCTCTCGGAGGTTGCCCACACTCCGCTTTCTTGGAGTGTGTGCTTTACCTTAAAGACTTCTTGCTCTCAGCTTACTGTGTTTTGTCTCTCTGCGCATTTCCAAGCGTCTTGGGAGATTAATAAGAGACCCCTTTTCCCAGGAGTGTCTTTGTTACTTCACTATTTCATTCAATTTTCTGAACTTAAGCACAAGTCTTCACTTTCTCTGCCCTACTTGGGACAAATAGGGAAGGGCTACTGAGCTCTCTGATTTGGGCTTGCAAGGGCCCGTTGCCTGGGTGACCCTGACAGGACTGCAGCTATACAATCATGCTCTTTAATAGCCTGCTTGAAAATCTCCTTCCTTTACTTTGAAAAGTTCTCAGAACATCATTTCACTTCATCCAGTGCTCTGTGGGCCCCCCCCAAATCCTGGGGCAGTAGGGGCTTAGTTCCTATGGTGCAGATTCAAGTGAACACTGGACACCAGGTGACCCTGGTTTCAGGAATTGGTAAAGAACCAGCCCTGTGCCGAGCAGGAGTGCAATGAACTTTCCTTTCCTCGTCTGTTCTTCCTTTCTCTCTACTGCCTGCCAGGCAGCTGCCATTCACTACTACTCACACTTAATTCCTTCCTTATCTACACTCATCCCACCTGTTCAAGAATTCTTTCTCAGTTGGAGTCAAGACCCCTCCCCCAGCCAGGCTGAGGTTTCCCCTAGTGTGCAGGGAGAGACCTCCCCAGGCGCAGCTGCCCGACAGTAGAGCACCTGTTGGGTCCAGGCCCCAAGCTTCGGGCTTTACTTTCCTCATCCCTAACTTCTCACCACCAACCTGCGAACTAGGTTCTGTGGTGCCCTATTTCTTATCTACAGAGGGAGAAATGGACCCAGAGAGCCACAGGGCATTCATTGGTCTCACAGCCAGGATGCGAAGACCTGCAAATAGAAGACCACAGCTTTAGAAACCAGGCTGTACTGCTTCTTAAGAGCCCTGGAGTCAGGCTGACAGGTTCCCAACCACTCCTTGCCATTTCTTGGCTGTATTACTTTGCACGAGGGGTTTCCCTCTCTGAGCCCCGCTTTTTTATTCTGGAAAATGGAGGTCACAATAGCATCTACCTGTGTAGGGTTAAGAGGATTAACTGAGCTCTGGAGAAAAACAGCCAATGATTATTCTCTAAGTCAATTGGCAAAGGGTTGGCCAGCTTCACTCACAGCAAATTCGCCCATTTCCCTTTCCTTGTACACATTTAAGTAAGATCTGAGTTTCATACAGGGACTCTCAGATTTCAAGTTCACACCAAGTGCTGAATAAAAATTTTAATGGATTGCATTGAGGACACAAGAGCAGGACTGTGAAGCAAAAGAAAAACATTTCAAAAATGGATGCTCTTAAGTATTTATCTTAGAGAGGTAAAAGTTACTTTCACACAAAAAACTGGTACGTAAATGTTCATAGCAGCTTTCTCAGTGATAGTCCAAGGATAAAACAGCCCAAATGTCCTTTAACAGGCCAGATAAACAAACTGGTATATAAAGGCCATGAAACGCTACTCAGCGATATGATGGAAGGAACAATTGATACCAGCAACAACTTGTATGGATCTCAAAGGCATTATGGTGAGTAAGAAAAAGCCATCTCAAAAGGCTCCAGATTGTATGTCCATCTCAAAGTGACCACAGAGAACAGACCAGCAGTGTCCGGGGTTAGGGTTTGGGTGGGGGGTGGGGGTGTGCAATTCCTAAGGGAGTTTCTGTGTGAGGAAAGATGAGTTCTGTATCCTGATAGTTGAGATGGATCCTTGAATCTTCACATTTGCTAACATTTCATAGAACTATACCCTAGAATATTTTTAAAGTTTATGAACAACCCAGGAATTGATGGTGAGATATCCAAATCGGGTCTGTACCCGATTAAGCAATGTGACAATACCAATTCCTGGTTTTGACTATGTACTATAGTTACCTACAATGCCATCACTGGGGGGAAGCTGGGATAGGGAACAAAAGAACAGCCTGTACTATTTTTGCCACTTCTTAAAGAATGTCAGAACAAGAAGTTATGATTTCAAAACTGTTGGCAGAGAATGTGTGTACCCAGAGAAATCACTTTGCACAGTAAAGGTAAGAGTATCTCATGGCCCAGGGATTTCTGTTTTGGGTAGAAGATATATACCCTTGAGAAACTTGTAGACCTGTACCCAAGAAGGCATGTGTAAGAATGTTCATTGCAGCAACACTTGTGATAGCTCAGACTGGGAATAGCTGTAGGTGGAAAAATGGATGAATAAACCACGGCAAGTTCTCAAAGAATGCCATGTAGCTAGGGGCCAGCTTCACTCTGTATCCACATGGAATCTCAAAAACTTAAACTTCAGTGAAACAAATCAAGTAGCATCACAGAGGTCCATATGAACTTCAGAAACATGCAAACAAGTTCCCTGTATTATATATATAAGTACTGTTATATATATGTCAGCAAACCAAATAAACCTGGGTCCTCTGGCCTGAGGCGTGGCAAAGCCAAATGCTGATGTCAGGATGTAGTGAAAGACATTTGCTGCAGGGCCCCAAGCAAGGAGACGGGGTGGCTGATGCTCAAGGTCCCAAACTCTGCTAGGGTTACCAACAGGGGTTTTTAAGGGCAAAATTCTGGGAAGGGATCGTGGGGTGTGTGATCTGCTCATGCCCACCCTCCTGATGGGTCAGTGGTGAGGTGATGGGAGTATTTCGGGAATCTCAGTCATTTGTCTTCTGGCTCCACCCAGTCTGGGGCCCTATGCTTGTGGTCAGCAGTGGGCCCATCTGGGAGGTCCAAGTTCCTGCAAAATATCCCAAGGATATGAAAGTCAAGAGTTAATCTATGGCCTTGAGGGGGAACTAGGAGTCCTGTGTCCTTTTCGTTGATCTTACCTTGCTTTGTAAACTCTCATTTGCCCTAATTTCTAACTACCCAGTCTGACTTCCACAGTCTGGGTCATTGTGGAGAGCGGTTGGGACAGAAGGAGCAAGAGTACAGGACAGGACTGATTGTGTTTTTGTGCCTAGTCTCCATCTAAGGCCTGAACCCGGCCTGACTCTGAAAGAAACCTTGAAAAGTTTCCTAAATTCCAGGAACAAGTATCTCAGGAATGCAGGGAGGTCTTATCTCAAGGCCAGCCACCTGGACCAGATGCCCCATGCGGATGTGACTTAAGTGATTGGATTGATCTGTGGGCAATACTTAAGTGATTGGATTAAGGTCCTTGAAAAGGGCATGTGAATCTAATCTGTAGGCAATTCATGTGTATATAAGCCATGCCACAATAAAGCTTCTTTGCATTCTGCACCAGACAGTTTGCCCTCCTGTCGTCTTGTATATACAGCCTGACGCCCCCACTCAGGAACTGTTCAACTCCTGCCGGCAGGCCCCGGCAGGTCATGATTAAGGGACCTGGACTTCTCTTTTAGTAAGTCTGAGGGGCGTCCTCAAAACGGGGGCTACCTGTGTGGTTACATGTACATTCCTATTTAATGGAGAATGAGAAACAGTTGTGGGAATGGAAAACTCCAAGATCAGGACAGTGGCTTCCTCTCAAGTCAGAAAGAGGAAATTCTGTTGGGGAAGGGTCACAGGGGGTGCCAACTAGATCTGTAATATTTTATGTAGTAAGAAAAGAAATTCGAAGCAATTACGGCTGTATGTCAAGGTTTGGTGACTCTAGACAGTGTGTCCAAGGCTGTTTATGATTTTCTCTGTAGTTTTCCGTGTGCTTTTATTTGCCTGTGAATCTATCCAGCAAAACTCTTCTGCGGGGGCCATCTATGCCTGCCTCTGTTCTAAAGGCTTTCCAAATAGTAACTCTTATAATCCTCACAACAACCATCTGAAGTTTATTAGCTCCATTTGACAGATGAGGAAACTGAGGCATGGAATGTTCAAGAAACTTGCCTGAAGTCACACATCTAGCAAGTGGAAGGGCTGGGATTGAAATCCAGCCACTGTGACCCCAGAGTCCATGCACTGAACTGTGTCTGCTGTGTTTAATTTAATTAATAAGGAAAAATGACTGATGTGGGATAGAAATCCTCTGGTCAGTAGGTCAGGCCTTCCATTCCTGGGAGGCAGAACACGGAATCAGGCATATGACAGCGTTTCTAGGACAAGAGTGAGAGCCATGGAATTAACAGAACGCATAGCATGTGAGGCTGACTTTAGAGGCAGAGAGTCAGCAAATATACAGGAGCACATTTTTCTTGATGTCCCCAGGCAAGAGCTGCTCAGCTGCGGCTTAGGTTGCCACACTACGGGGGCCGTACGCTGAGAAGGACATCCGCGTCCTAGCTCTCTTGCTCTTTGTAAGACAAGCAAAACAATGGTGTGGGGAGGGTGGCACATCCGGTCTGTGCTGGGTACCCAACTGTGGGGGCTGCGTGCCAGCTCTTCCCAGGACTTGCCGGCAACATCATTTTAGGGACCTTGGAGGAAGCTGAACTGGTGGCGTGAGGGAAAGGCCCCGTCCCAGCCAGCTCACAGCCGGGGCTTCCAGAGTCATTCAACCAACAGTGCTCCCAACATAACACAGATGTTTTACGGAGCATCTAATCTGTGCCCGGTCCTGGCGACCCATTGGAAATGAGACAGACACTGTGTCTGTCCTCATGTAGCTCTCTGGCCATTGCAGTTGATTGTGTGGGGACCAGCAGAGAGAACAGCGCGACCAAGGGCTCTGAGGTGGGGAAGAGCTAGGTATGTTCTAAGAACTGAAAGACTGGTCAGTGTGGCCAAAGAAAAAAGGTGGGTGAGTGTGGCAGAGGATGGAGCTGGGAAAGCAGGCAAGGAAGTCGTGAAGGAAGAGTTTCAACAGGAGTGGCAGGGGACGAAGGCCTCCTTTGGGCAGCTTCTGTGTCAGCTCCCACCATTGGTGTGACTCACATATTCATTCAGCAAACATTTCTACTGTCGATGTGGCCTTGTGCGGGGCAATGCTGGGCATCCACAGACGAACCTCACCCCAGTCCCTGCCCCCCTGTAGTTGAGGAAAGAGTCACAGCCTGTGGCAGGCATAATAATGTGCCTCTGCCTAAGATGTCCCCATCCTAATCACCAGGACCTGAATATGTGACCTTACCAGGCAGAAAGGTCTTTGCGGATGTGATCAAGTTAAGGATCTTGAGTCGCAGATTTGATTCTGGATTACCTAGGGGGCTCCATGTAATTACAAAAATCTTGATGGGAGGAAGACCGGAAGGTCAGATCAGAGGAAAGGTGAAAGGAAAGAAAGATATCTGACAATGTTCTGCTCTTGCCTTTGAAGATTCAGGAACGGGTTTAGCCAAGCAATGCCCTTGGCTTCCAGAAGCTAGAAAAGCAAGGAACACAGCCCTGCAGACACCTTGATTTTAATCAGACAAGATCCATTGTATATTTCTGACCTCCAGGCCTCTAAGATAATAAACTCATGTTTTAAGCCAGTAAGTGTGTTGCGATAGGAGACTAATACACAGCTGCAGTCACATGGATGCTATGTGACAGAAAGGCGGAAGCGCTAGGCAGCATAGGGGTGGGGGGTACCCCTTGCCCAACCTGGGGAAATGCAAAGGCCAGTCAGATTAGGTGGGGATCAAAATACATTAAGAGAAAGATGCTGATAGGGGTTCCTAGGCATAGAAGGACAGATGGCATTCCAGACTGGAGCAAGCAGGACAAAGTTGGATCCATTTAGATGTGAGAGCCTGGAACGCAGGGTGGGAGGGAGGGATGTGTGAAAGATAAACCTAGAGAGGTTAGCTGGGCCTTTAGGGAAGGGTCAAAGAGCTCACGCTGCAGGCAATGGGGTGTGAAGGAGGCAGCCAAGGAGGTAATGAACAGGATATTCAAGCATGAGAAAAACACCTGTGAGATTACAAAGTTCACACAGAAGCTGTCCACT
The DNA here is from genome assembly GCA_032199065.1 of Smutsia gigantea. Taxonomy (NCBI): domain Eukaryota; kingdom Metazoa; phylum Chordata; class Mammalia; order Pholidota; family Manidae; genus Smutsia; species Smutsia gigantea. The sequence goes on along the minus strand of JAVSCE010000294.1, from coordinate 66,763 downwards.
TTGCAAGGGATGGGTGGGCAGTGTACCAGGCAGAGAGCGTAGCGTTTGTTCATTAACTTGTTTGTTCACCAGGATTTTCTGAGCAATAGATTCAGTGCCAAAGAACATTGCACACGGCTGCAGGTGGGCTTTGGGTCCAGCAGGCCAGGGCTCCAAACCCAGGCTTGCCACTAGCTGTGGGACCTCAGGCAAGTGACTGGGCTTCTCTCACTTGCCTCATCTGTAAAATGGGGTCAGTGGTGGGAATGACCTTGTAGGGTTTTTTGCGAGGATGAAATGAATTATTTATAATATATAAGGTGCTTGGGAAGGTACCTACCACATCCTAAGAGCTATAGAACTGTGAGCTATTACGTATTCGTGACCCATTGCTGCTGTAAGGAGTGACCACCGCCAGTAGGAGGATTAGTATTGATACCTTGAGAGCTCTGGTCGTGAAAACGGTGAGGAGATAGCTAGAAGAGAGTTTGAAGTGATTTAGTGAATGAAGACTCAAAGGAGGGAGGCCGGTGGGACAGCGACCTGGAGAGAGAAGGGGAAAGACTGTATTAGCTTCCTGCAGCTGCTGTAACAAATGGCCACAAGTTTAGCGGCTTAAAGCAACACAAATGTATTATTCTCTTCAGGAATGGCAGCTTCTGGACATCGGAAGTCCAAAATGCGTCTCAGTGAGCTAAAATCAGTGTCAGCAGGGCTGCATTCCTTCTGGAAGCTTGGAGGAAAGACTTCACTTCTTTGTCTTTTTCAGCCTTTAAAGGCCACCCACGCATCTCGGTCTACAGCCTGGAATCACTCCGGCCTTTTGTGGTCTTGTCTCCTTCTCTGTACCCCGCTTTTGCAGACTTTTGAGATAATCCTGGGCCCCACTACATGACCCAGGATCATTTGCCATCTCAAGAGCCTTAACTTAATCCCATCTGCAAAGTCCCTTTTGCTACACAAGGCCACACATGCACAGGTTCTGTGGATCAGGACATGGACACTGGGGAGTCATTATTCTGTCTACAACAGACACCCGCATTGTGTTTTAAAATGAAGGTTTTATTGTTCAGGTATGGTGAAGCCAACAGATCAGGAGACAATTGCCATGGGAAAGATAGTTTGCTACTCACCGTTGCCAAGAGAAGGGGACATGCGGTGCTCTGCAGGGCCACAGGAGGGAGCACCAGGGCGGACAGGAGGCCGAGCAAGCGAGGGAGAATGTGAGCGAGCTTTCTTTGTGGCTTCGGCAGGAGGAAAGAGGCAAGACAGGGTAAGCAAGTTTAGGGCAGGCTGGTTGTGATAATTTCAACAGGCTCTGGGGTCTAGGGGCTGTCCCAAGCTGTCTGGCACCTGACCCTGCAGTGATCAGAACGGGACTGTGACAGGGGCCTGGTAAAGCGGTGGTTGGGGTCTGGGCTCCGGATTGCTCGGCTTGCATAGGAAAGGTGCAGTCACTAGCCCGTGAGTAGTTTACAATCTCTAGCAACTGGGTCTGAAAGGCCCCTGATGTAAAAACATCAGAAACACACGGATAATACAGAGGGGTATAGAGACCCAGAATACGGGGGAAAGGCAGAGTTGGAATCCCCAGGAAACACAGTGCGCCCAGACACCAGCTCCCCATGTTCGCCCCTTCCCTGAGACTCCCAAGTCCTCTCTCTGTCCACTCCAAGCTCCAGCTCCTACGGGACAGGACATCCCCAAAAGAGAGTAACCATTTAAAAATGTTTGTACAGCATGGGCAGCATACAGATCAAAAACAAAATTACTTTTAAACATAAAGGGTCAAAATAATCCTGGGGCTTTAAGACTAGACTGAAAGGCCAGGCAGGAGGCAGGGGAGGATGGGGATCGCTCCAGGGCAGAGGGCACCCCGTTCTTGCCATGTGTGCAGAGCCCTCTGCTGTAGGAGGCGGTGAGCTTGACGGACATGCAGCTCCCTCCTGGCCCCTTTTGGAACCTGGAGGCTACTGAGGGAGACAGAGAGTAACCAAGTGGACACGCTTGCAAATAAAGAACTGCAAAATGTGTAATGCATCCTGAGCGGCTAGGATGGGTTTCCTTTTAGATATGGGAGTCAGGGACAGGTTCCCAGAGACTTTGGTGGTATAAATATGTCCATAAACAGTAACCGCTACTGCTTGCTGACCTCCAGTTTCAGGCCAGGAGCCATGCCGTTCACGGTATTATCAAATCCTTCACAGAAGGCTGGAGGGATGCTACCATGTTATGCCCACTTTCTAGACGGGGTCACTGAGGCTCAGGTTCCAGTTTTCCAAGAGAAGCAGAGAGAGGCTGTGGCTGAGGTTCAGCGATGGGGGGCTGATGGGGCAAAGCATGGCACCTACAACTTCCTAGGGCTCTCCCTTGGACATTTCAGAGCTGGGAGATGGGAGAACCTGGTTCCCAAAGACCTTGGAGCCACCCTACCTTGGGACTTCTTGTTTTGGGCAATAATACATTTTTCTTTATCGTGTAAGCCTAGGTTTGGGTTTTCTGTCCTCGTGGCTGAGAAGATCCTGCTGCGTGTGTGTGTGTGTGTGTGTGTGTGTGTGTATGTGTTTAGTGGATTCATCAGGAGAGGACAAAAAGTTGCCAGGATGAAACCTCTCAAAAATGATGCTTGAAATGAATCTTAGAGAATGAGGAAGACTTGAGCAGGCGAAGTGAAGGAGTTTCAGAGGGAATAGTATATACAAAGACACAGAGACATAGATTTGTTCCAGAAAGTCTATTTGGGAGGAACTAGAACATAGGGAACTAGGAGCAGTGTGAGATAAGGCCAGAAGGTGGGCAGGGCTCCCAGGCGAGGCTGAGGGGCTAGAACCTGATCCCGAGGCAGAGCAGCTCCAGGGCTCCTCTGGGGCTGGCGGGGACGGGCTGGGCACCAAGCCATCAGGGAGGCGGAGGGGGAGGAGGCTGAGGTGGCTGGAAGCCAGGGGCCAGAGAGAGTCCAGGCTCCTGGTCTCAGAGCTGATGAGCTACTCTGGGGACTCTGCTGCCCCCTGCACCCAGCCACAGGGAAGACACCATCTCTGAGGCATTACTGGTCCCACAAAAGGCAGGGTGAGCTTGCAAGGGGCCCCATAAACCAACAGAAGCTGGGCCCAGAGCAGCAGGCAGGATTCCAGCAGCCGTGGGGACCCAGGATGCTACAGTGGCCACAACCTGGGGCAGCCGAAGCCAAGCCATCTGGGAGGGCAGGTGCCAAGCAGACCATCTGGGAGCAGGAGGCTTCCCTAAGTTAGGCTGACACAGTGAGGACCCAGCTGGACACGAGGAGACAGAAAAAAGGAACCCAGGACTAGGAGGCTGTGGAAGCTGAGGCGACAGATTCAGGGCCCGAGCGGCAATGTGCAAAGGGCTGCCCTGTGCCCTCTGCCCCAGGAGGCCACGCATGTGGCTGGCCCCCAGAGGAGGTTCCTTATAGCACCCCAGCCACCTCCCACCAGCTGCCTCGGTGGGAACCAGAGTGTTGGGGCGGTGGTGGCGGTGGTCCCAGGAGGGTCACAGGTGTTGGGAGTCCAGCTGGGGCGGCTTGGGTGGCTGTTCAGGAACCTTCTTTCCTAAAGGGTCCGCATCCTTCTGGTCACCAGCTGGAGCTGGGACAGGTGCGTCACCTGGAAATGGAGGGAGGAAACGGTAGCACCAGACGCCCCAGCCCCCTCCTCCCTCGGACCCAGGAATCTGGGTCCCCAGCCCCGTCTCGGTTGTGCCCAGAGGCCAGCACCTGTGTCCGGGTGGAACTTGAGCTGTCCCTCCGGGCCAGGGGCTGGGCCACTGTGGCCCTGCTGCTGCTGCTGTTTCCTCTGTTCCATTTGCAGAACGGCCTGCAGGGGGTGGGGGAGATTGCACAGGCAAGAGAGTGACACTGGGTCTCCAGGGCCATTTGCTAAATGGTCATGGCCCAGTCCCTTCTCTATGGGACTCTTTGTTTTTTCTCTCAATGACAGTTGGGCTTAATAGTTAAAGATCCAGTTCTCCCTCACCTGTCGTGGCTTGGTCACATCTTGGGCCAGTCCACCCCTTTCCCTCCTCGGCCTTCTCTCCTGCTTACAATCCCACTGACCTTATCCAACATGGCGGCAACAGAGCAGTTGGTGGGAGTGGGGACGTCCGCCCTTACTCAAGATGGCGGAGGCCCCCTGAGAATGTGCCAGAGTTACATAGTGGCCGGTCACCTGCTGCAGCTCTCTCTTCTGGGCTTCCAGGCGGCCCTGGGAGCGCCCCAGAGCCTCGGTCTCCTGGCTGAGGCGCTGCGCCTTGGCATTCAGCTCCGCCTCCCGGGCCGCCAGCTCCTCCTCAAAACGCTTCAGCTCTTCTTGTGTGTAGGCTGGGTGCATCTCCACGGTCTGCAGGGGTGGGGACCGGGGCCGTCAGTAGGGTGGCCACAGCCCTGGCCCACCCACAACGGAGAGGACTCTGCTAACCGAGGTGGTTTAGACAGGCTGGGAGGCCTGGGCGGGTGCGTGGATGGAAGAGACCTGAGTGGGGGCCGAGGGGTGGGGGATAGAGACCCAGGTAGGGGAGGGGGGAGCAGGGACCCAGAGAAGAAAAGTGGCCAGAGACCCTGAAGGAAGAGTTGGGTCTGGGGGAGAGAGAGATTCAGGACCCAGAGCTGCCCCCTGACCTCACCTCCCAGCCCTCCCCTGTGTCCCCGAACTCCTTCCTCTGGGTGGATGCGAGGAACTCCTCCAGGGTTACCAGGCGGTCCTGGTTGGTGTCCACCTGGGGAGCCAGGTAAGGGTGAGTGACAGAGCTGGGCCACCCTCCGTCCAACCCCACCCTCCCGCAGCCCGGGCCCTCCTCGCACATTCTTCATCACGTGCTCCCGCATGCGCAGACGCTCCTCCTCCATCTCCCGCATGTCGTCTTCCTCGTTCTTTGGGTCATACACCTTCTCCAGCTGCGGGGTCAGGCGAGAGGAAGTCGTACTGAGGGATCCAGACTTTTCCTAGGCTACTCCACCACCTTACCCAAATAACCAGACTTCAACTCCCAGCAGCCTTTTTACCCAGGGGTGGGGAACTGTAGTTTCCCCTGCGCGCATGCACGCACCACAGCCCCACCCCAGGGGGACCTGCGGGGACACACGGCTGATCTGGGCATCTTGTGTTCACTGCTTCCAAGATACTCACCTCCTTGGTGAAGAGAGCCTCCAGCTCCTGTTCATCCAGGACACCGTCACTGTTGATGTCTGAGGGGAGACGACAAGCTATTTTAGGGGACTGAGGACAGAGTGGGTCAGGGACTTGCTAGAGAAATTTTGTACTGGTGTGCGGTCTGTTACCACAGGACAGGGAACAATGTGTGTCCAACAGGATGGTGGCCTTCAGGACACCCGTTCTCTAACAACTGGGACCCCGAGGATGATGGCAATGGAGGTGGGGTGTCACTGGGACGAATTCCTGGGGCCACTGTCATGCAGGACAGCTTGATCCCTGGTGGCTGGTGATCTGAGCACAGACTCAACCCCTTTGCCAGGATCCAGAGGTGTCAGAAGCGCCTGCCTCCCTGAGAACCAGGCCGGGGCCAACCCAGTTGCGAGAGACCTTTCCCTGCTAATCTAGCTCATATGGCCGCACAGGCTCCAAGCTCCTCAGCCGCACGAGCCATGCTGTCTTCACTCCCCTGCTTGCTCAGATGCACATGCACACAGGTCCTGCAGAGGCAGCCAACGACCTTGACTTTGCAAATCCAATGGCTAATTTTTAGCCTGCATCTACTGGCTTTCTACCTGTGGCTTGCAGAACCGCATCTCTCCTCTTCAGCTGCCCCCTGTTCTTTGCTGGATCCAACCTTTTCCTAACCTCTACATGTTCATTTACCACCGCTTCTTTATCTGATCTGCGAAATCTGTCCAATATGATCACCACTAGCCACATGGGTGGTTTACATTTAAATTGATTACGATGAATTAAGATTAAAATTTCAATTGATTAGTCCCACCTGTCCCATGTCAAGCCCTCCGTAGTCATGTATGGCTGGTGGCCTCCATATTGGAGGGCACAGAACACTTTCCATCATTACCAAGAGTTCGATTGGCCTGCATTCCCTTACAGGGGTTCTCCAATCCCTCAGCTTTCAATGCCATCCATAAGCTTCCTTCACCCCTGAATATCCAACTGCCTACTCTCCATCTCCACATAAAGATCTAACAAACTTCTCTAATTTAACACAAACAAACCCAGTTCCCAGTCTTCCCTGCCAAACATGCTTGCTCTTCCCTCTCCATCCTCCCTCTTGCTCAGGCAAAACACCTCGGAGTCACCCTTGACCCTTCTATTCCCTCATGATCCTCATTCAGTCCATCTTAAAGTCCTACCAGCCTGACCTTCAAGATGAATGCAGAATCTGACCACTCCTCTCTACGTCCCATGGCCCGGCCGTCAGCACCTCTTACCTTCTGGCTCTGGCCCTCACCCTCTCCAGCCCGTCCTTGACAAGCACCTACATGGACTCCGTCGGCCTGTAAGGCAGGTGGTGCCACTCCTCTCCTCAAAACCCTTTATGGTGTTCCATCCCAGACAGAATAAAATCCAAATTCCTCACCCTGGCTGGTGGGCTCTAAACGGTCCAGCTGCTCTTACCTCCCCGACCATCTTTCCTACCACTCTTCTCTTCATGCATTTTGCTCCAGGGACCTTGGAAGCCCACCAAATCCATTCTGCCCTGTGGGTGCAGGCTGTTCCTGCCACCTAGAATGCTCTTCCCTCCCACCCCCCAAAATCTGCAAGGCCCAACCCCTCACTTCACTGAGGTCTTGGTTCAAATGTCATCTCGCTAGAGCTGTGCTGTCTCATAAAGCGGCCATGAGCCGCGTGGGACAAATTTAATAGCCAACAAATCCAATGGAAAATTTGGTTCCTCGACATTAATCTAAGTGAAATATATGTGCCATTTGTATGGCTCCGCTTATACACAGTGGCTAGAACAGTCCGATTCAGAGAGACGGAAGGTAGCGTAGAGGCTACCAAGGCCTGGCGAGAGGGAGAACGCTTGATTCATAGAGCTTCAACATTATTGGAATAGAGACTGGTTGCACAGTGTGAATGTACTTAACACTATTGGACTGCACACTTAAAAATGCCTAACGGGAAATTTTATTATATGGATTTTACCACAAATTTTTTAATGATTCATTTATCAAAAGTAAAAAAAAAAAATTCAGTCTCTCAGTCCTAAGAGCCACATCTCAAGTGCCCAATAGCCCCCCGGGGCCGGCGGGTGCCGTCCTGGACAGCACAGGTGCAGAACTTCCATCAGCAGAGAAAGTTCTACTGGACAGTGCTGGCCTAGAAAAGCGTTTGCTGACCAGACTTCCTGAAATTGTCACCTAGGCCCTTGATCCTGCTGTCCTCTGTCCACAGTACTTACTATGGCCTAACACTCTATTACAGAACCAACTTGACTGATTAGAAGATGCACTTTTTATTTTCCCCATCATTTATCATCCCTGAAGTCCAGAGGCATCTTATCATTGATGGTGTGTCTGTTTAATAGGCAGCTTATATAAAAATTCTAGTGTATCTTACATTCCATAATCTCTTAGGTTCACAGAAATCTGTTTGGCTGATCACTGGCTATGTGACGAGGGAACTGTGTTTTTCCTTAGTGACGGTGTAACCACCCAGGGAACTCCCCTTTGAGGAAGCTCCTCAGACTTCCCATTAACAAAGAGAAGCTCAGGTCCCTCAGTTATGACCCAGGGTGTGGGAATTAGACTAACTAGAGATGAAAGAAAATGGGAGTTTGCAAACCAAGGCAAAGCAAACTAGGCAGACACAGGACTTGGTTCCCTCTCAAGGCTATAGATAAACTCTTGACTCATGTATTCTTGAGATGTTTTACAGGAATTTAGATCCCCACCAGACGGGCTACCCACTGACAAGAGCACAGACCCCAGACTGGAAGGAGCTGGAAGACTGATAGCCAAGACTCCTGAATCAATCCCACTGACTAATGAGGAGAATGGGTATAGACTAATCACACAGCCTATGGGCCTTTCCCGTAACTTTGCCTTTAAAAACTCTTGCTTGTAAGCCAATGGCAAATTCACGACCTTGAGCATTAGCCAGCCACCCATTCTCCTTGACTGTTGCTGCAATAAACGTCTTTTCTTTTCACTACATCCTGATGTCAATGTTTGGTTTTGCTGCATGTCAGATGAGCCGGGTTTATTTGATTCAGTAACAATAGAGATTCCTGCAGGGACAGGGGCTTCTGGGCTGCTGCGGGAGGGGGCCCAGGCCTAGCCAAGCCTGGTTTAATCAGTTAGTGAATATTGGCCAGTCCTAAAACCCCCAAAATGAGGCCCAGCTTTTCCATGGAAGACCCTACCAATAGGGAGGCGTAGAGCCTTGCAGACCACCAAAGGAGATGGGCTCAGACCTCTCTGGTCCGCCTCAGGTCCCCTGGGATGGGGAGACCCCTTCTTAGCATTCAGGTCCCAGAAAGGTCAGAGCCTCAGGGTTCAGCCTGAGTCTTCGGACTCCCTCCCCACCTTACCATGCAGTATGAAGAAGGTCTTGGGGTTAAACCTGTTGGGGTCCAATCCATCCAGCTCCTCCCAGACCTCCTTCAACTGGGCTTGGCTGCCCTGTGGAGGGGAGAGCCAGGGGCTCATGAGCAAGACATCTGGGTTCCTCCATCCCTCTAATGTCATTCTCCTTAAGCAAGAAAACTAAGAAACTATAACTCCCAGTATTCCCTGGGGGTAGCTGGGCATATTAAAAGGGATTTTTTTTTTTTTTTTTGCTTTATGGTCTCCTGGGAGTTGTAGTTTTTCAGCTACTTTGTCTTGTGGCCAAAGAGTTGAACGTGGTGGGAGTGGGCATGCTAGGGTCCTTACAGGCACATTGACTTTGGGGTGCTCTCGGTGCCGGCGCTGCTGCTCTTCCAGCTTCCTCTCTGCCTCCTTTCGCTGCTCCTCTCCCAGTGACTCCAGATAACGGCGTCTCTCATGTTCCTTAAGCATCTCATAACGTTTGAATTCTTCATGATGGGCTGCATCATACTGGGCAAGGTCCCGGGTGGCCTGGGGAAAGGAGGACGGTCATTCTCATCTTGTCTCTGTGCCCAGCCCCTGATGCCAACCTCCCAATGCCTGGCCCCCGGTCCTGAATTTGGCCAAAGGCAGCCCCACCCTCCACCCTGTCCTGGGTCTCAAGTCCTGAACTCACTTCTTGGTCTCTATGACTGCTCTTGCCCCGTAACACAGCCTCCTCTCTTTGTTCAGAAGAGATTGGGATGGTTCCACGATAGCAGTTCTAACCCACTAATTTCAAGTCCTCCGCAATCCCAAGATCTTGGAGGAATAATACTGAACACACCAGGTGGACTTAATATGGAGGGCAGTATATCTAGGTGGTAAAGAACACGAGTTCTAATGATCCTGCCCAGGGTTCAAATCCAGGCTCTCCTGTGTGAACAAACCCCACAAGCTGTGTGATCTTGGGCAAGTGATTCAGCCTCTCTGTGACTCTGTTTCCACCTTTGCAATATGGAGATAACAATACTATACTGGGGTGTGTTCCCCCAAAGTTCATGTCTACCCAGAACCTCAGAATGTGACTTTATTTGGAAAGAGGATCTTTGCAGATGTAATTAGTTAAGATGAAGTGGGCCTTAAATCCAATGACTAGCATCCTCATAAGAAGGCTAAGATGAGACACAGGGGAAATGCCATGTGACAATGGAGGCAGGGACTGGAGTGATGTGTCTACAATCCAAGGACTGCTGGCAGCACCCAGAAGCTGGAAGGGACAAGGAGAGGATTTTTTCCTGAAGCTTCTGAAGAGAGCAGAGCCCAGCCAAAACCTCGGATTTGGCCCAGTGGTAGCAATTTCGGATTTCTGGCCTCCAATCTGTGAGCGAACACTTTTCTGTTGTTTTAAGCCACTGAGTCTAGGGTCATATGTTACAGCAGCCACAGAAAACTAATACATCCAGTAAGACCTTCTGACTACTGACCTGCACTGTGAGATAATAAATCTGTGTTGTTTTTATTTTGCTCTTATTAATGTACAATTACATGAGCAACATTATGATTACTAGACTCCCCCTATTATCAAGGCCCCACCACATACCCCATTGCAGTCACTGTCCATCAGCATAGTAAGATGCTATAAAATCACTACTTATCTTCTCTGTGTTATACTGCCTTCCCGTATTCCTCCGGCCCCCGCTACATTATGTGTGCTAATTGTAATACCCCTTTTCCCCCTTATCCCTCCCTTCCCACCCATCATCCCCAGTTCCTTTCCCTTTGGTAACTGTTAGTTCATTCTTGGGTTCTGTGAGTCTGCTGCTGTTTTGTTCCTTCAATTTTTGCTTTGTTCTTATACTCCACAGATGAGTGAAATCATTTGATACTTGTCTTTCTCCACCTGGCTTATTTCACTGAGCGTAATACCCTATAGCTCCATCCATGTTGTTGAAAATGGTAGATTTGTTTTCTTATGGCTGAATAATATTCCATTGTGTATATATGTACCACATCTTCTTTATCCATTCATCTACTGATGGACACTTAGGTTGCTTCCATTCTTGGCTATTGTGAATAGTGCTGTAATAAATATAGGGATGCATATGTCTTTTTCAAACTGGGCTGCTGTGTTCTTAGGGTAAATTCCTAGGAGTGGGATTCCTGGGTCAAATGGTATTTCTATTTTGAGTTTTTTGAGGAACCTCCATACTGCTTTCCACAATGGTTGAACTAATTTACATTCCCACCAGCAGTGTAGGAGGGTTCCTTTTCTCCACATCCTCGCCAACATTTGTTGTTGTTTGTCTTTTGGATGTTGGCCATCCTAGCTGGTGTGAGGTGATATCTCATTGTGGTTTTAATTTGCATTTCTCTGATTATTAGTGATGTGGAGCATCTTTTCATGCGCCTGTTGGCCATCTGAATTTCTTCTTTGGAGAAGTGTCTGTTCAGATCATCTGCCCATTTTTTAATTGGCTTATTTGCTTTGTTTGTTGAGATGTGTCAGCTCTTTATATAATTTGGATGTTAACCCCTTATCAGATATGTCATTTATGAATATATTCTCCCATACCGTAGGTTGTCTTTTTGTTCTGTTGATGGGGTCCTTTGCTTTTTAGTTTGATATAGTCCCACTTGTTCATTTTTGCTTTTGTTTCCCTTGCCTGGGAGATATGTTCATAAATCTGTGTTGTTTTAATTTACTGAGTCTGTGGTCATTTGTTACACAGCAGCAATAGGAAACTAATACAGCTCTCATGTGGGGGACAGGCGGTACAGCAGGCATTCTCATCCGGGGCGACTGTGGCCTGCAGGGGACAGTTGTCAATGTATAAAGACATGTTTGCTTGTCACAACTGGGGGAGGCCTACTGGCATCTAGCGGGTAGAGGCCAGGGATGCTGCTGAATGTCACACAACACAAACGGCCCCACTACAAAGAATTACCCAGCCCCAAATGTCAAGAGTACTGACTTGAGAAATCCTACGAGCAAGCAGGGAGGCAGTATAGGAGCCCAGTGATGAAGCAGCTATGAAAGATGATAGGAGTTGCAACCAGGAGAATGACAGTGGGGCTAGAAATACGTGGACAGTTTCTAGAATGTTCTGGAAATAAGAGGCAAAAACTTCCCTCAGGGACTGGGCCCTGTGCTGGGCATGAACTCAATCAAATAGCTGCTACTATCTCATTGCCACTAGGTGGCGCTCCAGTAATTCCATAAAAGCAGGGCCCTGGGCCAGGCTGCAGGGTGGGTTCTTTTCAGCAGGTGCTGCGGGGGCTATGGAAGAGTTTTGAGCAGGGGAGAGGCAGGCGCAGGCCTGGACATCCTCTTCTACTCCCGAAACCCACACTTGACCTTTCCTATAAGATGAGGCTGTAGATTCTATTTTTCAGATGACTATTAGTTCCTATGGCTGCTATAACAAATTATCACAGACTTGGTGGCTTAAAACAACAAACATTTATCACCTTACAGCATGGAGGCCAGAGGCATGAAATTAATTTTACTAGGCTAAAATCAGGGTGTCAGCCCGGCTGTGCTTCCTTCAGAGACACTGGACAGAATCCCTTCCTTTGCCTCTTCCAGCCTCTAGGGCTGTCTTCTGCGCTTGCGGCCCCTTCCTCTGTCTTCCAAGCCAGCAGTGGAGCGCCCTGCTTCAGCTGTCACATTGTCTTCTTCTGCTGTAGTCGACTCTCTGTCTGCCTCCTTCTTAATAAGGAACCTTGTGATGACATTTAGGGCATACCAGATAATCCAGGATAATCTTGCTATCTCAAGATTCTTAATTTAATCACACCTGCGAAGTCCCTCTTCCCTTCTGAGGTCACACATCACAGGTTCTGTGGACTAGGACATGACACCTCTGGTGGGGCCCATCATTCTGCCTAGCTCAAGCATGCAGAGGGGATAGTCCCCACCTCAAATCATCTGGGAAGGACAATACGGGGGAAGGATTTGAAACCAGGTCTGAGCAGAGCCAGGCCTGTCCTGCCTACACCTCTGCTTTCCCGTAGAGGATCTGGAGAGGCCTTTTAGATACTACCTGGCCCTCAACAGCCTCCAACCTCAGAGAACGCCAGGCAGGGGTGGGCGGGCTTGTTTCCCAGGCTCCATTCCCTTCTGCTCCCTCCACAAAGCTTCCCTCAGTTCTCCGCCTGCAGGGCCCCCTCATGCTACCGTCTGGATTAGCAGCTCCAGGTCCCGGGCCTCAAACGTGTGCTGATTCTGAGGGTCCAGGTGCTCAAACTGCTTCAGGAGGCTCAAGTGATCCAACTGTATGTCTGGATGAGGAAGAAGAGGAAAAACAGAAACAAGTCATGGAATGTCCTTTCTTTGAAAACCCCTATCCAGGGCCTGGTGTGCTCTAAAAGAGGCCACAGAAGGCCCCGAGGAAGCCCAGAGGATGACCTGACTGAGCTGGGGGAAATCAGGGAGGGCTCCCTGGAAGGAGGCCCTGCCACAGCTGAGTTTGATGCTTAAAATAAAAATAACCATCATAATAACTAACATGCATTGAGCACTTCTGTATGTCAGGCCCTGCTCTAAACACATTAAATATATTAATGCATTTACTTTTCACAAAAATCTCACAACACAGTTTCCATGATTACCTCATTTGATGGATGTGAAAAACTGAGGCCCAGAGGAGAGGGAGTGACTAGTCTAGGTCACTATCGAGGAAGGGTCAGAGTGAGGTTTAGAGCTGGTCATTGGGCTCCAGAGCACAGGCACTCTCTCCTTGTTACAGGGTTGAACTGTGTCCCCTGCAGTTCATTTGTTGAAATCCTAACCCCAAGCACCTCAGAATGTGACTTTACTTGGAGAAGGTCTTTACAGAGGAGATCAGATTAAAATGAGATTAGGGTGGGTCCCAAGTGAGTCCCAACCCAATGACTGGTGTCCTTATAAGCAGGGGACATTTGGACAGAGACTCACATAGAAGGAAGATGGGGTGTAAAAGATGTAGGGAGGTGATGACTGTCAACAAGCCAAATAACCCACAGCAGATCCCCCTCAGCCTCAGACAGAACCAACCTGCGGCTCCTCGACCTTAGACCACTGGCCTTCAGACTGTGAGATGAGAAATGACTGTTGCCGAAGCCCCCCAGTGTGGGGCACTCTGTTACAGCAGTTCTAGCAAAGTAACGCAACCTCCAAGGATGCAAATGTCTAAGCTGTCAGGAAGGGGTAGGGCTTCCAGGAGGGAAACACTCAACAGCCACTCATTCACCTCCTGGGTTCAGCCAAGGGCTGGGCCTCCCATGGCTCCGGGCTGATAGAGGTGACAGACGCATGCACAGGTGGCTGGAATCCAGTGACTAGTGCTGCAGCAGAGGCGGCTGTGGCCTGGGTGAGCCCAGAGGAGGGACAGGCGCTCCGGAGACAGGCACAGATCAAATCTCAGGATTCAGTATCTGCACCACACTGTGTTGAGTCCCTCCTCTGGGCCCGATGCCCTGGACGCAGCAGGAACCAAGCACCTGCTCCCCAGAGCACACAGTCAAGCGACAGAACAGGCAACTAAGGGGCAAGCACAGGACCAGTAAGGACTCAAACAAGCGAAGGCTCCTCCCTGCAGGACCAGCAGGGCAGGACTCTGAGGAGGTGACATCTGAGCTCAGACTGAAGCTCAGGCAGCCACACGGAGCCTGGAAAGGGTGTCCCAGGCAGAGAGAAGCACACGTGCAAAGCACCCGGGTGAGAAAGATGGTGCTAAAAATGCTGAGGTGTGAGGGTCTGGCAGAGGGCCCCCACGTGGAGGGAGGGGCTCGGCAGGCCTTGGTGGCCTCCCCACAGCAAAGAGGAGTGTGTATTGATCACGCTGGCACTGGGGAGCCACAGCAGGTTCTGAGCAGAGAAGAGACAGGGCCTGAACTGGGTCTTGTGCTGGGCTGAAAAACGGCCCCCAAGAAATCCATGTCCTAATCCTGGAACCTGTGAATGTGTGACTTCACATGGCAAAAGGAGCTTTGCAGATGTGACTAAATTAAGGGTCTTGAGATAAGGAGCTGATTCTGGATTTGCTGAGGGGGTCCAATATAATCATAAGGGTCCTTATAAGAGGAGATCTGACTACAGTAGAAGGCAGCGGCCAGCCTCGAAGGTGAAAGAGCAGCCATGAGCCAAGGAATGCAGCTCTAGCAGCTGAAGAAAGCCGGGAAACCAACTCTCCTCTGGAGCCTCTGGAAGGAACAGCCCTGTTGACACCTTGACTTGGGCCCAGTGAGACTGACTTCAGACTGATCTCCCAATTATACGGGAATAAATGTGCGTCACCTTAAGCCACTAAAGTTATGTAAGCTATGGTTTCTGCAGCCATAGGAAATGAGTGCAGGTGTTAAGAGGATCCACTGGCTGCTGTGTGGGAAGCAGAACAAAGAGCAGGAAAGCACGGGTGGCGGCAGGGGGCCCCGGGAGGAGGCAGCTGCAGTGATCCAAGCAAGAGCAAGTGGCAGCAAGGCCTGTGGACAGAAGCGGCCAGGTTCTGGAGGTGTCATGAGCTGCCGAAGGGACCAGAGCTGGAGTACAGAGCATAGTGTGTGGGAATAACAAGCAGCCAATGAACGAAGAACTTTTTCTCATTCGTGAAAGGGAACATCTACCTTACCAGAGATCAATCAGACTCCGAAACTGTAACAATTTCGACAGCTTGACAGAGAAGGCATGTGGGAGGCTGGCCACCATGCCTGTCTGGCCACCTTAGAGCTCCAGCACCCCCTCGGAGTCTGGCACAGGGTAGAACTCAAGCCATGACTGATCAATGGATAAAGGGAATCAGATAGAAATGGAAACTAAGCCCAGCTCTCCTATGGACCCTCAATGCCATTGACCAATGCTCAGGGTCCCCCATCTTTAACACAGGAGCCTCATGGAGCATTAGGAGATGAAAGAAGTTGTAGGTGAATTTCAATAAGGGGGCATGTTACACTTACACTTAGAGATGGGAAGAAATGTGCCCCTGCTGGGGCACTAGAACACATCACAAAGCTACAATAAGTAAAACAGCACAGTCCATAGTAGCCAAAGGGTACACACAACCCAGATGTCCACTAACGGATGAATGGATGAATTAGATCTGGTAGATCCAGACAATGGAATATTCCTTGACCCAAAAAAGGAACGAAGTTCTGATACGTGCTACAGTGTGGATGAATGGTGAAAGTATCATGCTAAGTGGAAGATGCCAATAACAAAAGGTCACATATCATATGATTCCAATGTGCAGGGAAGGCAAAACCATAGAGACAGGAAGGCTAGAGATGGTTGGGGTAGGGGAACTGGGGTGGTAGCAAACCTGTTAATATACTAAAACCCACCAAACTGTACACTTTAAATGGATAAATTGTATAGCATGTGAGTTATATCTCAATAAAATTACTTAAAAGAAATAGCACGATCCGGGTGCACACTCCAACAGATCATGCCTAGGAATGTTAGAAATAGGATGGGATCTTGGAATCAAAATCCACTCACCCCTTTCTCTTCCAGACACGTTTTTTTTTTCTTTCCTTTTTTAGCCAAATAATCAGACTATAAAATGCAGTCTCTGATATAAATGCCAGGAAATTGGACTCATTCCAGCTGGGAAGAGAGTAGCTAAGCAAGGAGAAATGCAGACTTCCTTTGATCCGTGTGCTGGGGTTATGTGGGGCAACAGCGGGGTCCTGAGGTGGATCACCCTGAAATATTCAGGCATAAAGGGATATGGTGTCTGCCAGGAACTCACAAATGTGAATGAAAAGCAAACAGAGCTGCTCATAAGTGGAGAGTCTGGGTGAAGGGTATTTGGAAGGTTTTTTTGTGCTATTCTTGCAACCTTCCTGGAAGTTTGAGGTTGTATCAAAACTTTAAATGACCGTGATTCAAATAAATAAATAAAAATAAAAATAACTCCAACCAACCAACAAGTTATGTTAGTAGTAGATTCTTCTGGGAAGAAAACTTGAGCAAGCTCCCATGCAGCACAGAGTGACCTGGAGGCCCAGCAGGCCGCCCCACCCACCCCTGCTCACTGGGCTCCTGCTCTGCGTCCATCTTGGCCTTGAGCAGCATCCGCAGCCGGGACACCTCCTGCCGCTTGAGCTCGTCCAGCTTGGTACGGACATGGTGGCTGACGAAGTCTAGCTCCCGGCTCAGCTTCCCGCTCTGCCCAGACAGAGATGGGGCACTGGTCAGGCTGTGGGCCTGGTGGTGGTGGGGTGGGGGGGCATGCAGGGAAGCCTCATCCTTCCTCTGCTCTCTCTGGAACCTTCTACAAGCTTTCTGATACCCCCAGAGCTCCTGAGACATGTTCCCAGCCCCTCAAACTGACATTTGAGGTGCTGCCCACCTCTGCAGCTCCATCTCCTGTCATTCATCACATCACACTCGGTTCCAGCCACACTAATTGGACATAGGTCCCCACATTCAAGGCTCTTTCCCACCTCCTGGCCTTTGCACATGCTGGCCTGGGATTCTCTCTTACCACCACTTTTCAAGCCTAAACAGATCCTCACTGTGGAGAAGACACCTCCCTTGGGAAGAATCTCCTGGCAACCCCTTCTGCCGAGGAGGGTCTTCTCTGAGCTACCTTTTTTGTCACTTCGGATCATGTCTGGTTCTCAATCAGAGCCGCCCCCTGCTCACAGTTCCCCATGGCCCCCCGTACCCCCAGGACTGAATCCCTGTGCCTGCCAGACCCTGTACCTACCCACCCCTTCAGCCCCATCTCCCTGTCTTTATGGGAGTTAAAAGGAACTACCAGCAGGCCACTGAAGATACCAGAATGCTTCATTTGTACACGTAGTTCCTAGTCTGAAATGCCACCCCCCACACATTTGTACTCCTCCATCTCAGACACTCCCACTCAGACTTCTGGCCTCGCTTGAGGCGATCCCTGCCCTAGAAGCCCTTTCTCCCTGTCAGACTGGACTGGGCCCCTCTTGGGGCCCCTCCAGCACCCTGCGTGATCTCGTCATTGCTCAGACGGCTTTCTCAGTCACAGTGTCCAACTCTCCAGTCTGTGCGTCCGCGTGTGTAGACCTAGCAGAGGCAGCAGGATAAGGTGACCATGGTGATGGTCATATTAGCCTCCACCAGTCACGCACCTTCTATGGGCCAAGCCCTGTGCTGGACTCACTGAGTCCATTCTCTCATCCTGCCCACAACCTATTTTAGAGATGAACAAACTGAGGCCCAGGAGAAGCCACTTGCTCAAGGTCCTTTGGAGGCCAGTTTCCAGCCTGGTGACCAAGTTGGTGTCATGTCTTCCCAGGGCTCATGTCCTGGGGCCTGAGTTCAAACCCTGGCCTGGGCACCACATCCCTGTGTGACCCCAGCACACCCTTTTCCTGCTCTGGACCTCAAAAACCAGCGCTGATATTATTGTCAACAATGACGATGATGGCTGACCCCTACCATAGGCTTATGCTGTGCCAGCCAAGTACCTGAAGTGGGCATTACCCCGGAGTCACACAACCACCCCTCCCAAGAGAGAGAGTGTTACACCGGCCTCCCCATTTTGAGAAGGAAACCGAGGCACAGAGCAGGGACAGCCATGCCCCAGAGAACATGAGGGGCAGCTGGGGTTGGACCCTGGCACCATCCCACTTCAGAACCTGCCCGCCTAACTGGCCACTCTGTTTCCCAGATGTGTGACCTTGGGCTGGCTAGGTGGGCCTCAGTTTCCCTGGCTGGGCAGTGGCAGGGCTAGACCCAGCTATCCCTGGTTCTGGCCATCCTTTGTCTGTGGGGCTGGGTGGCTGAGGACAGATGAGAGAGCCCCAGGACTGCTGGGAGGTTTCAGGGGAGCAGAACCACCTCCCCATCAGTCCCAGGCCCTAGGGCCTCTCCTGGGCTGAGGTGTCTGGAGAACTTGTAGCTCCTCCAGGCAGGACATTCCCACACACACCCAAACAGGGAGGGGAGTCTGCGTGGGGTAGGGAGGTGGAGCAGTGGTAGGCAGCCCTGTCTCCTCACTGGGAAGTGCCAGCATCCTTTCCAAGGCTTGCTGTCTGAGGATGGGGTGAGGCATGGGCACCAGGCTCAGCCAGCCCAGGGGTGAGACCCGGGCCTACAGGAAGCACAAACGCTGCTATCAGGGCCTCTAAATGGGGATAATCACAGCTCCTTGGAGGCCTGACATGAGAATTAGAGGTGATAGAAATGATAACAGCTCACTGTGCGTTTGACTTCTTATACAGAAAGCATTCAGCTGAGTGCACAGTTGACAGGCACCCAAAGATACTAAGGGCTGCTACTGTGCACCTCGAAGCCTTTTACACGTCTTACCTCGGATAATCCCAACCTGAACTCTATGAGGCAGGTTCTATCACTACCCCCTTTTACGGGTGGAGAACCTGAGGCACAGCGAGGGGAGGTCACACATCTGGTAAGTGACAGAGGCAAGACTGGAAGCCTGCGCCTGACACCATGCATAACTACATTCTGTTCCCCAAATCCCTTCCCAACTGCATGACCCCGAGAAGCGACTCCTCCTGAGTCTCAGTTCTGTGAAGGTTGGAGCCACGAGGCCCGTCTAGGGCACCCAGTCCATTCTCCACTCAGCCTTCTGACCGCACACTCCCTTCCACCTCACCTGCACCCAAACACACCTTGATGTCCTCAGCGTTGGCAGCCTGCAGCTTCTCCCGGAAGTGCCCGTCTGTCTCCAACACATTGATGACCTCCTGGAGGTACCGGTGGTAGTACAGACCTGTGTCCTGCGGTGACAAGGAAAAGTATAGCAGCCCCGGCCCCTCTCTGGTTCCTCCCTCCAGATAGGACCCAGGCTCCACTGCCCTGGGAGCCTGAAGGACCCTCTTGGAGCCTGTGCTCCAAGGCCAGTGGGCAAAGGCTCTGGAGGCAGCAGACCCTCTGTAACCTCAGACAAACTGCCTGGATGGTCCCAGCTCTCACCTCTTCCCACGTCTGTAGTGGAGATGAAATGAAATGAAAATCACACAGGTAAACACCCAGGCCAACACTGCCCATAGTGTGGGTGTGTGAAGAGCAAACACACTGGTATCTGCTGGCAAGCAGTGAAACATACATTCATTCCAAAAGCATTCACAGAGCCCCTGCCACGTGCCAGGCACTGTTTTAGGGGATACAGCAGATGAATCAGACAGACAAAAACCCCTGGGCTCCTGGTCCTATCCCCACTATGCACAGGAGACTGGCACTTTCCTTACTCTTGCATATGCAAAAGGCACAGTGAATTCCCTACCTCTCAGGGCAGTAGTAAAAAGTAAATGAGAGAAAGGGCCGGACACTATAGCTATCATTACATATACTGAGAAGCACACAGCAGGCGCTTGTTAAATGGTAGCCGCTCACTCAGCTGTGCCACTGTAAGTGTACCAATTTCCCACCGCGTCAGTAACAAAGTGTCACAAACTAAGTGGCTACAGCAACATGCAATCTATTCTCTTACAGTTCGGGAGGTCAGAAGTCCAAAATGAGTTGGCAGGGCTGAGTTCTAGGAGAAAAGCTGTTTCCTTGCCTTGTCCAGCTTCTGGAAGCTTCCAGCATTCTGCAGGCCCTTGCTTGGCAATCACATGACCTCCGAACTCTGACCTTCCTGCCTCCCTCTTACAAGGAGCGCTGGAGATTATATTGGGCCCACCTGGATAACCCAGGATAATTTCTCCATCTCAACGGCCTGAACTCAATCACACCTGCAAACTCTTTTGCCATCAAGGTGATACATTCACAGGTTCTAGAGATTAGAGCATGGACATCTTTGGAAGCCATTATTCAGCCAAACACAGTGGGCCAAAATTCCAAATCTGCCAGTTACTGGCTATGTGACCTTGTTAGGGCGGCTAGGATGCCTACTTCAATTTAAATTTCATATAAACAACAAATAACTTTTAGTATAAATATATTGCTTGGGGTGTGCTTATACCGTTAATTATTCATTGTTTATCTGAAATTCAATTTTAACTGGGTGTCCTGTGTTTTTACTTGCTACATCGGGCTACCTCAGTCCTTGGGCATGTTACTAATCTCTCCATGCCTCAGTTTCCTCATCTGGAAAGTACAGGTAATGAGCAACCATCTCAGAGGTGTTGTTGTAATATGCTAATATCCTTAAATATTTAACACAGTGCCTGGAACTTGGTAGGAGTTTTCAATGTTATTGTGATTTTTGTTACTGATGTTTATAAACCTCTGTGCTTTCTATTAGCCTGGAAAAGGAAATTCTCCACCATGGCCCACAAGACCCTCCATGTTCTGCCCCTGTTCCCACTCCCTGGACTTGCTCTGGTCTAGCCACACTGGCCTTCTCCAAGTCTTACTCACTGCTCTCCCCCACTACACAGCCTTTGCCCAGGCTGTTCCTTCTGCCTGGAATGTTCTTCCCTGCACTTCAGGTCCCATCTTAAGTAAGTAACCCATCCTCCCTGACCACCACCCCTGGTGTTCATTCCCAGGGACACCCACCGTTTGTCCTCCCAGCAATCAAGGCTAGTCTGTGAGGGTATGGGGCTTGTGCTAGCACTGTGCCTGGTTCATAGATGCTCAAGAAATATGTGGAATAAATAAAGGGGAAAGAGTCTCAAAGTTACCCCTCCAGGTCTGTGAAAATTTCACTGAGCAGAGGCCTAACTCACTGGGTGGGAGCATAGAGGAGCATGGAAAGATCAGTTCCAGAAATAGTGACAGGTGCATTCCTAGTGGGAGCTACAGGAGGATTCATTCCTCAAATCAGGTCATTAGCTTTGAAGACCTTTAAAGTTCCAAACTCCCTAAGACCTGGAGGTTTCATAGTGTTTGATGAACACATGTTGGAATCAATAAATGAGTTTAAATGCCCATTTCCTAATTTAAACTACAACTCCCATGAATTCCATAAATTGAGAACACCTTAGTTCACTACCACCAACTGCTCAAAGTGCTACTGGGAAATGTAGTTTTTTTTTCCGGATCCCTTAGAGTGGAGGGGGTCTTAAAAGAACAGAGAGATTTAGGTTGGGGTGATGCACATTTTTCACTTAATATCTGACCTGATTTCCCACACAACAGAGTCAGAGAGAGAAATCTGCGTCTCTCCCCCGCCCCTCCGCCGCCAGTTTTTCACGTCAAAGCCCCGGGGCTGCAAACAACTGGCAGGCAAACTCCAAGCCGCATCCATTGGGCCAGTAGCCACCCAGGGGTCACGCGGGTCCGCGGGAATTATAGTACCACTGCAAACACCTGGCTGGAGAGCAGGGCAGGGCCACTCACGGGGCTCTCGGTCGCGGGGCTCTCCTCCTTGGGCGCCCCCCGCTCCAGGGGCACGGCCAGAACAGCGCGCAGCAGCAGCGGTGGCAGGAGGAGGAGGGCTGCATGGGGCCCAGAGGGAGGCATGGCGGCGTGGTCTGTGGGGGGCGGAGAGGCGGATAATGTCTGGCCCAAGCCTCCCCGTGCCCTGGACCAGGAGTCTAGGCTCCCAGCCCTCTTTCCAAGAATCAGGACTCAAACCGTCCCATTTCCTGGGGCCCAGGATCCTGGGCCTCCAGCCTTTCTTTCCTTAGACCCAAGAGTCCTGGTTCCCAGCACCCTCTTCGCTCAGACTACGGGAGTTCAACCCTCTCTTACCCCTGACCCAAAGGTCCAGGCTCCCAGTCTCCTTTTTTCTCAGGATCTAGAAGTACTGGTGTCCAGCCCATCTTTGTCCGAAACCTAGTTTCCCAGTCCTCTGGACCTCTCCCCGCCACGCCTCTTCCCCAGTACCCAGGCGCCCAGGACCCCCGGCCCCTCACCTCTACTTCACCTCAGAGGGCGACTTCCCGGGCTTGGGCCTCCGGTGCGCTCTTGGTGACACCGCCTAGGCCCCGCCCACTGCCCCCGCACAGGACCAGCCCTCGGCAGCCTGGTTGGTCCACGCTGGCTCCCCTGCCTAGCGGCCCCGCCCCTTGCCGAAGTCGCTCGCCTTTTCTCGAAAGCTTCGCCTTCTTTCTCTGAGGTCCAACCTCTTCACGGAGCAGTTCCTGCCTATTAGGCGAAAGGAGAGCCGAGATTTTCAGAAAGAACTACAAGTCCCTGCAGGCTGGGGGAAAATGAGTCAACTTCCTCGGGTTCCTCGGCTCCTTAGCTTCCTGGGAGCTGTAGTTTTTCCAGTTATTTTCTCCGTAAGAAGTGGCATATTATACAGATCGGTAGAAATTGGCACAGGTCACCTTATAAGTTTCTTGTATCTCTCGGGACCCTTTAAGGAACACTTGCCCGCGTACCCTTCCAATTCAGAAGCCCTGGAGCAGGGTTGCCTGATTGCAGCAGAGGGTAGAGGTCACTGCTTTATTGGAAGTAGATCGTGGGGGGCCAGGAGGGAGAGGATTAGGGCAGGTCCCACTGGGAATCCCCCCTCCCTCTGAGCCCTCTTCCTTACCCTTCTTTCTTTCCAGAGACCCAGAGATTAGGTACCCAGCTCCCAAAGAGAGGGTCAGGTATGTTTAGAAATTGACCAGAGAGATAAGGCACTGAGGCGTGAGTGTGAAAGGCTTCTCCAGGCACAAGGAGAGGAAAGGAATCTCCAAGATCCTCGGCAGGTGGGTGCTGGGGGCTGAGATCGCAGGGTGGCTGGGGTCACTGGGGGTCAGTGTTTGGGGCCCAGAGTCTTGAGTTACCATGCCTGGGTTTAGGAGAGAGTTAGGTATTTGGGGGGAGAGAACGGATAGTGAGGAAAGCTGGATATAGGCTGCTGGATCGCTGACAGGATTAGATGTTGGAATTCGGGATGCCTGGGTCCAGGAGAAAATGTAAAGCTTAAGAGTTGGAGCACAGAGTCCTTTGGGATGTTGGGTCTGGGTCTTGACTCATCATTCTTGCTTCTCCAGAATGTCTCAGGAGAATGACGCATGGTGGAAAGGGTGAGTGGGGAAACGGGATGGGCAGGGGTGGAGATGGGGGTACAAGAGGAACACAAAGTTCGATTTTGCCTACACACACTCAGCTCTGGCCCTATAACCTAGTTTGCAGGTTCAGCATCATCAGCCTTTCAGAAAGGGGCTGGGGACCTGGACTTCTTCGTGCTAAAGGGAGGGAGTGTCTGAAAGAGGAGGGGCTGGGTGCCTGGACTCTTGGGTCTTGAGACCAGAGGAGCCTGAGATCTCTGACTCCTGGATTCTAAACAAGCCAGTGTCGGGAGAAAAAGCTTCAGGTTCTGCACCGAGTGTGACTTCACAAGTGCTCAGAACCCTAAATTGGGCAGGGGGAAGGAAGGGAGGGAGGGTTTTGGGGTAACCTGGGTGCCCTGCTCACTGTCACCATGAGTGTGCACCTCTCTCAGGGCCCTGGGGTATGAGCTAGCCGCCATGAGGCTGCAGAAGCTGGAACAGCAGGTACTCTGCCGTGGAATCCTGCCACCCCCTGTTCCATCTTCCATAGCTCCTCAGGAGCCCTATCCCCAGAACTTGCTCTAGGACTCCTGCCCTCGTTGGCTCTCTCTTAGCCTTAGGTTCTGCGACTAGAAAATGAGAAAATAGGAATTCCATATCCTAAATAAACAAACTGAAGCTGAAACTCCAAAATTTCCAAAGAATAAAGACTCTTACGTACTGGGGGAGGTGGAGACCGAGTGCCGGGACTTCCCGCCCTGAGGAAGGAGGAGAGACTAAAGGCTTGGACTCCTGAAACTGCCCCATCCTGGACTCCAGGGTCCCCTTCACCACTGTCTTGCTGTCTGGTACCTCCCCACCACACACCCCTTGCCCGCTCCTGCAGCGGCGGCTGTTTGAGAAGAAACAGCGACGGAAGCGCCAAGAGCCCCTCATGGTTCAGGCCAATCCTGACGCTTCCCTGCGGTCGCGGCGACCATGGCGGCGGGAGATGCGCCTCGTGGTTGACAGCGGTGCGGAAACGTTCCTAGTGTCCAGCCGGAGCGGAGCCCTGAAGGGGCGGGTTTCTGGGAAGAGGGGGAGGGGTCTAAAGGGCTCAGTTGGGAGGCGCCTGGCAGAACCCTGGAGTAGGGACTTAGTAGAACACCCTGGCTGAGCTCAGGGGACCCCGGATGCACGACCTGTGGGGGCTCAAGTGCGGGACGTGTGAGAGTTCTGGGGCCGGGCCGGGGATAGGGCGGTGGGAATCCCATGATTGGGCCGGTTAGAGCTCTAGGGCGGAGCCTGAGGAGAGCTGGGGGGCGGGACCTGGAAAGGCTCCGAGACTCAATTTGGGGGAAATTGAGGGCGGGGAATTGGCAAAGCCCCGGGGGCGGGTCCTGGAGAGACTGCCTGACGTGAGACTGTGTACACCGAGCCTGCAACAATTTAGTGGCAGGACTTCCTGCTTGAGCCTTTGGATGGAATTTGGGTTCTGAGTGGGTCTCAGGGGTTTGGGTTGTCAGTCAGAGGCGATGTCTATGAGCCCTGTGAGGAGGCAGATCTTCTCAGAGGACCAGAATTTGTACATCGTGTTGATGGGCCTTGCTGCACCTTCTCTTAGGCTTCGGGAACCCTTTCTTCCAGGAGAACGTGCCAGAGGCACAACTGCACTGTGGGGCCCACAGTGCCCTCGGCACCGTGAGCTGTGATGGAGATGGCGATGGCGACGGTGGCCTCCAGGCGTCGCCGACAGAAGCAGGTAATCACGACCTTGGACGCCTATACCCTAGAGTTCCACTCGCACTAGAACCCAGGAGTATGGAACCTCAATCCTTGCTCTCCAAAGGAACCAGGAGTCCAGGCCCCTGTCGACCCTGTCATCCTTCATACCAAGGAGCCCAGGTCCTGGACCTCCTCCTCCTCCAACACCCAGGAATCTGAATGTCCAGCTCTTTCCTCCCTCAGTAATCAGAGATTCTGGTCTCCAATCCCCCTGCCTATCCTGGCTACCAGACAGTTCTGATCCGGAGTTGGAGGAAGTCTCCGTGGAGGATGTTCCCGCCTCTCCACCTCTTTATAAAGAGCCTCCTGGGACTCGACGCATGGGTTGGCTAGCCCACCAAGGACATGGTAATTTGGGGGACATTGTGTGAAATCTGGTGCCCTGGTCCATGTGGCAAATCTTCCTTCTTTGTTTGTAACAGCTTTATTGAGATATATTTCACATACCGTACAATTCGCTCATTTAAAATATACAATTCGAGGGTATTATGCTCAGTGAAATAAGCTAAGCCAAGCCGAAAAAGATAAGTATCAAATGATTTCACTCATATGTGGAGCATAAGAACAAAGAAAAAAACTGAAGGAACAAAACAACAGCAGACTCACAGAACCCAAGAATGGACTAATAGTTACCAAAGGGAAAGGGACTGGGGAAAATGGGTGGGAAGGGAGGGATAAGAGGGAAAAAGGGGCATTACGATTGGCAGATGTAATGTTGGGGGGGCACTGGGAGGGCTGTACAACTCAGAGAAGACAAGTAGTGATTCTATAGCATCTCACTACGCTGATGGACAGTGACTGTAATGGGGTTGGTGGGGGGGACCTGATGAAGGGGGTAGTTTAACAACCGTAATATTGCACATGTAATTGTAGATTAATGATACCAAAATAAATTATAAAAAAACTAATAAAATGATGTTCATGTAATAACAAAAAATAAAAAATAAATAAAATGTACAATATATTTAGAGATGTGCAACCATCACGACAATCAGTTTTAGAACATTACCATTACCCCGGAAAGAAACCCTGTGCCTTTTATCGGTTACCCTCCTCCTTCCCCATTTCTCCCAGCGCTGGGCAACCACTAATATACTTTGTCTCTTTAGATTCGCCTATTCTGGACATTTCATATAAACAGAATAATATGATATATGATCTTTTGTCTTTTGTTCAGCATGTTTTTAAGGTTCACCTTTATTGTAGCATTAATATTTCATTTCTTATATTATTCTATTGTAGTGACATTTCCTTTTCTTTCGTGACATGACCAGTGATTTGAATAAAAGGACTCTTATCACCCCAAGTTGTACTCCCCCCTTCCCACTTTAGTTCCCCTGTCTCTCCTACCCTCTCTCTGGGAAAAGGGAAAGGGAGGACTTTAATGCCCCTTGTCCCTTAGACCCAGGGCAGTCAGAGACTTCTAACCCGTGTATTTGGAGGAGGAGGGGGATCTGGCAAGTGAAGGCGATGAGTAATATAAGTAGGAGCCAGAAACTCAGGAATTCTGGCCTTCTCCAGCTAGCACTGGTGAACTTGTCCCAAGCTTCTGGGACCCAGGTGTCCTGAGCTCCATCTTCTGGCTTCTTCCACCACTTAGGGGCCAGTGCAGAGGAGGAATGCGAATCCCAGGACGTTGGAGATGAATACGAGGCATCCAATCTCGGACCAAACCCTGGAATGGAGAGTGACTGGGGTCGTGGACACATGGCCTCCAACAAGGTGGTGGCACAGCCAATCAGGAAGTAAGAAGAGGGCTAGCCTCGGACTCAAGGGAGTGTGGGGCTAAAATTCTGCAGCCCAGTCAGAGGCTCTTTTTACTGGTGGGTCGAACCTGTTATGATTGGGCTTGCAGAGGCCCTGCGTGTTCACCATTTATGAAGTCAATCTAGGAGATTTGCATTGATGTGAGCATATATATGAAAATCCAGTCCACCGAAGGGCAGCAAGCTTTGGAGAAGGTGAAACAGTTATAGGGAAGGGCCAGTAGTCACTCACTTTGGTATTGATGGAAGTTAGATAGTTTCAGTTGGGTAGATCTGGGCCATCTTACATGTCATCTAGGCCGAATCAACACTAGTTTCAGCTAAATGGGCAGTCTTTTCAAAGGGATTCTCCAATCTGTAGGTGAAGTGGGCGTGGCCTAAGAGGATTGGCCAATCAGCAGGTGGTCGATATATTTGACCAATAGGCAGAAACATGGTTGAGAGAGGGCGTAAACCTGAGCTGGGATGGCCAATTTGTAGTTGACTAGGCCAGGCGGGCCGTGTGGGGGCGGGTCTTAGCCGTTCAGCTTGAATTTGATGTGTGGGCTAGGGCGAAGACCTGGATGACAATAGAGTCGGAGTCTACAGTGAGGAACTCTCCAGGAGCGATCGACGAGAAGGTGTCTGACGCCATGGAAGGCGTGGGCGGCGCGGGCAGCAGCGATGTGGGGAGGTCGCCCCGCTCGCCTCTCCACTGGGAGAGGACATGGAAGCGTACGTGCTGCGGCCGGCGCTGCGCGGCCGCATGCTGCAGTGCCACATCAGCCACTACAAGCGCGGCATATTAGATTTGTTCCCTTTCTACTATCTGTAGCTGGAGCCGGATGACGGCCGGAAGGTACAGTCTGGTAGCCTCGGGAGCAAGCCCCACCTCCCAGGGGCAAGTCCCGCCCCTTTCTGAGCGAAGGCAAGACTTGTGCGAATCCACATCTTGCTCGTCCTTGAGCTAGGACCTGTGAACTCCAATGCCAAGCCCTGCCCTTCACAGAACTAGGCTCCTTTCCCACTGGCACAGGCCCTACCCAAGCCCATAACCAAGCTCTGTCCATTCTGGAGATGAGCCCACCTTTCTCAAATTCAGATCACGCCCTCTCAAGGTCCAAAATGCCACCCATTGCAGACCCTTTCGAGGTATTGGCCCCATCCCTTTCGGTCCAAGTCTGGCCCTTCACCGAACCTTCTTTGCTATCAGGTCTCACCCAATCCTGGGACAAGCCCCGCCCCTCAGGAGCCAAGCCCTTTTTCACGTGTATTTCCCATTCCAGATCCAAGTCACTCCCCTCCCAATCTGGCCATTACGCTCTCCGAGTAGCTGTTGCTCCTCAAAGCACAGTGTATCTCCCAGAAAGAGGCATTTTTCCCTATTCAGTGCCAGACCTGTTTTTACCCCATGAAACGCCTAACCAAAGGCCTGCTGAAATGTCCCAAGTGAGGCTCCTTCCTATCCTTCAAAGCCAGGCCCTGCCTGGGCTCAGCCCTGATCCCAGACCAAATGGCAGAAGGAGTGAGAGGGAGACATTAAGTTGTAAAGCTCCCCTTCAGGACCCAGCTGGTGACTTCCTTCAGTGAGAACCACTTCTCTCAGCAAGGCTCGGGATGCTTATTGCTCCATTATCCCTCTGTCACAGGGACATGGTGTTTCTGGTATCTAGCCCTGGCTAGATTGTGATGGCTAGATTCTCTCCCATCCACAGCACTTCCTTCTGACTGCGCGCAAGAGAAAAAGGAGCAAAACTTCTAATGACCTCATCTCCCCGGACCTCACAGACCTATATCGGGATGGGGACAACGTTGTGGCCAAAGTCAGGTGGGCAGAGCGCTGATGTGTGTGAGAAACAGGTGGCAGGAAGCCTGGGGCGAGGGCAGGAGGGGAAAACGGAACTACATTTCCCAGCAGTCCATGGAACCCAAGTTCTACCAGCTCTAGGACTTTTTCACTTAGGGACTGATGGGTTCTGTGCTTCAGGATGTAGTCCCAGGGTGGTTGAGAATAGAAGAAATGATGGTAAGAAATGATGGTTTGGGAGCAGATTGGTATTTAAGACATTTGACTTCCTGAAAGTCAAGGGGCTGGGACTCCTAAATTCATTCTAGAGGGAATAGGTTTCCAGAGGGCCAAGGCAGGAGGCTAAACATGATGGCTCATCAAAGAGAAGGGGCTGGGACTGTGGGTACATGGGAATATGAGTTACATACAGAACTGATGGACAAGTTGATGAGATGACACAGCAAAGTACTTATGGTAGAGCCAACTAGTATTATTTTTTATTAAGGTATTATTGATATACTCTTATGAAGGTGTCACATGAAAAAACAATGTGGTCACTACATTTACCCATATTATCAAGTCCTCACCCATACCGCAAGGCAGTCACTGTCCATCAGTGTAGTAAGATGCCACAGATTCACTATTTGCCTTCTCTGTGCTACACTCAAACAGTATTATTTTTATTCTGGCCTCTGCCCTCCTGGAGCAGATCTAATGTCTTAGGCACCAAGTTCACTATCTTCGATAATGGGGTGAATCCGGAAAGGAGGAATTTCTTCCCAGAGACTGCTCGGATAAGGAAGGAGCTGGGGGCTGTGTGTTATGTGAGTGTCCGGGGGTAAATGAGAGAGAATGGGGAGGAGTGGGGAGGGAGAAAGAGCCAGGCCAACTGAGGCATAAATACCCCCAGGAGACCAACATCTTGGGATTCCGAAAGCCCCGGAAAATGACTATGATCATTCCAGGAATCGACGCCGAGAACTGCAGAATCAGCGTTCAGCCACAATCTGTGAGTAGGTTAAGGTTCAGAATCTCTGGGTGAGAGGGATAAAAATTGTACTACTAGCTAACATATTTATTTGACAAGCATTGTTTTGAATATGAACTCTTTTCGGGTGTTACAATCCTGTAAGGTATGTGCAATTGTTGGCCACGCTTTACAGGTGAGGAAACTAAGTGCATGGCCGTAGGGCTTATACATGTGAAACTGGGCAGCTGAAAGCACCACCTGGGCAGAGGAATGCACCATGTGAAGGAAGGCCTGTAGGGGGATGAGTCTTTATATTCTAGGGAGGCACAGAAAACTGAAGCTTAATCCTGTTTTAGGGATCAGTGAGTTCAGCTTTAAGACCCCTTGGAAAGATAATTGCCCAAGTCTAATACAATTTAGGCAGAAGCCAAAGAAAAACTACCAAACCTACCAGCTGTTAGTTCAAAAGAAGCCTCAGAACAATTAGTGGCAGATTTGAGGTTGACAGGAAATGTAGTTTATCCTCTATTGAGGCACTCACCTTTACGCTATTTCCCTGACCCAACTACTACTGGAAACCCTGAGTACTGGATACAGTCAGGTCAGTTATACATGGTGACACTGCTCATTACAAACCAAAAGACTTTATTCCTTATATAAACCAACACATAAAAAATCCCTAATAATAAACAAACCCCATGACCTTAGTCAAGCCTCTCAATGAGGTCCAAGCAAGGAGAGGGAGAGGCCACAGCGTGGCTCAAGGCCGTGGCATGGCTGGAGGAAACCCACAAGGCCTGGGTAGAGGCAGGTATGGCAGCCAGAGATGGGGGCGGACTTCTGAGGCGTGCCCAAGCCCTGGCCCTGGCGGCGGCGGTCAGGCAGGGACCCAGCTGCTCCTCGGCCTGGGCTATGCGGCGGGTGAAGCGACTGCGATCTCTGGCGAGCTGCTCCCAGGGACCGTGGCGGGCTGCCCGGGCCGGACCTGCCCAGACAGTCAGGAAATGGATGGAGACCTTCTCTGAGAAGTGCACCTGAAGAGATGGACAGGCAGATACAGACATACACAAGATACACATGACCACAAGTGGGAGTAGAGTGGGGAAAGAACAAGACAACTGGTTACACAAAAATTGCTATCTGGCTAGTTGCCCACCTGCCACCTGATTCTCCCTGACTCACTGACCGTGGAGGTGGTTTCCTGGGGCTGACGTTAGCCACAGCTGCTCCCTCCTCCCACAGGGGCCCAGCCTCTTGCAAAGGATTGCAAAACAGTGAACGCAGCCCTCTCCTAAGCAACCCTCTGCAACACACAAGACCCCAAGAGTGCCAGCTCCCAGCCTCCTCCTCCCTGCCACCCAAGAATCAGCTCTCAGCACCCACCTTTCTGGCCCTTAGAGGAGTCTCAGGGTCTGGATTCTGGGTGGGGGTTTCTTCAGACTTGAGCCGCCTTTGCAGTCGGAGGGGCAGCTGAGGAGGAGCCCAAGGAGGTGGTGGCTTCTTCCCAGGTAAATAAATGGCCACTTGGAAGGGACACGGCTTGGCTTCTCCCAACTCAGCAGCTTCCCCTCCCTCTGTTTCCTCCCCAGGTGGATATACCCAGCCCCTGAGGAGGGTGCTCTGGGCCTGGAGGGAGGAACCTGGCCCTGAGTTAGATGCTCCTGAATCATCTTCATCCTCCTCCTCCTCTTCCTCCTCTGTGTCCTCTCCTGGTTGATACACCCAGGCCCTCAAGAAGGCACTTGTGGATGGGAGGGAAGAGGAACCCTCAGCTCCTCCCTCTTCCTCAGCTCCTCCCTCTTCCTCAGCTCCTCCTGAATCACTGTCCTCCTCCTCCTCTGTGTCCTCTCCTGGTTGATACACCCAGGCCCTCAAGAAGGCACTTGTGGATGGGAGGGAAGAGGAACCCTCAGCTCCTCCCTCTTCCTCAGCTGCTCCTGAATCACCATCCTCATCTTCCTCCTCCTCTTCTGTGTCCTCTCCTGGCCGATACAACCGAGCCCTGGTATGTGGGATGGAAGGGAGACCCACAGATGCCACCAAAGCACTGTCCTCATCCTCCTCTGTGATCTTACTGGGTTGATACTGCCAGGTCCCGAGCAGGAGCTTTTGGGCTAGAACTGGGTGTGGTTCTAGGTCAACTTCTTTCTTAGCCTTTTTGTCCTCCTTGTCCTCAGACTCCTCCCCTGAACAACACTCCCAGGCCCTGGGGTGGGAGCTGGGGGCAGATGAGAGGAAGACAGAGGTCTTCATGGTTTCTTTATTCTCAGTTCTCACCGGAAGGCTAGGGGACAGGGGATCAGGCCGGCCAACTGGAAATCTACTTCTTTGATCTCTAGGGACACTGGTTGCTTGTTCTCCACCAAACTCTCCATCACCATCACCTGAAAGTTCCCAGGTTTCAAGAAGAGAACTGTTGGCTTTCAGATCAGAGCAGGCCCCCCCAGCATGCTTCTTCATTCTCCTCAGCTGCTCCACTGTTTCCAGTCTCCACTTCTGGGTGCCTGCCCCTGGGGCCATGTTGGGTGGCCAAAGAAGCCTTAGTTTCTTCCTGGCTGAGACAGGAGGGTTTGTGGTCAGGACTCCTGAGTCCTGAGGAAGAAAGGCCTGGGAGCCCGAACTCCTGTGTCTGTCTTCGGCCAGCTCCTCTCTGATCTGCTCTGGGTACTGCTTCCACCAGGGAGGGCTCTGGAGGTCTCAGGCCTCTCAGGCGGCTTCAGGCCCAGGTGAGAAGGTGCATCCGTAGGGACAGCAGGAAGAAGGGGTAGGTGTCCCTCCAAGGGGCAGACTGATGGGGCAGTTGGCCAGGGGCCATCTGTCTGGGCTGGGGGAAAGAGAGAGAAAAAGGGAATAAAGTTTAGAAGCTATTTAGGGGACGCATGGGGGGATGACCCCTGAGTCACAGCAACAAAAATAGTAACACAAGGAGGCACGTGAGCATCCCTACCCTCACATTCCTTTCTGATCCCAGCCACTCCCATCTCTTGTCACTTGGTTCCCACCTCTCTCTCCATAGCCAGGAGTCTGGGTCCCCATTTCTCTCCTCCCTTAGACCCAAGAGTCCAGGCCCCCAGCCTCTTCCCTCATACCCAGAAGTCCCCAGGCCCAAGGACTGAGGACTGTCCTAGTCCCTGGTTCTGAGGATTGATAAGTCAGGCCCTCATCCTCCTCCTCTCTCCGAGACTCGAAAATTCGATCCCCAGATAGTTCCTTCATTGGGAGCCCCACAACTCTGTCTCCCAGAACCTTCGTGCATCAGACTTAGAAACCCAGGCTCCCAATCAATTCTCCTTCCTGAGTCCAAGTCCTGGAGTCCGTCCGCGTCCCACCCCTCTCCGGACACAGGAGTTCGGGCTCCCAGGCCTTTCTGTCTCGGTAGCCAGAAGTCCTAGCTTCTTCCTCATCACTGACCAGGGGTCTGCTCCCAACCCCCAAACCCTCCGGAACCCAGGCGTTCCGACCCCTTCACTCACCCACTCGGGGCTGCGCGTCACGCCGGGGGCAGAGGCGCCGGCTCCCACCGTACAAGCGATCGCAGGTCCAGACAGCTCGGCAGGCCAGCGCGTTCATCTCGCCTTCCAGCGTCGGGATCGAGGATTCTGGTCAGCACGGGCCGTCGCAAGGGCAGTCGCGACAAAGCGACTTGAGGTTCCTCAAAATGGCGTACATTCGGATCTCAAAAAGGGTTGGAACCTGCGCCGGCCGCAGGACTTTATATCTAACGCGCCCGGGTGTGCTGACGTCACCACGAGGGGCGGGGTTTCGAAACGAAGACGTGAAATATGGAATGGAAAAATAGGGTGGGAATTCTCGCGGAGTCAGGGCCCTGTTGCGTCACGGCGGCGTTTCCTGGGGCCACGCCCCGAGATAAGCGTCCTGTCAATCAAACGTGTGACCGGCTTAAGCAGGGAGGAGTCTGGCCCAACTCCTTTCCCAAGAAAACAACTTCCCACCCCAGTTTAGCCAGCAGGTTTCAGTTCAGTGCCTGTCATCTTCACCTCGGATCGTTTTCTTCGGCGGTGCGGGCGAGTATTGTTTCCATTTCACAGATGAGGAAAACTGAGGCTTGGGAAGGAAATCACTTGCCCGAGGTTGGCCCAGCGGAGTCTAGATTCGTCGCAAAAGAGAAAAGAATGTAAGCACCCTGAAGGCAAACACTTGCTTCGCTCGCTGCTTTCTAAGCAGTGCCTGACACATAGTGGGCGCTCAACAATATGTGAGCGGATACCAAACCAAAAGCTCAGCTCCCTTCCCAGTCTAAGGCGCAAGGCTCCGCACCTGGATTTTACCTGCTTCAAACTCATACAAAGGCTCTGCTTGCACAAATTGAAATTATGGCTGGGAGTGGGGGTCTTCTGCCATAAGTTCCAGGCTCAGGGATACAGTCCCATTTTCCTGCCCCCCGACTCCTGCAATTTCGTTCATAATTTTGCTCCTCAAAATGTCACTCTCTTGAGGGGGTCATCCTCAGTCTAGAATAGAATTATTACCTGGATCTGAGGTGGAGATCTGACCCTGGCCACTTGACCCTGTCCTAGCCAGAATCCAGGAATCCAGGGCCACCCCTCCTCCCTGGAGGACGGAAACCCATCCACTCAAAGCCACAGTTCCTGACCCGTGGCTTCATTCACAACTCAGGAGTCCTGACCCCTGGCTTACACTTTCCCAGGTACCCAGAAGTCTGGGCCCTCACCCCTTCTGAGATCCAAGCTATCTCCTTTCAGGGTGCCAATGACCCAGGTCCCTGACCATGACCAGCCCACTGGGGCCCTGGAGTCCAGGCCTAGCCCCTTCCTTTAGGAATCTCAGCCTCAGCCCTTATGGGACCCAGGCTCTCCAGACCTAGGCCCAGCAGGGACCCAGGGGTCAGGGGCCCCCAGCCCCTCCCCCCCGCGGTGGAGGCCGCTGAGCCAGGGGTCAGGCTGTGATGGGGAGGCCAGGAGGGGCGGGGTCAGCCGGGATTGGAAGGGGAGACAGCAGCGTGGGCGGCTGGCCGACCAGCAGAGAGGAAAGAGAAACTGGGAGAGGGAGGAAGAGAGAGTGAGGAGAATCTGACAGAGAGAAGAAGAAACAGCAGACATGGAGGGCCATAGAGAGAGAGAGGAAAAGATTGAGTGAGAGGGAGGGAACGGGCTGCAGACTTGAGAGACTGTGAGTCCGAGAGAGAAGAAGATTTGGGCAGAAACAGATAAATTGGAAGAGAAAGTGATATGGGGGGCGGGGGAGAGAATGAGTGAGAGAGACACTGGAAGAGATAGAGATTAAAGAGAGACAGGAGGTGAAACTGGAGACAGAGACAGTCTACAAGAAAGAGGAGAGACCAGAGAGACGAAAGACAGAAAGTGTGAGTGAGCAGGTGAGGAGGGGACTGAGGAGCACAACAGGCAGAGAAGCTCCCGCACTGCCCCCTTGCCCCTGTCCCTGGGACCCCAAGCCGGTAAGTTCCCTGGCTGGGCTGGGAGGGCTGCAGGGCTTGCATTGCTGTGCCTGGGCTCAGCAGGGATGGCTTGGGGGGGTGTGTGGGAGGGCAGGAGCCAGGTAGCTGGGGGCAGCGGGAAATAGACAGGGAATGGAGGTCCCTAAACACAGAGAGGGTCAAATTCCTGGCTAGCGTGCAGGGGGCCAGAATAAAGGGGGCCCTATTCTCTGTCTTGGGCTCCAGACAGCTGCCCCCTCCCCGCAGCTGCCAGTGCCGCCCACCTCTCTTGGCATTGCTCTTGGTATGCTGTCCCGGACCAGGGCCTCCCGTAGCCCCCTGGTCCCCAAACAACAGGCTCTTTCTCCTCAGCCGCCTCCGACCTGCAAGCCCCTGACCCCATCTCTGTCCCGAGCCGGGTCAGCTGCAGAGACAGCACACAACCCCTTTCTTTCTCTCCCCAAGCCCTTAATGGAGGAGGGCAGACCTCGGAGCAGCCTCAGCCTGGCCAGCAGCGCCTCTACAATCTCCTCGTTCAGCAGCCTGAGCACCAAGGTCTGAGCTTCTTGGTGGGGCTGGGGAGGAGGGCAGGGCTCTGGGCTGCCCCATCTCCTGTTTCCTAGTCCTGGCTTCAGCGCCACCCTAGGGAGTCTGGTTGTTAAGAACAAGGATCCTTAGCAACGGGGTCTGGCAGGCCTAGTAAGGTCCCAAATTGCCCACCAGCCGCAGCTAGGAATTCAGAGACACTCCCAGCTGTCCTCAGCCTCATTTTCCTAATTCGAAGCCAGAGGAGCAGCCCCACTTGCCTCTGGTTGCGAGGATAAGGCTGGTCCCCAGCCAGGAGGTTTCTCCTCATGGAACTCAGAAGCGGTGGCTCATCTTGATTAGGATTCAGAGACCAGTCCTCTCTAGCGATCGAATCTACCTGGTTCTGAAATCCAGTAAGGAAAGACCTTTCTCCAACAATAAGGCCTCATGAGGCCTGAGATAACTTGTGTCCTGAATCATCACCACAGCCAAAGTCTTTGTCCTTCTGCCATTCTCTTCACTCATTTCCAGTTCCCCAAGTTTGGAATCCACAGAGGCAATCCTGACTTTGGTCGGCACCATCCCCCTAGAAGGCATCCTGCGGGAATCTGGCTAGGGATGCCTGAGACACCTGTGTGCATGGAGCGGGAGCCCTTGTCTTTTGGGATGGAAGGATATGGAGCCATCTCTCTACCCTGAACATGGTCGCTAAGGGATGTCCCTCTCCAAGCCATCCCAAGGCCCTGTTCACATACTGCCTTCTTCTCTCCTCAGAGGCCCACCCGGGCAGTAAGCAAGGTGCACGCCTTTGGGAAGAGGAGCAATGCGCTCAGAAGGGATCCTAACCTCCCCGTGCATATACGAGGCTGGCTTCATAAGCAGGTGGAGTGAACAAGAGAATGGAAGAAAGTGCGCTCGGAGTGACACTAGAGGCTATGCCCTGTCCACTGTTTCTCTCCTTCTGAGACTCCCAATATGTTTGTATTTTTTAAATCATTGCTTCTCCCCTTGTTCTGGCATTGCTTCATGCATCTGTCCATTCATCATTCATTCAGTGACCACTTCCTGAGCATTTCCAACGTGCCAAGCCCTGGGGCACATACCATACAAATCAGACAAACAAGTATCTATAGACCATTTAAGATGAGTGTGGGGTGGGATGGATAATGAATTAGTATGTAAGTAAATGGACTTGATGATTTCAGTTTGTAGGAAGTGCTGTGAAGAAATAATG
Organism: Smutsia gigantea; assembly: GCA_032199065.1. Lineage (NCBI taxonomy): Eukaryota > Metazoa > Chordata > Mammalia > Pholidota > Manidae > Smutsia > Smutsia gigantea. The sequence continues at coordinate 30,045 of JAVSCE010000294.1, read as the reverse complement.
GGGATGTGCTGAAAGTGACTGAGAATGGGAGCTACGTCTGATGGTTGGTCTCTGAGATGACATTCGAGCCGAGAACTAAATGACAGAAGGAGCCCCTCATGTTAAAATCCGGGGAGCAGAGCGAATCTGAAAGCAAAGGGCTCTGCCGCAGGCCAGAGCTCCGCGTCTGGAGCCAACCAGGGGGGAGATAGGAAGGATGGCAGGGTGGTGGTTTTTGAAGTGGGGTCCTGAGCCAGCAGCACCAGCATTGCCTGGGAACTTGCTAGAAATGCACACTGCCTGCTCCCATCCTAGATCTATTAGCTCAGGAACTCTGGAGATGGGACCCAAGAACTGTATTTTAATGAACCCTCCTGGTGATTCTTCGGCATGGCCAAGTTTGAGATTCCCTGCAGGCCAGTACACTAGAGTAAGGAATTTGAGATGTACTCTAAGTGCGACTTTAAGCTCTGTTTTGAGCAGGAGGCTCCCTTGATCTGACTTACAATTTAAAAAGACCATGCGGCTTCTGTTGGAACAGATTGAAGAAGAGAGGTGCACAAGGTGTAGTTCTGGCCAAAGTGATGGGGAGATGCGCGATTCAGATTACAGCTCAGTGCCACCTCCCTGGCCTCTCTATGTCTCAGGTTCCAGAATAATCAGACCAAGTCTTCCTATATAAAACCGTGCCTGTGTGTAGTACAGTGTTTCTAACCTTCCTATAATTTTTCAATCCCCAATTGACAACTGAGATAGGGTCCTAGCCAGGAAATGCCTTGTCTAAGGGAATAGTTTGAAAATGGTGGTAGTAGGAGTCAACTGTGTCAGGTCCAACTGTGTCCAGAATCTCTGTCAGCTCAACCAAAATGCTCCCTTCCATTTTTCTGTCTAATCCATTGCATCAAACATGTGCCTCTGCTCCTCCCCTCTCTCTGGGTTTCTGTCCCCAGGTGTCCCTGTCTCCATCACCATTTTTCCTCTCCCTTCTACTCAGGCCTTTCCTCCCACTCTGTCTCCCCAGGACAGCTCTGGGCTTCGGCTCTGGAAACGACGCTGGTTCGTCCTCTCTGGCCACTGTCTCTTCTATTACAAGGGTCAGTGCCCAGGCTGGCACAGGGTGGGTGGGCCCCGTCCCCACCCTCCCTTTCCTGTAGCCTCTCTGTCTCCAGATCCCTGTGTGATCCGTGATCCTAAACCCTCCTTGCAGACAGCCGCGAGGAGAGCGTCCTGGGCAGCGTCTTGCTCCCCAGCTACAGTATCAGACCAGATGGGCCAGGAGTCCCCCGAGGGCGGCGTTTCACCTTCACAGTGAGTCCGTTCAGGCCCCATGGGCACTAAGGGTCTAAGCGACAGGGGCGGGCATCCGAGTACCCATTACTGGAGATAAAGCATCTTGCTTAGGTCCGTGGCGTCCCCCTTTTAAGAGGGCCCAAGGGTCCGGATCCCCAGCTCTCTCTCCCCGCAGGCGGAGCACCCGGGAATGAGGACCTACATTCTTGCTGCAGATACGTTAGAGGACCTGCGGGGCTGGCTACGGGCCTTGGGCCGGGCCTCCCGCGCGGAGGGGGACGATTGGTGAGTAAACGTCCAGGCCACGCCCCTGGCTCTGTACCTCTGATCCGGGTCCTTCTAATCAACCCCAAATCCACCCCTCGAGGCCTTCAAAGTCTAATCCTTGGTCTCCTAGCTAAGACTCCAGGGGTCTCTGTCCTGTTTGGCCCCAGGTTTCAGGCTAGAAGCTCACAGTCTGGGCACTGGGTGCAGCCACCTGGAAGGGCCTTGTAATCCTGCACTGGTCACTTCCACACTCCAGGCCTCAGTTTCCGCATCTACTAAATGGAGGCAATGATTTATAGCGCCCTACCTCCCCTATTTTTCTGTGTAGGTCCCTGTGTCCTCATCCCTCATCTGTGAAATGGAAATGAGGGCTGTTACAAGCTTCAAAGGAGTGATATCTTTTTCTGTGCCCACTCCTTAGCGGGCGACCCAGGTCACCTGCACGTCCCCAGCCTGGGGAGGGCCCTGGTGGCCCTGGCGGTCCCCCGGAGGTGAGCAGAGGGGATGAGAAGCGCAGATCAGAATCACCGGAGGTGGCTCGGCTCTCCGGGGGTCACGGCCGACCTGGGCTGCTCAGTCCCAGCCCCACAGCTGACCTCCAGTCTGGACACCAGATTCGGAGGACTAGGATCCCAGAGTGAGTTGGATAAGGGAGACCGGGGCGAGGAGGTTCTTTAGGGCTGAGCTTCAGGGTAAAAGCCCAAGAGAAAGGAGGGGGACTGGGACTGACTGGGGGCATGCCTAGGGCATTCTCCTGCAATTGTGTGGGAGTTGCTGGGGTTCTGATGGGGTCAAAACCTGTGGGGAAGGAGTCCTGAGAAGGACAGTCCACAAAGGGGGATTTTATTCAGCATCTGGCCAATAGAGGAGGGTTCTACTCTAGAGGGATAGTGTGACACTAAAGGGAGACCCATCATTAAGGCTAACTTGGTGGGTAATGGGGTGAGGGAGCTCTAGTTGACTCAGTTACCCGATTCTTTCCTCCCCACAGCCTGTTCACACCCCTTTCTCGTTCTCCCTCCCCTCTGAGCCTCCCCCGGCCCCGTTCTGCTCCTGCACGCAGACCCGCCCCCTCCTCAGGTGATACAGCACCCCCTGCCAGACCCCATACCCCGCTAAGTCGCATTGATGTCCGGCCTCCCGTGGATTGGGGCCATCAGCGCCAGACCCTCTCCCGACCCCCTACTCCTCGCCGAGGACCCTCTTCGGAGGCAGGGGCAGGAAGGCCCCCCAGGAGTCCCCAGAACTGGAGTCAGGAGGCCAGAACACAGGTGAACAGATTGGTGATGGGGAGGAAGACTACATCTCCCATATGGCCATATGGGCTGTCTTTCTGGCTGGTCTCTAGGCATCATGGGAATTATAGTTCAGTATAATCAGCAATCAGCTGGGTTCAGGTGAGAGAGAGAGAGAGAGAGAGAGAGAGAGGGAGAGGGAGAGAGGGAGAGAGGGAGAGAGGGAGAGAGGGAGAGAGGAGAGGGAGAGAGGGAGAGGGAGAGAGGGAGAGAGGGAGAGAGAGAGAATGGACTTTATCTCCCATCAGTTCTCATGGCTGTCCTTTTGGGCTGGTCTCTGGCCACTATGCATTATGGGGATTGTAGTCTAAAATACTGTCCTCCAAGACAATGCCATGATAGGTCGTGTGGATTCCATCCTCCTTGCCTCTTCAGTTTATCTTAACAAGTTAGTCACCTGCTGTTTTCCCTGAGCATCATCGAGTTGTAGCCCAGAATACCCACAGCTAACCACAAATGTGAGAGTGTTAGTGGACTGTAACTTCTATTGGCCTTGGGCTCTTTTGCCAGGCTTGCCCATTTATTGTCATTCTCTGTATTCCCATAGCGGCACATAGCTGGAGAGCAGGTAGTTGCTGAAGCTGTGGGGGCCCAGTTCTAGACCTCAAAGAGTCTCCTAAGGCACTTCAGTTCCAGATACTCCCACTCTGATTTTGGTTACATGCCAATTTGTAAACATTTCTATTTCAATATTCCTCCCAGGCCCCATCTGGCTCCTCCACGTATCTCCAGCTCCCCCCAAGAGCTCCTGGGACCCGGGCTTCCATGGTTTTATTGGTAGGCATCCTGGGGCATCCAAAATCTTCCAGGGTCCCCCTCCCTGCTTTCTTTGTTATAGAGAATATCACCTCCTGGACTAGTGTGCCTAGAGAAGACTGGATATTTCAAGGTCCCAGTGCTTCTATTAGTTTCCTAGAGCTGCTGCAACTGGGTGGCATATGTATAGAATATCTTTCCATTTATTCATCATCTAGGTCTTTTATTTGAATTTTAAAGCTTTTCTGTAAAGATCTTGTGTGCTCTTAGTTAAGGTAACTCCTAAATTCCTGCTAGTTTGTATAACTACTTGAATGTTATTTTCTTTCTTGAAAATGTTATTTTCTAGTTATTGATGGCATAGAGATACACTGTCAATGTTTGTGGCTCCATCTTTCACCTGGCATCTTTGCCGAATCCTCTTATCTGTTCTAATCACTGTTTGATTCTGCTGGTTTTTCTCGGTAGATGAGCATATCACCTTCCAATAATGGTGGTTTTGTCTTTCCCCATCCTATCTATACACCTATTTGTTTCCTTTGTCTTTTCTTATAGCTTTCTCAAGATCTCTAATACTGTGTTAAATTGTAGCAGTGATAGTGAGCATCTTTATTTTATTCTCAGTTGTAAAGGAAATGTCTACATTTTCTCCACTATTTATGATATTTGCTACAGCTTTTAGTAACAGAGTCCACTGGGTCTTCCTAAAGGCAAGAATCTGACAATTAGTCTATTAAGGTTTGCTAAAGCTTGTAGCGAAGCTTATAAGGACAAGAGTGTCTGTCAGTAGAAACAGAGCTTGGCTCAGCATTGAGCCACAGGTGGACCTGTCTGTCCCTATGACCCCTGGCTTTTCTCCTCCTTAGCCGGGTCCCCCCCTGGACTCAACCTTCCACCAAAGCTTGGAGACAGATGTAAGTTCTCCCCGGTGCAATCCCTGCTGAGTTCCCAGAGTTGGGGAGAGAATGCTATAAATGGCAGGGAGAAGAGTCAGGTCTGGGCCATAAATAGCCCCTGTTCTCCCTTCTCCAGACTCTGTTGACCAAGTTGTGTGGGCAGGACCGGCTCCTGAGGAGGCTGCAGGAGGAGATAGACCAGAGGCAGGAGGAGAAGGTATGGAGCTCTGGGATGGAGGGACATCTTGCCTCTCTACCTACGCTTACTCTTTCCTGATCCCCAGCATGCCATTTCTCCACCCTGGGGCTAGGAGTGGCTTCACAAGGCTAACTACCTTCCCTCTTGGTGCAGGAACAGCTAGAAGCAGCCCTGGAGTTGACCAGGCAGCAGCTGGGCCAAACAACCAGGGAGGCTGCAGCTCCTGGGAGGGCTTGGGGGCGCCAACGCCTCCTGCAGGACCGACTGGTCAGTGTGAGGGCCACTCTCTGTCACCTGACCCAGGTGAGCATCTGGGAAGGGGCATGCGTTCTCAGGAGGCCTCAGGACTCTACATGTTATTACTGAAGGGAACCTGCCTCCAAAGGCTCATGGGAAGGTAGTTCTTGAAAATTGCCCCTATCTCAAAATTTTAAACCAGCGATCTTGACTGGGAGAGGGGCAAGCAGCCAAGAAATAGCAGAAGTTAATTTAGTGGTTTTAAAGGGTAAATTTGATATAGACTTCCTAGCTTTTAATTTCCCCTCCTACTCATAGTAACTGTATTACCTTAGAAAAGTTACTTATCCCCCCTGAGACTCACCTGGCTCTTATGTAAACTGAAAATGATAAAAATAATATCTACTTCATAGGGTCATTGTGAAGATTTCATAAATATATGTCAATGAATATTAAACACCTAGGTACATAGTAATATTTATTAGCTATAATTATTATCTGTAAGATGAAGACATAGTAGTACCTACCTCAGAAGCATTAAATAAGAGCTAAGAGCAGTGCCTAATAAACTTTAGCTGCTATTATTATTTTTATTATTACTACTACTAGTGGTACTAGCAAGGTTGTTCTGTTGCCCAGGGGTACATTGGGTTGTGGTCTTGACTGTCCCCAAAATTCATTAGATCTTTTAGACTCTGTCACCCTTGGGGAGTGCATAATTAATCCAGAGGATTCGGGGAAAGCTATTATTTGCCTACCATAGCAGCTCATTGGAATGGCAGGTTCCATTTAGACTCTGAGGTTCCCAGTAGTCCAGGCAAGGAGGCCCTTGGGAACTGTAGTCCATATACACCCTGACACCAGGACTCCCTTCTTCCTCTAGAGCTGGGAAAATATGGAGTGGGGAAAGATCTGGTACATGCCCATGCTAACCCTATGTCTCCCCCTTTTTGGTACCTAAGGATCGAGAGCGGGTTTGGGACACATACAGCAGCTTGGAGCAGGAGCTGGGCACATTGAGAGAAACCCTTGAGTACCTGCTGCACCTCGGGTCCCCCCAGGTACATCCCTGCCTGGGACCAGCCCCCACCCTCCATTCCAAGTTCACCCGGAAACCCTTTAAGACCCTCCTGCAGGATCAAAGGCCCTCCTACTTGATTCCCAGTTCCTCCCCTCCATCCTTTCTTTTTAAATTCCTCATCGTAGTTCAGACCATGCCCTTAATTTTAAGACCTACCTTCAGGTTCAGAACCACTCTCCTTTCTGGTTCTAAATCTCTCTTATTTTGAAGCCTGTCCTCCTTGTCAAAACTCCACTCCTCTGCCCTGTCCCCATCCTCATGTTCTTGCATTCTGTACCCTGACTTTTGCTGTTAATTTGTCCTCTGGAGTTTCCAGTTCCAAACCCAATCCCCCACTCCTGATATAAGCCCCTTTGGTTAGCCTCAGACCCACTTCATTCTAAGCCTAGCAGTGGAGTTTCTAAATCACAAATCATTCGTTAAAAACACTGTCTTCTTGCATTAAATGTATACTCACAGATTTAAGCCACATCCTCTTCATGCTAATCTCCTCCCACTTCTTCCTAAAATCTGCCTCTCAACTCTAATCCCCCACCTACTGGTGTTAAATATCACCCAGCACCAGCAATATATGAAAAGAATACATCACAATGAAATTAGGTTTATTACAGGAATGCAAAGTGAATTTAACACTTGAAAATTGCTCCATATATTTCATTATAATTAACAAAATAAAGGAGAAAAACATGATCATCTTAATAAATGCAGGAAAAACATTTGATAAAATTTAACATCCACTCATGACAAAAGTTCTCAGCAAAGTAGGAGTAGAAGGGAACTTCCTTAATCAGATAAGACATCTATAACAAACTTACAGCAAACATAGTTGGCAGTGAAATATTGAAAACTTTACTCCTGATATCCAGACTAAGACAAGGATGTCTGTTATTACCTGTGCTAGGCAACCTTGTACCAGGCGTCCTAGACTGTATAAGTGAATCTGAGAAATAAATCAGGAGTATGAGGACCAGGGAAGAAATAGTTTTTCTTTACAGATAACATGATTGTATATGTGCAGAAAATCCAAAATAATCTCCAGATAAATTATGAGGATAAGCAAATTCAGCAAGGCCACTGGATGCAAGGATAACATACAGAAATCCATTGTTTTCCTGTATGTTAGTACCAAACAAATTGAAAATAAATATTTATGAACAACAGTGTTTGTAATTAACATTAAAAAATTAAATATCTAGGAAGAAACCTACTGAAAGATACACAAAAGATCTACTCTGAAAACCACAGAATATTATTGAGAGAAGTCATAGAAGGAAGACCGATACAGATGGAGAGATATACCATGTTCATGGACAGGAAAGATATAATACTGTGAAGAGGTAGTCTCCCCAGACTGATTTCCCCAGTGAGGATCTACAATCCCAATGCAAATTCAGAAGGTTTCTATGTGGAGATTGACAAGCTGACTCTGGAAGTCAGAAGTATCTGGAAGTGCAAAAGGCTAAGAGTAGCCAAGGCAGCCTTCAAGAACAAAACTGGAGGACTAACACAACTGGGATGTTAAGTCTGACTGTAAAGCTATAATTAATGACAGTGCAATATTGACACTGGTTAGTCAAATGGACCAGAGGAATGGAATAGGGTATTCATTAACAGACTCACATTTATTTATATGGTCACCTTTTCATGATAGAAGTGACACTGCAGAGCAGTACAGAAAAGACAGTGTTTGTGATCAATGGTGGGTCACTGAGATAATCCATATCTATCCACAAACATAACCTCTGTAAGCATACATAGTCCATTTATGACTCTCTAAATATAGCCCAGATGATTTCAGGTCCCTTCTGTGATCTATTAACTTTAACCCTACTTGCATTTTTCCACCTTTGAATAACAAATTCCTTTCGTTTCCCCCAGGACAGAGCATCTGCCCAACAGCAGCTGTGGATGATGGAAGACACACTGGCAGGTCTGGGAGGTCCCCAGAAACCACCTCCTCACACTGAGCCAGACTCCCCATCTGTGGCACTGCAGGGCGAGGAGTCCTCAGAGAAAGAGGTGAGACTCACATGCGTCTCTCCTCACTCCCAGCTTCCTGTCCTCTCCACCCCTGGCCCAACCCACCACCACACTCTTTCTCTCTCCCTTGACCAGTTAACCAGCCTCAGACAAGTATCCTAAGCTCTAAAGCCTTTGTTTCCTTATTTGTTATATTGATCGTAGTCCCGTGGTTTGCTGGAGCCAGCTTCCAACACCTCTCAAGAGCCAAGTGTGTGCATTTCTTCTCAGCTCCACATTCAATGGCCTCATGTTGGTAGCTTGAAATTGACCATGGTGGGAGTATTTTCCCCACAGAAATTGGCGAACACTACAAACCAGGGCTCTTTTCTCCCAGAGAGACATGTATTAAACATTCACCACACTGCTGGTCACAACCCCCACCCTGTAGGGTTCTGTAAGGAGAAACTGTGACTCACAAGTGCCTGACACAGTAGGCCCTCAGGAAGCAAGAGCTGCCACTGTCATTGGTAGGTTTGAGCTGCTCTTTGTCCTGACCAGCAGACTGTGTGTTCAGATCCCAGCTCTGCTGTCTTTGTGATAACACTCATTGGCCTTATTCTCTGAGCCTCAGTTTTCCCCTATGGAAAGTGGGGAAAATAATAGCTTCCTTGTACTTTATTGAGGGAATTCAATGAGTTAATTCAGGTATGCAGATAAAGTGCTTAGCAGAGCACCAGATGCATAATTATAAAACTTTGCTCCTATAATACCTTGTCATGTGCCAGACACTGTTCTAAATGTCTTAGATGTATGGATTCCATCCTCATCAAAAGGTGAAATGTGGTTTAGAGAGGTAAGTAACTTGCCCAAGATCCCACAGCTAATAAATGGCAGAGCTGAGACTGGAAACTAGGATGTCTGGCTCCTGGTTTTCAATCTTAATCCTACTCATCTCAGTTGCTAAGGGCTTGAAAAATGGTAATAATAATGAATTGATAATCTTCTTTCCGGACCCCTCCAGAGTCTGCCTGAGTCTTTGGAACTGAGCTTACCCAGGTCCCCCGAGACTGACTGGGGGCGGCCCCCAGGGGGCGACAGAGACCTCATCAGCCTTCGCTCAGGTGAGCATATTGGGCTGGGTGGGACTTGCTAGGTGTCCCCTGTCTCACCAAGTCCCATTCTGCCCTTTTCAGGACTTGGATCTTCAAGGGTCTCCCGGGCTTCCAGCCCTGATGGTCGCCACTCCCCTTCCCCGCAGCCTGGGAACAAGGTAGGCTGCCCATTTTGTTCCCTCAGGCCCGCCTGGTAACAACACTTTGGTCTGACCACCACAGACCCCTTGCTCTTGGGGAAACAGCTGGGAGAGGGGAGTCCGAAGGCTATCTTCCAGAGCAGAGAGAGCACGATTTGTGGAGTGTTGGGATTGAATTTTGTCTCTGCCACTTCTAGGCTGTGTGACTTTGGGTCAGTTATTAAACCTCTCTCTGCCTCTATTTTCTCATCTACAAAATGGAGCTAATAGCAGCGCCTAATGCCTAGAGCTGATGTGAGGATTCAAACTAGATGAATACCCATAAAGTTTGAAAATAGTGCCTGCATATCGTAAGTACTTCATTCATTCATCCACTCACTTACCAATCATTCATTCAACACATATTTATTAAGTAACTTCTTCACGGTCCAATAATGGAGTCAGGAGCCACATGTCGTTATTAAATTTAAATGAATTAAGATGAAATAAAATTAAAAATGTATGTGCACTCACTGTGTTTCAGGAGCCATATGGCCAGTGGTTTCCCTGCTGTACAGTGCAGAGAGTGGGCACCCCCACCACCACTGAGAGTTCTGTTGCACAGAGGTGTTCAGGTGCAGAGGACACAGTCGTGAACAAGATGAGAGAAAGAGGTCCTTCCCTCATGAATCTGACATTCTGGTGGGAGAAGGCAGATAATGAATAATCAGTTTATTCTACATTACGGTTTATGTGTTATAAATGGTAAAAAAATAAAAACAGCACAGTAGGGAGGTTGGGATGCTTGGAGAAGGGTGCAGTTATAGGTGGCTTGGTCTGGCGAGGCCCCATGGAAAGGTCATGTTTGAACAGATCCTTGAAGGAGGTGAGGGAGCGGGCCTTGGGGATGTCCGGTGAAAAGCCTTTCAGGCAAAGGGAACCACCCCTGCAAAGATCCCGAGGCAGGAGCTGGCCTGGCATGTTGGTGGAACAGCTAGAAAGCCAGTGTGGCTGGAACTGAGTAAGGGAACGATGGGGAGGGGGTGGAGATAAGGACAGATAGGTAATGGGGGAGATCGTGCTGGGCCTCGTGGGCCACTGTGAGGACTGCTTTGACTTCAGGGAGCCAGGAGCCACAGAGATTTTAGGACAGTGGGACCCCCGCTGCCGTAGGTGGGAACAGGTGCCCTCTGTCGGCGCTGCGGGGAACTGAATGTCGAGCAAGGGCTGAGGCCAGAGAGCCAGCTGGGATGGTCCAGGTGGGAGGTAGTAATAATCCACTAGGTTAGAAGAGGAGATGTTGAGCGGGAGTCGGATTGTAGATGCACTGATCTTCAAACTGTATTAAAAGCCGTTGGGACAAGATGTGATTCAAAATGCAAAATTTTGCAGGTCCCAGACTGGTAATGTGGTGCCTATATTATGTATTGCACAAAACCTCCAGCGGCGTCTGGAGCAGCACCCTTAATCAAATGCATTAGCATTTCTCCAATAAAATGTATGAATATTTATACGAAATGAGATTAAGGTTATACATAACATCTCAATTTAAATATAAAAAATTAAAAAATACAGCAGTGAACTACTAAAGGACCGAGTCAGTGGAATAAAAATAGATTCTAAGTATCAGGCACTTTTTATTCCTAAGGAGAAGTTTTAGTAAAACATCATGCCACACATCCAGGTACAAATGAAGCCAAGTACCTGAATGCTCACTTGCAGTAAATGCTCATTACGTCTACTAGGAGTCTGGAGACAGGGGTTATTGGTCAAGCCATTAACACCATCACTAAGTTTCCCTCTGGGTGAGCAGAGCATGGCTTGGTCAGTGGAGAGCTCAGCCCTCGGGCAGTGAACAACCCATACATCAACACAGGGTTTCTTGGGAGCACAGAACTCTGGCTTTCAGAACCCCACCCCCCACCTGAAAGTTCAGTTCAGATCAACAGACATCTCCTGACCCTTCTTGAGTGCCAGGCCCTGCAAAGCTGGGTTGCAGGTCAATCCCTGTTTTCAAGGACCTACATTTTTGAGCTCCGTTTGCTGTGTAGTGAACCTCTATATCACAACCCCTATTTTTCTTCTCCATGTTGAAGCTGGCAAAGGGGTCTTGCAGGACAAGTATGGTTTATGCACTTGGCAGGACCATTCTAATCCCGCTAAGACATCAGCAGGTAACCAATCCAAGCAGAGTGTCAGGAGGGCCAAGGAGCTGCCACCTCTCCCCTTCCCCCTAAACTTAGAGGTGTGGTCACTGCAGGAAGAAATCTCAAATTCTTTTATTTGCTCAGCTGACATCTCCTGAGGCCTGCTTGAGGCCAGGCACTGCGGGAGGGGTTAAGGGCCCAGCCACAAATTCGACCTTTATTGGAGTCTGAGGGTGAGAGGTATAATGCAAACCTCAGGCCTATCTGACCAGGATAAAACTCAGAGCCCTGGCAAGCCTTCTAAAGCATAGGTGAGCTGAGTCCAGATGAGTGAAAAAATGGTTTGGCCAACTCAAAAATGGTATTTCCAACAGAGGAAATAGCTGTGTATGTAGAAAGCCTGGAGGTAATAAAGATAAGTGGCTGCTCTGTATCAGCAACAAACGTGAACTGATTACTACCTTAAACAAGACAGGTGGCTTCTTGCAAGATGCAGTCTTCCCAAGCAAAGCGGAGAGCTGATGCTGTGTAGTGGGGACTTCAGAAATGGGTGTTCTTTCTAAGCCAGAGGTGTTTAGGAATTGGTGGACCTTTAGTTGTGGAAACTGCTTGTCCGTTGCTGATTGACTTGTTTTCAGAAACACTGGGTCATCACTGATGACGGGCTTTCATAAGCCAGGTTTGGGTGACAGTCACGACTGCTTGATCAAACATTGGAAAGCAATTGTGGTGCTTACTTATTATTGTCGATACAAAACAATCAGTGAGTCCTTTCCTAGGAGTGTTACCCAACCCCCAAGTCCGAATTTGAGAGCCCAATGCACAGTAAGCCAATATCTGAGTAACCAGTTTGAAGCAGAGAAAACCTCAGAGAAGGCAGCCTGTCAAGAAGTCAGGGGGCCCTTCCCAAATCTGCCGTACCTGATCAGGCCAAGGGACGGCTTACACGCTATTAGCAAAGGAAGGTGGGGTTTGGGGCAGAAACTGGACGGGCCTTGAAACTCCTTGGAGTTAGGTGCTGTCCCGTCCTCCTGGCACAGCCCAGGAGTCCTGGTGTGGTTCACGTTGACTCCACGTCTGGTATCAGCTCTGCAACACAGTTGTTATCAACCAGCATCCTCCCTGGTCCTGCAACCAAATGCAGGGATGAGGACAAAGGACAGGGTTAATGGTTCTTGCCAGGTAGTGAAGGAATGTGCTTATGTGCTATGTAAGGTTACTATGGGGAGCCTAGTCAAGGTATAAGCGAATAAAGAAATATATGTCCGGGCTCAGGATAGGAACTTTGTAATTCTCGGTAGTGTATGTAAAGAACATGGATTGTTGGGGCGGCTCCCAGCAGCGCTGATGTTGGGAGTTCCTCCTCCCTCACCTTAACCACGTGGTTCCCAGCAGTCCAGAGTGCACCATGGTTCCGGTGGGGCAATGAGTTGCAGGGATTTCAGAGCGGATCAAGGAAAATGATATGACCACGAGGTGGCAGTAGCAGACACGAGCTTTATTTAAAGCTCCATACTTCGGCAGGTGTGCGCGTGGGAGAACTCCTTCCCGGCGGGAGACCCAGCAGAGGTTACACCTTGGGGTCCGCTGCCCAGAAGGGCAGGGATGCAAGGGAACTCAGCAGTGCGGTGGGGAGTCTCTGGGTCAGAGAGCTCCCAAGGGCAGCGGCAACTTTGGGTCTTTTATAGCTACACGTTTATCTAACCCCTGGTTGCAGAGGTTGGACAGTTTTGTGGACTATTCAAAGCAGGCAGGCTGTGGTTAGCTAAAGTTATCTGCCTGTTTGGGCTATGTCTGAAACAAGTGGATGTGTAAAACTTGGAATTTGGTGACGACAAGCTTTTGTGCAGTTGGTCTGGCTTGCTGTGAAGAAATAATATAGGGCCAATAAACAGGAGCCACCATTTATATAATGGTCGTGGGGGGGGGGGGCGTGTGACTCAAGATTGGCTAAATCAGAGTAAGCTGTAATGACTGATCCTACAATACGCAGCTGATCCAAGCTGTCTCCCTAGAATTTTCTAGTTGGAGACTGCAGCCAAAATCAAGGTGTCAGCAGGGACATACTCCTTCTGCAGGCTCTAGGAAAAAATCTGTTCCAGGCTTCTGGTTGTCACACAGCTTCTCCCCGTGTACTGTCTGCATCCAGGTTGCCCCGTTTCCTGAAGGGTAACACGTGTTTGCAGCCAGATAGCTCTATCAGCCCATTTCCTGCCTATAGCATCCCAGGAGTCTGACAGCCCCCCTACATTTTGTCCGGTCTCTGCCCCCTTCATTTCAACCTGGCAGCATTTTTGCCATGATGCTTTACTGGATCCACACATCCCATGCCTAATCCCATAGCAGACGGGTTGCCAGCCTGTTCTTTGGTGTCCTCTCCAGAGAAATGCTGTCTCATTTTTTGCAATATGGACAGGCTGAGGATTATCCAAATCTTCAAGCGATTCAAAGATGAACATTTCTGGTGAACATTTTTTTCTTTAATTCATCTCTGTCTTCTTCCGTCTTAAGTTCTTAAGGCTTGAAGTCTACAGTCAAAGTATCATCAGGGCCACGGTCCCTCTGGAGGCGCTAGGGGAGGGTCTGCCGCAGGCTGTCCTGCTGGCTTCGGTAGCTCCTCGGCTCGCAGGCCTGATGATCATGTGGCACTCTCCCTGTCTGCCTCTTCCCTCTGGTTGTGAGGGCAAGAGAGCTTGGAAAGTTCCAAGGCCAACCCAAACTGTTCCTCCTGACAATGTATTTAATACATCCCATGCCTCCTTTTGTTATTGTCAAAGCTGACTCAGAGTTCTGCATTACAAGCAACCTGACCACTTGTGTGAAGAAACTTGATGTGTCCAGGGCTGTGGGGGTATTTGATTTGCTTGGTTTTAAACAGGGCAGCTGATGGAGTTGAGGCCAGAGGGGTAGGTAGGGATGAGGCCACACAGGGCCTCAAATGCCTTTGTCTTGTGTCCTGTGGGTGCTTGGGGACCATAGGAGGATGAGTGTAGAAGGATCCCTCTGAGGTCCAGTGGTGAACTTACTGGAAATGGCAAGACTGGAGGCTGAGAGATTCAGGGAAGAGACAAAGAAGAAGCCCCGGGTTGGAGTCCCAAGGTGCTTCTCACCTCCCCAGGCCCCCCTAGCCAGGCCCCGGATGAGTACTCAGGAGCAGTTGGAGAGAATACGCAGAAACCAGGAGTGTGGACGGCCTCTCCCTCGCCCGGCTTCGCCTCGGCTTCTTACCCTGCGGAGGACGCTGTCCCCGGCCGGACGCCAGCCTGACATGGAACAGAGGGTGAGGGGAGCAGGGGCTGTGGGGTGGGGCTGTGGGTGGTAGTGAGTCCTCTGCGCCTAGTTTAAGCCTCAGTTTCCCTGTGTGTACAATGGAGATCTTCCCTACCTCCTTACCCAGAACTGGGTTTCCAGATTCACCCCATCTTGTACCTAGGCTAAAGGTCCATCCTGTCTCCCCTAGTGGTGAGAGACAGTGGGGTGGGGTGGGGCAGAAACAGCATCTCCCCCTAACCAGCAATCTCCCTCAGAGTGGGGTCACAGGTCTGGATTGGAAGCCCAGTTTTTCTTTTTTCAGTTAGTCTGTGTTGCCAGAGGCCAAGAAGGAAAGAAAGAGAGGGAGGGAGAGAGGAAGAAAAAAACTTGAGCGATTAAGGAAATCAATTTTATTCATGCTGTTGCAATGGAGAGAACATTCCAGGTCTGAAAACCAGTGTCTCAGCAGGATGGTTTTATCTTAGACTTTTCTAGGCAGGAATTAGACAAGTCACAGGTGGGATGATTTTACTGTTGGGATTCTATTTGTAACCAGGGAGTGTATCAGTCACACACATTTATCTCTGCATCTAGCTTGTTTTTTGGGGGGTCGGGGGAGGTCACAAACAGTTCAGCTAATCATAAGGTAAAGAATGTGAATTTGGAGGGCCTGTTTCTGGCCTTGTCATAGGTAAACAAGGGGAGGGGTCACCTGTGATGTCATCTAAGTCATATGGAAAAGAGTTCTTTGCAGTAAGCCATTTTCCAGAACACAAAAGGGGTGTGTGTGTGTGTGTGTGTGTGTGTGTGTGTGTGTGTGTGTGTGGTGGTGGGGTGGGGGGGGTTCCTTGCTGTTTTCCAGGAGCATGTGTAAAGCCAGCATCTCTGGGTCAATTACATCCCCTCTCTGAGCACCCTTCATCTCACCCTCAAAATGAGAAGGTAGGGACTTCCAGGTGAGGGATTCTAATGGCCTGGTTCCTTTGCAGCCTGCCCTAGGACACTCAGGAGCCCAGAAATGGCTCAGAAGCTCTGGGTCCTGGAGCAGGTAAGGAGCTTGGAGGGCCCGGGGGGAGGAGCAGGGAAATCAATTTGCCAAAGGTGGGGGCAGTAGAATCTATTGTCTCCTAAGTACTGAAGTACAGATTGTAGAGGCTTAGAGAGGCTTGGGTTCCTGGGGAATCAGAAAGCCCTAGGTTTTCTGCAGTGAGAACCGCAGTTCCCAGAGTTGCAGAATCCGGCAAATATAAACAACTCCCCTCCGTCAGGAAACCAGGTAAGGTTTACACGCGACTGGACTTCAGATCCCATAAGGCACGCGGGCTTTGAGAGGGCCGCGCCCTGTTCACGATCCTTTAGCGACACGTGCTAGGGACTACAGCTCCCAGATGGACACGCGCGGCACTGCGGTCCTCGCTCTAGTAATTTAATTGTACAGGTCCCCCAAATCCCTTTTTCTAGTCCAAGGAACACCACTCCTTATTTGCCAACACCCGAAGGTCACCGGGAGCGAGTCCTCAGCCTCTCCCAAGCTCTGGCCACTGAGGCGTCGCAATGGCACAGAATGATGACCGGTGAGGAAAGGCTGGGAGCTTTGGGCCCGGGGAGGCCTGGAATCTTAGGTCCTGGTAGGGAGGAGTCCGAGGCTGCTGGGAATCCTTTGTCCCGATGAGGAAAGAGCTGGACGTGGCTTGGGAGTTCTAGATCCCAAACCGGTGGGGACAGGTTCCAGGACTCCGCCTGGGAAGAGGGGTCCTGGGGCTGGGCTGCGGGAGTCTGAGGGAGGAGGGGGCTGGGGGTCCGGACTCGGATCCGGAAGGGAAGGCCTGGCATCTGGACTCCTGGGTCGCAGTTTGGCGTTGTCATTCCCACTCAGTCTCTAAAGGTGGAGATTTGGATGCTCGAGGAGACCCTCTTCCCCCAGCGCCACCGCCTCCGGCAGACCCCACGCCCCAGGCGACCTCACCCCCAAGATCTCCGGCGGCTAATTCCGGCTGCACCGGTTTCTCCAGACGTGGGAGGGGGCGCGGCGCCGGCCCGGCTTCCTGGGAGCCCACGTGGGATTCCGGGGCCGCGCCTCCGGCCCAGACCCAGGACGAGGGGGCGTGGCCTCTGCGAGTCACTCTGCTGCAGTCCAGCTTCTGACTGGCCGCCCCCAACACCGCAGCCAATCGGGGTGTGAGGGCATGGCCTGGATTCACCTCCCGGGGACCGCCTCTGGGCGTGATCTGGGCCCCTCCGTGGGCCTAGGAAGGGAGTGGTGCTTCTGTGGCCACAGTTTGGTTTTCTCAACACTTGTCCAAATTCGGATTAAAACTTTGAACTTTTAGTCAATAGCTTTCTCTGTCTGTTTGGGATTGTGACACTGGGTCCCTGAGAGGCAGAGCTGGAGTTGTGGACAGGGGCCTCAGACCGGTAGGTTTGAGGGAGGAGGGAGCTGGGGCTTGGATTCCTGGGTCTGAGGCGCAAGGGGCCGGACACCGTAAATCCTGAATCCTAGGGGGCAGGCGCCCGGGGGCCCGGACTCCTGGGTCAGGGAGGAGGGGGCCGGGGCCAAGGGGCCGGGGTCAAACTTCCAGGTATCTGGCCTTCCTGGCAACACTCCCCAGGGCCGGGCTGCTAGGATCCAGCCCCTATTTTGATTCGACCCCGCCGCCTCGCCGGACTTTGGAGGTGGAAAGAGGCCCGGAGTGAGTGACAGGGAGAGCGACTGACGCAGAATGGCCACGGGAACGCGCTACGCCGGAAAGGTGGTCGTGGTGACCGGGGGCGGGCGCGGTATCGGAGCCGGGATCGTGCGAGCGTTTGGTGAGTAGGGGTCCGGCTGTTAGAAATGTCGGAGCTGGGGAGAGAGGGAAACCTGAGGGGTAGTGGGAAGAAAGGAAGAAAGGAAGGTCTTCGGCACTGGAGTCAAGATTCTTATCTTCTAAAAGACAATTTTCAATGCTAAGGGAGGGGCAGGCACGGGAAGCTTGGGGTCTGGGACTTTGGTGGGTCCCCAGTGGCTGGTGCTCCTTTTCCCTGGATCTCCGTTATACCTGCAGGTCTCTTGCAGGCTTAGGATTTACTCTGGAACCCAGAGATGAGGGCTCCGGAACCTCAGCAGGCATGGGGTAGCCAGAGAGAATGTGTCAAAGCCTCTGCCCTTTGTCCAGGGGGATATCATGAGACTTTGGGGTCACTCAGGGAGCAGATGGGCCACACCAGATGGCCATAAGAGGGCAGCAGAGGCCTTCACCAAGGGTGTGCTGGGTTAACCTCTTCTCTTACTCTCAGTGGAAAGCGGGGCTCAAGTGGTTATCTGTGACAAAGATGGTGAGTGATGGTCCCTCAGTCCTCATCCCCTCCCCCTTCCTCCCTCAGAATGAGGCATTCCTGCCCCCATTCCCTTCCTGCCTCAGATCCAGGGGTCCAGGCCCCCAGCCCCTCCTCCCTCAGACCCAGGAGTGCAGGACCCCCCCAAGCCCCCTCCTCCCTCAGACCCAGGAGTCCAGGACCCCCCAAGCCCCCTCCTCCCTCAGACCCAGGAGTCCAGGATTCCCCCAAGCCCCCTCCTCCCTCAGACCCAGGAGTCCAGGCCCCCCAAGCCCCCTCCTCCCTTAGACCAGGAGACCAGGCTCGCCAGGCCTTCTCTCCTGCAGAGTCAGGGGGCCGGGCCCTGGAGCAGGAGCTCCCTGGAGCTGTCTTTCTCCTCTGTGATGTGACTCGGGAGGAAGATGTGAGGGTGAGCATATTTTCTGTCCCAGTTCCCCACGTCCAGTAGTTCTTCTCTCTCTCTCTAGCTCTGTTCTCTTCTAGATTTGTGCACATGCTGTTCCCTCTACCTTTCCCTCCTCTCCTGGCTAAAGTGTACCAGTCACAAAGGTTTCAGGCCAGTTTCCTTTCGAGGCATTCCTGGATTCTGCTGGCCAGGTACCCGTGTCTCCTGGGAAGGTTCTCCTTCATCTCCCACTTCTTCAGAGCTCTTGTCACTCCTGTCACATGGTGTGAAACAAGAAAATGGCTCACTGTGGGGGTCCTTTTGTAAGAGTATTTCCCTCTCCTATCTCTGGGTTTCTATCCCTTCCCTTTTTCAGTATCTCTCTAAGCGCCCCCCCCCCACACACACACACCATCTATGCCCCTGACCCTGGTTCTTTGGAGTAATACCTTCAGTGTGAACATAGCCAGCCCTTTGGTCTCTGGTGCCCCTGTCTTCTTGTCTCCCATCTCCCAGCGTGCCTGGTGATTCAGTGGAGTCCCTACTCCTTTCACTCCTGTCCCCCTACTGGGACTCCAGCTTCCCCCTCCCCACCCTTGTTTTCAGAAGCGTGGGCTCCACGTGCCAGGTGCCATCACTGCTCACTCACAAGCCCTCTCTCTCCTCAGACCCTCATTTCTGAGACCATCCGCCGATTTGACCACCTGGATTGTGTGGTCAACAACGCTGGCTACCGTGAGTTGGGAGGCCCGAGGGCCATTCTCCACTGGTGTCAGCCTAGCTCCTGGCTTCCCATCCCTTCCTCCCACACTGTCCGCCTCCCCTTTCTTAGCCCCACCCCGTCTCTGTCCACTTGGACAAGACAGTACAGCTGTGGAATCCCCCAAGCCTGAGCCCTGACCTCTCCATGCCTCCATCTCTGTTTCTCAGTTGACAGTGATGGTCATTATAGGGTGGTTGTGAGTACTGAATAAGGCAGACTGCTCAGCCTCACAATCACTGAAGCTGTCTTGGGTGAACAGCGTTCATCCAGTGGCCTTAGTTCGCTTATCTATGAAGTGAGGCCTGGTGACCCTTCCCTTTACTGATGACCGTGAAGATGTATAAACCACAGCATGTAGTTTACAGGACTTAGTGGTGGCTTTGAAGGGAAATTGCCATCAGCTTAATGACTGCCTTCATAAGTCTCCTTCATATTGGTAAACCCAGGCTCAGAGAAGTGGACTGATTGCACTGAGGTCACACAGCAAGGCTGTGGCAGAGAGAAGCCTCCCTTGTTGGCTGGGCAACTTTGAGCAAGTAGTTCGCCCTCTCTGGTCTGCATCTTCCTCCTTATATTGTAAGGATTCATAAGATGTCAGATACTAGTTCATACTTTCTCTCTGTGTCCTTTTGTCCTTTGTACGGTCAAGAGATATTTATTGAGCACCTGCTATGTTCCAAGTTCTGTCTGGACTGAAGATTTAGTGGTGAGCAAAATAGACAAAACATTCCAGTCCTCGGGATTCACATTCTAGAGTAAGGAAATAGACAAAAGACAGACAAAGTTAACTCTCATTCTTTGTGGAGTCAATATTTTCGAATTGACCTGTTTGCAAAATCAGTATTCACTGCACTTTCCCAGTATTCGTGGACATGTGCAGAGCAGCAAAAGTTTGAGTTGCCCACAGTTCATGTTCTCAGCTGAGGTCAAACAAGGTGGCACTCTGCCCTCTTGTCTCAGCTCTCAAACACAGAGGCCAAGAGGACAGAGCCGGGAAGGGTGGCACTGGGCAAGACACTCCCCCACTGGGGCCAGTGGATGGGTTTGAATCCCAGCTCAGACCCCTGGGAGGAGGTGGGCCTCAGACAAATCACTTGACACTTCTGAACCCTGTCTCCTCATTTGCAAAATAAATAAAATTGAGTCTACCAGTATGAGTTGTTTTTAGGATTTAAAATCATGATTTATATTAGATGTGCATATACCTATATACATATACCTATGCACATACGTACAAACATATATTGTCTTAGTCTGTTTGGGCTGCTGTAACCAATACCATAGATGGGTGGCTTAAGCAAAAATTTCTTTCTCACGGTTCTGGAGGCTGGGTGCCTCCAGATGAAGGCGCTGGCAGATTTGGTGTCTGGGGAGGGCCGCCTTCTTGCTGTGTCCTCACATGGTGGAGGGGGTAGGGGAGCTCTCTGGACTCTCTTTTCTAAGGGTACGAATTCCATCCATGAGGGCCCCACCCTCACTATCTAATCACCTCCCACAGACACCGCCCCCCCAAACCCAATACTGTCAGCTTGGGGGTTAGGATTTCAACATTTGAATTTGGGGGGATACATTTAGTCCATAACATGTGCATATTATTATATATTATTACATGATACTATATACCCATTCTCCCCCAGGAGCAGTGGGTCAGTGTTCGCTACGGCAGCGTTTGCTGTGGCTTTAGAGACCATAACTGCCTCAAGTCATGAGACCTACTGAATATACTAGCATGTCTGGTGGTGGTAAAGGCTATGAAGTAGAGCAGCTGACCGAGGGCCTAGAGAATGATGAGCTGTTTGGTACAGGGGGTCCAGGGTGGGGCTCTGGAGGTGCCTGAAGGAAGTGAGGCCAGAGCCCCGGGTCTCTGGGGAACAATAATCCAATATTTCCTCAAGCTTCCACCCGCTGTCCTTCCTCCCTCTCCGTCCCTTCATCCACTTGTCTCGGAAAGCCGTTGGAGTGTTCACGGACCTATCTCATGAACTTGCCCCCTTGTTCTTTTCTTACTCTCCTATCTTTCCAGCTCCTTTTCTTTTGAATATTTGTTGTTCTGTCCTCCCAACCATTGCCCCCACCCCCACCAATTCCTTCTGTTTCTTTATAACAAACATGCCAGGCACAAATATTGACTGGTGAAATTTCTAAGCCAAAGAACAAGGTGTTATCCTCATTCTATAGATGAGGAAAGGAGGTGCAGAGGCAAAATGATTTGCCCAAGGTCGCACAGCCAGGAAGTGGCAGACTGGGAATCAAACCCAGACCTTCTGGCCCCTGAGGCTGTTTTTGAATGAACTGCTGTGCAGCTTCTCTTTTTCATTACCCCTGACCCTCTTGTCTGTACCCCCACCCTGCGGCCCCCTCCCCCGACATCCCTATTCCCCCTCCTGTTGTCCTATCTCATCACTCATTGTTTTATCTCCTTCCCACTCAGATCCACCTCCACAGTGGCCCGAGGAGACCTCCGCGCAGGGTTTCCGGCAGCTGCTGGAGCTGAACCTGCTGGGGATGTACACCTTGACCAAGGTGAGGGCTGGGCCCCCAGGCACCAGGCCCAGGTGGCCTCCTGACAGTGAGACTGTCAGACCCACTTGGTCTCAAAGCAACATGTTTTCTGTTCCTTGGTTTGATCTTATTCTACATAAACGGGAGCAAATCCCTACATCCAGAGAAAGCTACCCGTGTAGCTACATAGCCCAGACTTCTTAGGAACTTTCCAGGACCTTCCAAAGTGGTGTGGTGGTAGTGGTGGGGGATGTTATGGACACAGAGGTGGGAGTTGAGACAGGGAGTTGGTAAAAGACAGTTACAACTTTGCCACCCAGTGACTAGCTAGTAGGAGCACAGAGTCTCTCCCCACACTTTTTTTTTCTAATTTATTCTTTTTTTTTAATATAATTTATTTTGGTCTCATTAATCTATAATTACATGTGCAATATAATGGTTATTAAACTACCCCTTCATCAGGTCTCCCCCACCAACCCCATTACAGCCACTGTGCACTCTCCCTCCACTTTTATGCCCTTTTCTGAATCATCCATGAAGGTCTCCAGTTTGTCACTTCAGTTTAAATGTCACCTCTTCAGAAACCCCTTTCCTGACTGTCTTGCTTATGTGGCACCTACAGATCCATCTTCATTCTCTGTGTAACAGCTTGTTTTCCTCATAGCAATTCATTCAACCAGAGTTTATTTAGCACCAGCAATGGGCTCAGCGCTGGGCATCCTGCAGGGGACAAAACAGACAAACATCCCTGCCCCTGGGGAGCCGACCTTCCAGTTGAGACAAAACAGTGAGCAAGTAAATAGAATGTAATGTCAGGGAGTGATACATCCTCTGCAAAAAAATGTGAAGGAAAGTAAGGGGTTAAAGAGATGGGTAAGTGTAAATGCTACTTTGTAAAACTTGAGCAGAGAGAACCATATACTGAACCTCCTGTGCCCATCACCAGCCCTGACAATTAGCAACATTCTGTCATTCTTGCTTTGTTTAGAGCCCTCACTTTTTCTGTTTGTTTCTTTCTCTCTTTTTTTGTTTTTTTCTGGAGTATTTTAAAGCAAATCTGACATTGTATTTCATCTATGAATTCAGTAGGTATCTTTACCAGATGAGTTTTTTTAAGTGTATTTGTGTGCTCTTTTAGACAGGGTGGGGTGGTCAGAAGGCTTCCCTGAGAGGCGACCTTAGAGTCAGACCCCAGGAGGTGTGTGGGGAAGGGGGTCCAGAAGAGGAGTTGCTGGTGCAAAAGCCCTGGGGTAGGACTGCTGGGGGAGGAGAAAGGAGCAGTGAGGAGGGCAGTGTGATGAAGCACATGGAGCAACGGGGAGAGGGCGGGAGGGCGGGCAGAAAAGGGGCAAAGAGGTCTAGGTCACATGGGGCCTCGTGAACCAAGGAGAAGACTTTGCTGCGACGCTGAGTTGAGTGAGCCCGGAGCCAGCGTCAGGCTTCCAAGCAGAGGGACTTGAGCCGCTGGAAGCTGGAACTGGCAGCCTTGTGGAGAACAGCCGGGGGCGAGGGCCATGGCCGCAAGCCCAGTAGCGGGGAGACCTGGATGGTTGGGCGGGAGGTCATTTTGAATCCAATCAGGCCAGTGTCTGTGGATTTGGTGAGAAATGCTCCTATTCTGAAAGTAGCATTGTCAGGATTTCCTTTTAGACTGGATGTGGGGGTGGACCTGAGAAAAAAAAGAGTGGGTTTTGGGGCTTGTTTCCTCTGCCCCTACCCGCAGTAACTGGCAGGACTGAGCTGCCATCCACTACGACGTGGATGCCTGGGGAGGG
This sequence comes from Smutsia gigantea, assembly GCA_032199065.1. Lineage (NCBI taxonomy): Eukaryota > Metazoa > Chordata > Mammalia > Pholidota > Manidae > Smutsia > Smutsia gigantea. The sequence continues at coordinate 6,713 of JAVSCE010000294.1, read as the reverse complement.
GGCAGGTGGGGTGGGGGACCTGTTGAGTGGACGATGCCCGCAGACGTCCCCGATGGGTCTGGGGTGAGGGTCCAGGCCTGGAGACATCAGTTTGGAGTTTCCCAGCTGGAGGCTAGCACAGCTCAGAAAAGCGAGTGTAGACAGAGAGGGGAGAGGCCCAAGGAGTCTGTGGGGGTCACCAGTGTGGGGGAGCTCCCATGCTGTACCCCAGGTCCCATCTGGAATCAAGGTGAAATATCCCAGACAGTTGCTCAACCAGTAAACCATGGCTTCTGTCCCTAATTTCTGTTTTTGTTTTAACACTGATACCTCTACACAGTAAGGCACACATACCACAACCCATAAAGGATATATATATGTGTGTGTGTGTGTGTGTGTGTATAATATATATAATATATATGGCTGGTACAGAAGCCTCCCATAGGAGTAAAGGGTCTACATCTGGGCTCGCCTGCCTGAGTTCTCCGCCACTTCCTACCTGAAATGTCAGGCAAGTTCGTTTCTCTCTGTGCCTCAGTTTTCTCATCTGAGAAATGGCTTGTGTCTGAATCTACCAGGAAAGCCAAAGACCCAGGGATTCTGATTCAGGGGATCTGGGTTGGGGCCCCAGAATTGACCTGTTAGGAACTCCCAAGGGATGCTGGTGATGGTGACGATGGTGGTAGTGGTGGTGATGGGGATAATGGCAGCCACTTAATTATGGTGACAGATTTCTTTGGCCTCCCTAGTAGATTCAGACACAAGCCAATGCTTGTGATTCCTAGGCTAGAGAAAAGAATGGAGGAATTAAGGATATTTTCAAGAAAGTGAGATCTTAGGGGCAATAGGGATCCATAGAAGGTGTTTGAACACAAGAGTGTCAAGTGTGGACGCTGGTGTGGTTCTCAGAGACCTGTCGTCCATTCATCTATTCGTTCATCGAATGCCGACTGAGCGTTTGGTAGGTGTTGGGCAGTGTCCTCGGCCCTGGGGATACACCATGTGTCTTTCCCCTTAAGTTTGTAGTCGTGGGGCAGCCAGGTGTTGCTAAGTAAATGCAGAGATGAGTTTATGTGGGCAAGTATGTTTTGTGCTAGGAAGGAGATGGGTGTGATTCTGAGAGATGTGTGACATGGGGACTGGCTCATCCTGGGGGTCAGGGTGGGCCTCCTGGAGGAAGTGAAAGATCAGCATTAATTGGGGGAGAGGACCGAAGACTCTAGATTGGGAGGGAGAGTCAGACGGATAAGAGTCCAGTGGTCCTTGATGTGGCTGATACAGTACGTGAGGTGCTAGAGTTCCTGGCAGAGGGAACGGCCTGTGCAAAGGCCTGGCAGAGAGAGAGTCTGGTGCTGTTGAGGGGCTGAGTGGAGTGGGGTGACCGCAGGTGGTGGTGCAGGAAGGGCTGTGGGGGGCAGATCACCTGGGGCCTTGAGGCCCATGCTGAGGTGCCTGGTCTTTATCTCAAGAGCAATAGGAAAGCCGTGGAAGGCATTTGAACAAGGAAGTGGTGTGGTCCTATTAATACTAACAGATCACTCCGGCTCTTGAATGAGGGCAGTCTTCAGAAACTGGTCACATATGTGCAGGTGAACAGAAGTGGCCATCAGGTCCCACATGATCTGGTCCCCGTCTTGCTCTAACCTCACCTCCCCCCATGGTGGCCTTGTGGCTGCCAAACACACCAGGCTTGCCTTGCCTCAGGGCCTTTGCACTCACTGTTTCCTCTGCCTGGCACGGTCTTCTCTGAGACATCCCCACAGCTCACACCTGGACTCAAAGTGCCCAAAGTGTCTCTTCCCCCAAGCCCTCTCTGGATGCCCTGTTTGCAATTGCACCCATCCCCCTCATCCTGCGCTACTTCTTGTTTTATATTCCTAATCACATGCTAGAACATTCCATGCTGCGCTTTTGTTTATTGCTTCCTCCCCAGAGAACTTGGGCTCCATGTGGTTAGAATCTCTCCCTGTCATGTTTCCTGTGGTATCCCCAGCCCCAGCATTTACCTGGCACATAGGTGATAAATTAATATTTGTTGAATGTGTAAATGAAGGAAGTGAAGAGAATTGTATAGATTCCAGAGATCTTTAGAAGGTACAGTGGCCAGGGCTTGGTGGTGGGTCAGGTGAGGGAGAGGGACGCTCCAGAAGGCTCCCAGGTCTGCCAGATGTTCGGCTTGAGAAGCTGGGTGGGAGTGAGCCCCACGGCCGAGGCTAGGAAACAGGGAGAGAGGCAGATTTTAGGGGGAGACAAGGGAGTGAGATTTTCCCAGACAAAAAGGTGGAGATGTCCAAGGGTGGCAGGTCAGGACTCTGGAAGGGGCCTCTGAGGGAGATTTAGGAGATGCTGGCGTGAAGCCAGCAAAGTGGGGGCTCCCCTGCCTGAGCTCAGAGCATGAGAAGCAGACCCAGGAACCCTAACATTTGGGGGACATGGCATGAGGCCAGAGCAAGGCTGCAGGATGTCGAGGAGAGAGCGCCAGGCCGGTCAGAGCCAGGGGGCCCTCACTGGCTGCCCAGAGGAGCTGGGTGACTGTGGGGCGGGGTGGGGCGGACACCCTCCGAGGAATGTGGGCTGTGCGGGACAGTTGGGAAGGGAGTGTGGGACAAATATTTGTTGAGCACCAGCTCTGTGCCCAGTGCTGGGATGATGAAGGTGGCAAATGAACCGTGTCTCTGCTCTCTTGGGCCAGGTGGGGGTGGGGAAGATGGTAGAGGTCTGGGTAGGTGTGATCAGGCTTCAGGAGAGACAGAGGGCTAGGGCAGGGCCAGGGTGGATTGAGGGAGGGGAGAAGGCGGTGGGGGTCCCTAAGGAGGAGGCTGCATGCTGTGTTCAAGTTCTAAACATTGAGAGCTGTTAGAAATTCTTACTGGTTATTCTGGGTTTGGCCTCAGACTGCTGGCACAAATACTGGCTCTGTCAGTTGGCACCGTCCCTTGGAGCCATGTGACCCTTCGCTGGGTCTCCTCCCAGGTAAGAAGGGAAGTCTCATTGCAGAGCCGAGTGAAGAGCTGAGAACAGGGCCAAGCACATAAAGGATCTTCAATGCATTCATTTATTCAAAAGACATTTATTGAGTTGTAAGTCTGGAGAAAGGAAATCCTGGGGCAAAATACCTCTAAACACTGAAATGAGTCAAAGGGAGAAATAAAGTTTAAAATCCGTTTATTGCTTACAAACTGCAGTCCGGGGCCTTCTCTCTTTCCTGCCCCAGCAGCAACAAAACCGGCCCTCCCCCTCACCTCTCAGGTACTGGTCAGCCCTTCTGGCCCAGGTCATTACCCATTGATATGGAGATGACCTTCTCGCCACCCCTGAGGAATGATGCAAACGCACTAAAGCCAAACTTCTCTCCATCCCTGAAAGCCTATTGATAGGCAGATGTACTAAAGCCAGGCGAGATATTCTGGAAATATTACAATTTTACCCACATGACCACTTACTGTGTGCCCAGCACCTTAATACTGAAGATGAAACAAAATAAATTTCAACTGTCCTTTGAGGATTTTGCAGGCTGGTGGGAAAGACAGAGAATAAACAAATAAGTAAAATCTCTGTGCTACAGAGAAAAGGAATCAGGATGGGGACCCAGCAGTAGGCAGGTTGTTGTTTTAAACAGTTTGGTTAGGGAAGGCCTCGGAGGAGCTGGTGTCCTAGATTGAGGTTGCTGAGGAAGTAGGTTTACCCAGGACTGTCCCACGTCTCCAGAAACCCTTCAGTCCCATGTAAACTGGTATAATTGGTCATCCTGGGAGTGAATCACATGGCTATCTCAGGAAAAGCATTCCAGACAGAGGGAACAGTAAGTGAAAAGGCTCTGTGGTTGGATCACTAAGTGGGTGTTGGAAGATACAGTGCTGAACAAAGGGTAGAGGCTGTTTTTGAAGGTCTGAAAGACCTGGTGGAGTGAACCGGACAGACCTAATTTAGATTTACACTCATAGAACCCCTTGGGGAAACTCTGTGCTCTTTAATCTTCGGTGACATGGAACACGTCTTGCCTGGCCAGCTCAGCTGCCCGAGGCAAGAGAGGGAAAGAGTAGAATTTGAGTTTATTCAAGGTCACTGTAGTGAAAGAAGGGAAACAGGGAGGGGAAGAAGAGAGTTAAGTAGATTTAGGACCTCCACAGAGCCAGGGAGTTGCAGGGAAGAAGTAGGCAGAATATGGGGTGTATTTCATACATGCCCCCATCATACTATGACCACAGAGCTCCCCCTAAAACTCAGAGAAACCTTTTTCCCCTCCATGGATGAGAGAACTTTTCCCATTTTTGCAAAATATGCAGGCATCTTGCATTTTCCTATCTTAAAATGGACAGGAATTTGAGTAATATACAAAGACCCAGAGAGAGAGGGACAGGGACACAAGTGGGGGGGTGGGGTGGCAGAGAGAGAAAGAGACAGGCAGGCAGTGAAGACATAGAAATCCCTCCTAGACAATGAGGGACTCTAAGCTCCAAGACCCAGAGAAGGTGTGCTCCAGAGCTCTGGATACTGACCCCACAAGGCACCAAAATCAACTAGTAAACACAGCAGGGCAGCGGTCATTGGCCCAGGCATTAGGATGTGTTTCAGCCAGGCTGGGGGAGACTCTAGGGCTTGGGTGGCTTACTCTGCCTCCTGTCTCTGCAGCTCGCCCTCCCACACCTGCGGAAGAGCAGGGGGAATATCATCAATATCTCCAGCCTGGTTGGGGCGATTGGCCAGTTGCAGGCAGTTCCCTATGTGGCCACCAAGGTACCCTGCCCTTTCCCTCCCTGCCCGGCCCCCCACAGGCCTCAACCCTGATGCAAAACCACCTGAGACATGTTCTTGCCCAGTGTCTCCCAAGAAACAGCCTGTGCGTCCCTGAAGCCTGTAAGGAGTGTACGACTTCCACATGCTGAGGCCCCTGCATGACTGCCTCCGCTCGGGAGGGGAGGAGGGGAAAAGCCTCATCTTCCCAGACTGAGCTTCCTCTCTGCCCCTCCGCAGGGGGCAGTAACAGCCATGACCAAAGCTTTGGCCCTGGATGAGAGTCAATATGGTGTCCGAGTGAACTGGTGAGCAGCTCCAAGTGGCCCTAGAGCCTCCTGCGGTGACAGGAGGCAGGGAGTGAGCCCAGGAGGCTGGGTCTGTGGCAGACTTCCCTGATCCCTTCTCCCTTCCCACAGTATCTCCCCAGGAAACATCTGGACCCCGCTATGGGAGGAGCTGGCAGCCTTAACACCTGACCCCGCGGCCACAGTGCGGGAGGGCACGCTGGCCCAGGTAGGAGGGGACCAGATCCATGTGGCATGGGGATGGCCTGGGGCGTGGTGGTCAGGTAGCGCTCCTCTTGACCTCCTTTCCCCCTGTCTCTCTCCAGCCTCTGGGCCGGATGGGCCAGCCATCTGACGTGGGGGCTGCTGCTGTGTTCCTGGCCTCCGAAGCCAATTTCTGCACTGGGATTGAGCTGTTTGTGACTGGGGGTGCAGAGCTGGGGTATGGGTGCAAGGCCTGTCAGGGTGCCCCCACCATCCTTCCTGACACCCCACATTTCCACGGGAGCCTCCCTGACTAGTACTCTCCAACCCCAAACTCAGTCTCCCAATTTGAGCTACTGTCTGCCTCTCAGGGACAGCCCCCAATTCTAGACATTAAGCCCACTTACCAATGTGCCAGACCATCCCACAGATTCTAATAAAAGTTCTCTGCAGCCAGGAGGAGGGGGGCATCATTACATTTATTTTGCACCCTTTATGAGTCCTGAACCTCGCCCGCAGTCTTGTGGGTGGCCTTGATCCAAAGGACTACAATTACAGGCAGGTCTTTCAGCAGGAGCCTGTCGGCCAGGGGCTCCAGGGAAAAGTGTGTGCAGTTTGGCAGGGCGCTGATTACAAAGCCCACAGAGGACAAGTAAATTAAACTCTAATTGGCAGATAATGGAGGAGGTGGGACAAAAAGGCCTCCTCTTTATTGTTGGCCCTTAGGGGAAACGAGTTTTGACTTCACTTTCCGCGGAGTAATACGGTGGCCGGTGCCAGAAGTCCTGAGCGGGAGAATAGTTGGGAGCTTGAGACTCCTGGGTCAGAGGGAGGAGAGGCTGGGATCCTGAGTCCTGGGTTTGGGTGAGAGGGAGACTGGGGGGGCGTGGCTTCTCTGGCCGCCGGGCACCAGCGGACCCTGCGCTCGGGCTGGAGGCGCGCCCAGCGGTACGGTAAATCCCCCAGGCGAGGGGGTGGAGCTGCCCGGCTGCCGCGGATTGGCCCCGGTGGGGGGGGTGCGGCAATCGCTGATTGGTCGAGGCGGGACGCTAGGAGTGCTGGGGCCGCACCCCTATAGCCCCAGGCCACGTGGTGGGGGCGGAGGTCTGGGGAGGGAAAAAAACAGGGCAACACCCTGAGGGGGAGGGGGAGGTGTTTGACTGCCTGGGCCCGTGGCTATTTAGGGCTAAGGGTCAGTGACCTGGGGACAGGATTTGGAGGCAAAATGTCCCAGGGTAGAATTACGCAAGCACAGTGGTCCAGGAATGGGAGTTTGAGGATACAGCAGCATCAAGATTGTGGTGTCACAGTAACTGGGATGCAGAGTTGGGGGAATTTTAACCACGGAAAGTTTGGGGCAGTGACAGGAGTGCGATGTAGGGGACACTTGATGCATTGCTAGGGATTAGAGGGATCCTGAAGAGCTGTAATCGACTAACTCAGCTTCTGGGGGTCCTGAAGTTAGGGAGACACCCATGAAGGGGCATAACAAGAAAATCCAGCTCTAAC
>JAVSCE010000293.1:7500-41195 GCA_032199065.1 Smutsia gigantea | reverse complement strand
ATCCATTCATCTACTGATGGACACTTAGGTTGCTTCCATTTCTTGGCTATTGTAAATAGTGCTGTGATAAACATAGGGGTGCATCTGTCCTTTTTCAAACTGGGCTGCTGCATTCTTAGGGTAAATTCCTAGGAGTGGAATTCCTGGGTCAAATGGTATTTCTATTTTGAGTTTTTTGAGGAACCTCCATACTGCTTTCCACAATGGTTGAACTGATTTGCAGTCCCACCAGCAGTGTAGGAGGGTTCCCTTTTCTCCACATCCTCGCCAACATTTTTGTTGTTTGTGTTTTGATGTTGGCCATCCTCACTGGTGTGAGGTGATATCTCATTGTGGTTTTAATCTGCATTTCTCTGATGATTAGCGATGTGGAGCATCTTTTCATGTGCCTGTTGGCCATCTGAATTTCTTCTTTGAGAAGTGTCTATTCATGTCCTCTGCCCATTTCTTAATTGGATTATTTGCTTTCTGTTTGTTAAGGTGCATGAGTTCTTTATATATTTTGGATGTCAACCCTTTATCAGATACGTTTTTTATGAATATATTCTCCCATACTGTAGGATGTCTTTTTGTTCTACTGATGGTGTCCTTTGCTGTACAGAAGCTTTTCAGCTTGATATAGTCCCACTTGTTCATTTTTGCTTTTGTTTCCCTTGCCCGGGGAGATATGTTCATGAAGAAGTTGCTCATGTTTATGTCCAAGAGATTTTTGCCTATGTTTTTTTCTAAGAGTTTTATGGTTTCATGACTTACATTCAGGTCTTTGATCCACCTTGAGTTTACCTTTGTGTATGGGGCTAGACAGTAGTCCAGTTTCATTCTCTTACATGTAGCTGTCCAGTTTTTCCAACACCAGCTGCTGAAGAGGCTGTCATCTCCCCATTGTATATCCAAGGCACTTTTATCAAATATTAATTGACTGTATATGTTTGGGTTAATGTTTGGATTTTCTATTCTGTTCCACTGGTCTGTAGGTCTGTTTTTGTGCCAATACCAAATTGTCTTGATTACTGTGGCTTTGTAGTAGAGCTTGAAGTCAGGGAGTGTAATTCCCCCTGTTTTATTCCTCCTTCTCAGGATTGCTTTGGCTATTCGGGGTCTTTTGTGGTTCCATATGAATTTTAGAATTATTTGTTCCAGTTCATTGAAGAAAGCTGTTGGTAGTTTGATAGGGATTGCATTGAATCTGTAGATTGCTTTAGGTAGTATAGCCATTTTGACAATATTTATTCTTCCTAGCCAAGAGCATGGGATGCATTTCCATTTGTTAGGGTCCTCTTTAATTTCTCTTAGGAGTGTCTTGTAGTTTTCAGAGTACAGGTCTTTCACTTCCTTCGTTAGGTTTATTCCTAGGTATTTTATTCTTTTTGATGCAATTGTGAATGGAATTGTTTTTCTGATTTCTCTTTCTGTTAGTTCATCATTAGTGTATAGGAAAGCAACAGATTTCTGTGTGTTAATTTTGTATCCTGCAACTTTGCTGAATTCAGATATTAGTTCTAGTAGTTTTGGAATGGAGTCTTTAGGGTTTTTTATGTACAGTATCATGTCATCTGCAAATAGTGACAATTTGACTTCTTCTTTACCAATCTGGATGCCTTGTATGTCTTTGTTTTGTCTGATTGCTGTGGCTAGGACCTCCAATACTATGTTGAATAACAGTGGAGAGAGTGGGACTTGCCCATTTTCTAATTGGCTTATTTGCTTTTTGTTTGTTGAGGTGCATCAGCTCTTCATATAATTTGGATGTCAACCCCTATTGGATATGTCATCTATGAATATATTCTCCCATACCGTAGGATGTCTTTTTTGTTCTATTGATGGTGTCCTTTGCTGTACAGAAGCTTTTTAGTTTGATATAGTTCCCCTTTTTCATTTTTGCTTTTGTTTCCCTTGCCCGGGGAGATATGTTCGTGAAGAAGTTGCTCATATTTGTGTCCAAGAGATTTCTTGCCTATGTTTTTTTCTATGAGTTTTATGGTTTCATGACTTACATTCAGGTCTTTGATCCATTTTGAGTTTACTTTTGTGTATGGGGTTAGACAATAATCCAATTTCATTCTCTTACATGTAGCTGTCCAGTTTTGCGAACACCGGCTGTTGAAGAGGCTGTCATTTCCCCATGGTATGTATATCCATGGCTCCTTGACCGTATATTAATTGACCATATATGCTTGGGTTCTACTTGCACTTTTTAAACTTGATTTCCTTCTTCCTTTTGTTTGTAGTTCTTCTCTGTGCTTTCATCGTTGCTCTCCTGGTTATGAGCGATAGCTCGGTTTAGTATTATGCTTTCCTATCTAGATCTGTCTATCTGTCTATCATCTATATGTATCTATATCTATCTATTTATCTGTCTAATCTATCTAATCTGTATGTATCTTTCTATATCATCTTTCTATAGCTAACCTATCTAATCTGTCATCTGCCTATCTTTCTATCATATGTGTAATCTATCATCTATCTCAATATATCTATCTCTCTATCTACCTATCATCTTAATCAATCTGTCTAATCTAATCTCTTTATCTATGTACCTATCTACCTACCTATCTTTATTTTCTCAGTTTTGTCAATGTTCTGTCACTAGGCGCATATTCATTCCTCTGTGTCCTTCTCATTTTTGATTCCTTATGTTTGTTTCTGTGAGTTAGCTGTGTGTTTGGGTCTTGAGAGGAGTGGCCTTGGGTGGGAACATCTCCTGGGTAGGTGGTAGGAGTCTGCTGGGTGTGGATGGCGGGCTGGACTCTTTAAGCAGTGCGGGCTGGGGCCCTCCGGGTGCTCTGCCTTGGGGCTGGCCCTGCCGGGGCTGTGTGAGCTGCGGGGTGGATCCGAGGCCCCACACAGGGAGCACCCTGGCCGACCTGCGGGGGCCGAGGCAGGTGCACGCCCCGTAGTAGGTCTTTGTGCCTGCGTGCCGATGTCACCTCGGTGGCCCTGCTTGGTTGCCCACCTCCACAGAGCATGTGTAGTCACAGGTTAAGGGAGCCACCTTTTGGGGACACGCGGGGCTGGCGTGGGCTAGTGGCCCGAGGGCTTGCTGACGTGGCAGGCCAGCTAGCTTGCGGGGAAACTGCTCCCCTCTGCTGTCAAGGTGGAGGTGGAGTTTCAGTGCATTTAGGCATTTAGGTATGAGTGAGGTCTGTCTGTAATGGAATAGTAGCATTTAGAGCTATGTTTTTTCTGTTCGTATGAAAAGGGTGCTGAGCATAAAGAGTTGGGTGATGCTGGCAGGAATTCTAGGAACGTTTATGTCCTTGCATTTATTTATTTTGTGTTAAGGGAAGCGATTCCGAAGTAACTTTTCACTCATGTATGAAGGTGGTGCGTAAGGTCATCTCACATCAGTCATGGTGAGATGAAGTGATACGTAGTACAATTAAAGCCTGTACACCTTGGCCTGATACGTAGGAGACACACCGTGGGTGCTCTTTGCTGCTCTCCTGTCCTGGCTTATTACCTTAACTAACTTGATGGTTCAGAGTGGTCCCAACGACATTTCCAGCAAAATCTTTCTAAAATTGCATAGAAACACTTGGCAAGGATATCCCCAGAGACTAGTGGAAAATTTTACTCTTTTCTGGTCGCTGTTTGTTTGCAGGTTGTTTGCTCTATCCCGCGGTCCTTTCTTTCTTTTGCCTCTCCTGTGATTGTAGACCAATAGGGGCAGTGGTGTGTGTCTGTGCTAGATGGGCACTTTGGGGGCCATGCCCGGCGCCAAAGCCTAACCCCCGCACCGCGCCCCCCCCTCCACCACCCACCCGGCTGATGCTCCGTTCATCCTGCAGTTTCTGTGAGCACCCGATGTGCTTTGTGAAGGGGCCCGGGTGAGGTTTGTTCGAGGACATGGAGCAGCAGGAGGTAGCTGGGGGAGAGGTCCTGCAGGCGGGGACCCGGGCAGGTTGTTCGCGGCTGGGCAGGGCCCTCCGGGTGCCCTGCTGGTCGCCACCCTTCCTCGGGTCTCAGCGGCAGTGTGTCCCTCTGGACCCTGTTTCCCAAACAAGGCTGAGACTTAACGGAGACCCCAGGTGCAGGTCGGGACCTGAAGCCCACGCTTTAAAGGAGAACGTGCATAAGTTGTGCTCCTGGTGCTCCCCTCATAGGGAGCAGACTTCAAAGTGCAGAGGTAGATGGACACAGATACCTATGCAGACACCTAAGCACAAATATCTATGCGTAACGTAGGCTCTCTCCATCCATCGTCTATGTGCGTATCTGTTTACCTACCTATGTTAGTCTACTGAAGCTGATAACCAAACTGTCATAGAGTGGGGGCTTAATCCATAGACACTGATTTCTCGCTGTTCTGGAGGCGGACGTCCAAGAGCAAGGCAGATTGAGTTCCTGGTGAGGTCCCTTCCTGTGGCTTGCAGACGGCCACATTCCTGCTGTGTCCTCACAGGGTCAAGGGAGAAAACTCTGTCCTCTCTTCCTCTTATAACAGCACTGATGGCATAATGGCAGCTCCACCTGCACCCTCATGATTTCTTCCGAACCTAATTACCTCCTAAAGGCCCCACCTCCCAATACCATCACAGTGGGGGTTAGGGCTTCAACCCTGACTCAATTCAAATATGAATTTGTGTGCATGTCTGTGTGTGTGGGGTGGGGTTGGGGGTGGGGGGAAGATGGTGAGGTGAGGGCCCAAAAATTCAGTCCGTAACTCTATATCATCTATCTATCTATATCTATATATCTATCTAACGTCTATCATCTTTTTGTCTACGCATCTATCCTTATGTACAGAACAGTTAACAATGTGGCTTATATGTCACTTCCCTACATTATGTTTCCAAAAAAGCTTGCAAGGGTATCTAGGCCGTAGAGACAGCAGACAGCACGGGGTTCACTGAGACACTTGCCAGTCGAGTCAACTGCGTGTGATTACAAAACCAGTAAGTGGTGGTGCAGGGACTGCAACCCATATCTCTCTCCTCTGTCCTCTTTTAACTCCTTACCACTTGCTGACTGTATTCTAGCCACATTCGTTGACTAACTGCTCCCTGAAGACCACAAGTATCCTTCCTCTGGGTTTTTTTCAGTAATTTATCCATTTATCTGGAATGCTTTTTCCCTCGATACCTGGTTTAGTCACCTCCTTCCCGGCTGTTCAAGTCCCACCTACCCGGTGAGGCCTACCCTGTCCACTGTTGATGTTGAAAGCCCTGCTTTTCTCTGCCTGTAGTCTCAGTTCTCTCCGTATACTGCTTTATTCTTCATAGTGTTTGTTACCGGCTAACCTACCAGAAAACTTCCGGATGTTCGTTGTCTCTTTCTTCCCCTCCAACCAGAATGTAGTCTCCACAAGTTAGGAATTCTGCCTATATTACGTCTAGTGGAGACCCTGCAGACTCGGGGGTCAGCGAGAAGTGGGCACAGTTGTAACAACGTGGTTGGACATTTGAGCAGTTTAGGTTAAGAGTCAGGCCAGTCATGAAAGAGGACCTTTTCTGATATCTCTAAGCTATGTGATAAATTCTAAGTAAGCTTAAATTTTCAATCACCATACAGCAGGCATTGATAAATTAACATAAGACAGACACACAGACACAGACACAGACACAGACACACACACACACACACACACACACACACACACACAGTGGCTCAAAACATCACACTCACGTATGTGAGTTCTTCCTCTGTAGCTGAGTGAGAGAGTAAACAGAGCAGAGACACATTATTAGCAAGAAAAAGGCTTAATGTGAATATATAACTTAACACATCATCTGGGAAAGATAAGGGCCCATGTTGTTGGATGGATAGGAGGATATGAAGCCCCTATAAACGGCCATAGGCCTTGTCTGAGGCCTGGGGAGACCCGTAGATGACGGCTGCATGGGCAGTGCCGTGTCCATCGCGTCATAGTCAAGAGGCATGGGTAGGGCCGAGGCTGGCGCCTGTGCTGCCCACGGCATCGTGTGCGGCCAGGGGAGCCCAGAAGATGACAGCCCACGAGGGTGGTGGAGGTACCCAGGAGGCCGGCGATGGTGCTGCCCACGGTCTTGTGTGGGGCCGGGGGGCCGGACCGGAAGACGACGGCCCTCTCTTACGGGCTCGTGTCCATGCTCTCGTCAGGGGAGATGGGCCTCGGGCCGCCGGTGGTGCTGCCCATGGTCTTGTGTGGGGCCGGGGGGCCGGACCGGAAGACGACGGCCCTCTCTTGCGGGGTCGTGTCCATGCTCACATCAGGGGAGATGGGCCTCGGGCCGGCGGTGGTGCTGCCCACGGTCTTTTGTGGGGCCGGTGGGCCGGACCGGAAGACGACGGCCCTCTCTTGCGGGTGGTGTCCATGCTCTCATCAGGGGAGATGGGCCTCGGGCCGGCGGTGGTGCTGCCCACGGTCTTGTGTGGGGCCGGGGGGCCGGACCGGAAGACGACGGCCCTCTCTTGCGGGGTCGTGTCCATGCTCTCGTCAGGGGAGATAGGCCTCGGGACGGCCGTGGTGCTGCCCACGGCCTTGTGTGGGACTCGTGGGCGATGTCGTGGGCGATGTCGTGGGCGATGTCGTGGGCTGGTTACCTGCTCAGGTGTTCGAGCACGTTTTCGCCCCGAAGAAGCCGTTTGGGTGGTTCCCTGCTGTCCAGACATCGAGAGAGAGCGTGGGCTTCTCTGTCGGGTCCCTCTGGCTCACAGGATACTGCCTCCGCGGCCCGGTGGAAAAGCCAGCTGGTAAAGGAACAGGATCCCGGTAGAACAGCCTGTGACCAGGGCAGTGGGCAGGTGCAGGGGCTGCAGGGTGCTCCCTGGCGGGAGGGGAGGGGACCGGGGATGGGAAGGACCAGGGGGCGAAGAAGGTGGGGCCGGGGAGGTGGTGGGCCGGGTGGGGCAGGAAGCTTAGGGAGGAAATTGTCCGCCCAGAAAATGGGTTGTGCGCCAAATGCTCTGAGGATAGGGTGTGAAGCTAGGGAGAGGGTCTCCTTTGCTTCTAAGTCCTTCTCAGGCCAAGCACGCAGTGAGCTGCCCAGCTAGGGCCACCGTTATATATATGTCAGCCCAGGGACGCATCACAAAGCAGCCTGGGCGCCTGTCATGTCACCCAGTGGGACGCATCACAAAGCCCCCATTGCTGTGAGCACACCAGCCCCGCCCAGAGGAGACCCTGGCCAAAAGTCACAGGGGATGGCCCCAACGCCAACCCCAGTAGAATCCCTAGCCCCCGGGACTGCCCACTGAGGGGCGTGCAGGTGTTTGGACCAGCAAGACCACCACGCAGACCATTCAGGGCTCCAGTGGCCGCGTCTGTCAGAGCTCAGCCTGCCTGGGGTGCGGCGGCCAATGCTGTGCCCCCGCAGTCCCGGAGGCCAGGGCCTGCTCACGGCCCGCCCTCGCCCTCCCCGGGCCTTCCCAGCTTCTCTGGGAAGGCCTGGAGCCAGGCATGCCTTCTCCGCCATGGCCAGCCAGGCAGGTGACTTCTGACGAGGGGACAGACCCCATGACTTCCCTTTCGAGCTAGCAGGCAGGTTCTCTCGTTGCTTCTCAGAAAGCGTCGGTCAGAGACCGACCACCAGGTTTCAGCATAGCAACGTCCCACCTTCTGACTGAGCCTGGCAGCCCAGATTTTCTCTCTGGTCTAGGTTTGGGGCCTGTGTCTCGTATATGAGTAACACAACACAGTAAACTGGGAAACACTTTATATTTTTCAATGCATCTCCTTTAGACTCTTCTTCCCAATGGGGTCACCGTTCTTGCCGTCAGCCAAGCTGGAAGCTTCCGGGGCAACCTCGCCTCCTCTCAGCAGTCAACCTGTCCATTCCCGACCCTGACAGTCCATCCTTTACGTTACAATCTGTGAACCTCATTTCCATGTCAGTAACCCTGCTTCTAGTTTCTTAGGTCTTTCCTGGTGGACCTAGTCCTTGCTCACTGTTTTACTGTGGAAGCACTGACATCGTTACAGAATAAAATGTGAAATTCTCCGGCTCCAACTCACGGTCTGGCCTTAACTTAGTCTACATCTCCATCCCTATGAGCCAAGCTCCCTTCTCCTTAAAAATATCCTATCTCATGCTTTTTCATCTCTGTGAATTATTTCCTCTGGGCCTTCCCACCTCTTAACGTCTTGTTTTTAAGACATTTCACCCCAGCAAAACGTGTATCGTCAAAGAGCCACCTCTCTAGTCACCTCCTCTTGGGGCTTCCCGTGCACTCTCATTTAGGTGTGCCCTCTTCTCCCTTCTCCGTACTTGGTGAGAACCTCCCTTATCAAATACGAAAATGGAGGCTCGTGCAAATCACTCTTCAGATAACGGCATCTGTTGGACAGTGGTAACAGTGAATGACTGGACTCGGCTTCAAAAGCTCAGCCGCCCGTTCAGTCGTACCCACTCAGTCGATGCCGCTCGCTCATTCACCAACCATTTATTAGGTTCCAAACAGTGCGGAATATAAATAAATACGGCCAAGATGGCTACTGACAACCCCTCAGTCCCCGCAGTGTATCTCCAGGTGCCTCAGAAGAGGCCCAGTGAGCCGTGCCCACGATCCTCTTTTTAACAGCGATGAGCGCAGAGCGCGTGGGGCAGGCCCCAGATGCCGCTGCTGTGGCTGCTCCTCTGGCCCAGTGGTGTAAGATTCCAAATCTCTTCTTGTTCTCCGCCTGTGCCTTTTCCATAGTGGTGTAGTTTTGTTTTATGGGGGCGGCTTCTCTCCTGTCTCTGAAGAAATTAAATATGGGTGTTAGAAATCTCTCTTCTCTTGCCTTCATTGTGTCTAATTTTATTGGATTGTACCGTCTTCTGTTTCTATTTGTTTGGTTTTTCTCTCGCTGCTACTGCTTTTTCTCTGAGAGGACCTGTACCACAGGCCTGTTGTAGACAGAAAAGTAAACTTGGTGCTTTGCTCACCATCGTGTTTGAGTGACATCAGTGTCACAGCCGATGGAAGGAGGGAAAAATAAAAAAGGAACGCCAAGTTCTAGAAAGGAGCAGTTGAGAGCAAAGCATGTGTTGTTGAGATACGTGTTTGAGTGTCCAAACGTCCCTCTTTATCTAGTTATTACTTCTTTAGGTTCATAAACATCATACAATCCACTGATTTCAAAAGACCAAACACATATTATTATAGCAATTCAGTTTGTTGAGGTGAGAAAAAAATGAGACGGACATAGCTGTACCACTAATTCTATGACTGGATAATGCGAAAACAAAACAACAAAAAAGAATCCACGGTGGCCAGAAGGGCTGTTTTCTACTGACTGTCTCTCTGGGGACTTAATAAACAGAATCTTTTTATTTATTTTTATTTTTTGGTATCATTAATGTACAATTACATGAGCAACATTATGTTATGGTTACTAGACTCCCTCCCCGCCCCGCCCCCCCCCAAACCCCATTACAGTCGCTGTCCATCAGCGTAGTAGTAAGATGCTGTAGAATCACTACTTGTTTTCTCTGTGTTATACTGCCTTCCCCGTGCCCCCCACCCCCTACATTACGTGTGGGAATCGTAATGCCCATTTCTCCCCCTTCTGTCTCCCTCCCTTCCCACACACCCTCCCCAGTCCCTTTCCCTTTGGTAACTGTTAGTCCATTCCTGGGTTCTGTGAGTGTGCTGCTGTTTTGTTCCTTCAGTTTTTTCTTTCTTCTTCTCCTGCACAGATGAGTGAAATCATTTGATACTTGTTCTTTCCCCCTGGCTTCTTTCACTGAGCAGAATACCCTCTAGCTCATCCATGTTGTTGCAAATGGTAGGGTTTGTTTTCTTCTTATGGCCGAATGATATTCCATTGCGTATATGCATGTACCACCTCTTGTTTATCCATTCGTCTACTGATGGACACTTAGGCTGCTTCCATTTCTTGGCTATTGTAAATAGTGCTGCGGTAAACATAGGGGTGCACATGTCTCTTTCAAACTGGGCTCCTGCATTCTTAGGGTAAAATCCTAGGAGTGGAATTCCTGGGTCAAACGGTATTTCTATTTTGAGTTTTTTGAGGAACCTCCATACTGCTTTCCACAATGGTTGACCTGATTCACATTCCCACCAGCAGCGTAGGAGGGTTCCCCTTTCTCCACATCCTCGCCAGCATTTGTTGCTGTCTGTCTTTTGGATGGCGGCCATCCTAACTGGTGTGAGGTGATATGTCACTGAGGTGTGAATTTGCATTTCCCTGATGATCAGCCATGTGGAGCATCTTTTCGTGTGCCTGTTGGCCACCTGAAGTGCTTCTTTGGAGAAGTGTGTGTTCAGATCCCTTGCCCGTTTTCTAATTGGAGTATATGCTTTTTGTGTGTTGAGGTGCGTCAGCTCTTAATACATATTTTGGATGTCAACCCCTTATCGGATATGTCATCTGTGAATATATATTCTCCCATACTGTAGGAGATCTTTTTATTCTACCTATGGTGTTTAAACAGAATCTTATACCCCCTGCCATTTCATTCCAATTCTGAGTCAGTTTTTCTTTTTCCCCCCCCTGCCCCCAGAACACCAGCCAACCAAGAAAACTGGAACGAAGAGAAGATATGATACAGAACACCGAGCCTAAACTGAGAAGTGAGATGGTGTGGCGACTGGTAGTGTCTTTCCATGTGGTGCTTTCAAGGTGCATAGGGAAAAAAGGTTGCCAAGGAGATAAAGCCCGGGGTGTTGACATCACCTGCTATCTATCGGTGGAGCCACCTAGCCACCAGCCATTAATGGGAAAGGCTAGCATGCGGCACTGTATTTCCTGTGAAGTTACACGTGTGGCGCTGCATCCCCCGTTTGCAGTTCAGTCAGACCCCGTGTGGGACTGTCCTGGCACCGGCCGGGCTGGACCTGAGAGCTCTGCCATTCATTCCTGCTGGGCTGTCCCAGCATCGCTCTCAGAACAAGGCCTCAGCAATGCTCCTGGTAAAGAGAGAGAGAGGATTGTGCTCAAGAGACGGGGGCAATTTTTTTCTGTAGCTCCACGAGCATGTTTCTGATTTTTATTTTGAGATCTGTGTCAGGAAGATTGATTGAGTCCTTCCCATTAATTGCTTCTTCCTAGGTGGCTCCACCGAGAGATACCAGGTGATGTCAACACCCCGGCTTTATGTCCTTTGAGGTTTCATATTTGTAGGTGGTGCCCTCTAACCCCCAGACGCTTTACTCTGTGGAGCTGCTCAGCCCTTGGGGTGATGGTAGGGGTCACTGACAGAGGAGCGGCGCTGGTGCCCGCCGGGAGGAAAGAGGTCTTTCCTGCTTCCCGGCCGCAGTGCCCGTCTCCACTGCCAGGGCCAGTTTGCGGAGCACTCAGGGAGAAGCCTCTGTGCTTTGCACCTGTAGCTGCCAGCCATAGGTGGGGCCGTCCTCTCGCTGGGCTGGCATAATGGTGGGGGCGGCCGATTTGCGAGTTGCGAGCTGGTGCCCGGTGCCCGGTGCGGTGCGGTGCCAGAGGGGAGGGAGGTGCAGCAGGCTGCATATCAATCACATCACGGTGGGGGTCCTCGGAGCTGCGAGGCCAGCCAGGGGGATGGAGCGCCCAGAGCTCCTAAGAGTTCCCCACCTGCTGGGCAGAGTGCACCCAGACAGTGTTGCGCACCTGTCCTTCCTCCTGAGCGGCGAGCCCTGGGCAGTCCTTGCCCCTTTAGCAGCTCTCTCGCTGTTAGGAAGTCTCCCAGACTGCCTGTCTTTCTTTTGTCCCACAGCAGCCAGATGTGGATCCCTGCGTTGTTTTACAAGTGGCTGGAATCTCAAGTCTCTCGGAGTATTGCACTTGTCTTCGCTGTCCAGCCCCACCGGTCCTCCAGAGCACCACGTAAGGTAGGTGCGTGCTCCCGGAGCAGATCTCCAGGGCTGGGTGTTCAGCAGTCCTAGGCCTCCAACCCCCTCCTGGGTTCCATTTCTCTTCCTCCCTCTGGTGAGCTCGGGTGCGGGAGAGGCTTGGGGCCCCAGTCCCTCTGCATCACGGCTTTGGTACGTCACCCTTCTCCTTGAGGTGACAGCCTGTCGCGGCAGCCTTCTTTCCTGCTGCTCTTCCAGGATTTGGTGTTGTAGTTATATTTCCGTACTGTATGTATGTACGTATGTATGTGGTTTTGGGAGGAGGTTTCTGCCTCCCCTCCCTTCTCACGCCGCCGTGTTTAATCCCATCAACCCGTCTTTTTTTTTTTTTTTTCCCAGTGTCACTTGTGCAGGGTAACTTCCCACCCCTTCGACTTGTAGTTTCTCTGCGTCCTTGGATCTCAAGTGAGTCTCCTGTAAGGGAGCACGTAGGTGGTCTTGAGTTTTCATCCATTCATTCAACCCTGTGTCTTTTGATTGGAGCATTTAAAGTCTTTCCCTTTATTCTGATAATTGATAGCTGTGTCCTTATTGCAGTTTATATATATATATATATATATGTTTTTTTATTTTGCTATTATTAATGTACAATTACATGAGCAACAATTACGGTTACTAGACTCCCCCTATTATCAAGTCCCCACCACATACCCCATTGCAGTCACTGTCCTCCATCAGCATAGTAAAATGCTATAGAATCACTACTTGTCTTCTCTGTGTGTGTTATACGTGTGTGTTATACTGGCTTTCCCCATCTCTCTCCCCACCCCCCACCCCTGGCTACATATTCTGTGTGCTAAGTGTAATAGCCCTTTTTTACCCCCTTATCCCTCCTCCCTTCCCTTCCCACCCATCTTCCCCAGTCCCTTTCCCTTTGGTAACTCTGAGTCCATTCTTGGGTTCTGTGAGTGTGCTGCTGTTTTGTTCCTTCAGTTTTTTTCTTTTTCTTCTACTCCACAGATGAGTGAAATCATTTGATACTTGTCTTTTTCTGCCTGCCTTATTTCACTGAGCAGAATACCCTCTAGCTCCATCCCTGTTGTTGCAAATGGTAGGGATTGTTTTCTTATGGCCGAATGATATTCCATTGTGTATATGTATGTACCACCTCTTGTTTATCCATTCGTCTACTGATGGACACTTAGGCTGCTTCCATTTCTTGGCTATTGTAAATAGTGCTGCGGTAAACATAGGGGTGCACATGTCTCTTTCAAACTGGGCTCCTGCATTCTTAGGGTAAAATCCTAGGAGTGGAATTCCTGGGTCAAACGGTATTTCTATTTTGAGTTTTTTGAGGAACCTCCATACTGCTTTCCACAATGGTTGACCTGATTCACATTCCCACCAGCAGCGTAGGAGGGTTCCCCTTTCTCCACATCCTCGCCAACATTTGTTGCTGTCTGTCTTTTGGATGGCGGCCATCCTAACTGGTGTGAGGTGATATGTCACTGAGGTGTGAATTTGCATTTCCCTGATGATCAGCCATGTGGAGCATCTTTTCGTGTGCCTGTTGGCCACCTGAAGTGCTTCTTTGGAGAAGTGTGTGTTCAGATCCCTTGCCCATTTTCTTTCTTTCTTTCTTTCTTTTTTTTTTTGAAGCAAAGTCAAAATTTTATTTAAAGTTACTTAAAGCCAAAAAAAGGACAGGCCACCTCAGCAAGGAAAGGCGCGCTGAAAGGTTGGAGAAACTTTAAAGGTTACGCACTTTGAAAGTGAGCGCTCTAAGGAGCGCCCTGAAAGATTGGGAGTTCCCCTTTTTAATGATTCCTTAGGAATGTGACCAAGGGCTGGGGGTATACACTTAAGTGGTCTCAAGCATCTTCGATGAGACATTAATTAACTTTCTTATCAGTCCTCTAGGTAATTCTGCAAAATTAGCTTAACACAAGAAATTTACTGCTTTGGTCCCTTCCCAGGACAGCAGTTTCCTGGTTTGGGGGCATATCAGGACTAGCTGCCCTTCCTCCAAGGTGGATAGAGTTATTGTCAGCTAGTGAGGAAGCTGAGTCTTGCTTCTAGACTTCCTGGGTTTTGAAATGTAACCTTTGGGATGGAATTCTTCCTGCCTTTTGCCACGTTGTTTAGGGCTGGGTCTGCATGCTGAATTGGTTGCCCAGGTTGTAAACTACTTGATTAGGGCTGGAAGGAGGAGAAAAAAACAGCATATAGCTAAAGTTAAAAAAAATAAGCTGGGCATGTATGATTAACATAATAAAGCCATGGGCTATGCAGAGGTACCCTTCTTTATCTGGGGAATAGTCAAACATTCCAGGCCAAGTTGCTCCTGTCTTTCTGACCTTTAATTAATTAACTCTGGGTCTTTTTAGTGGACTTTCCTGGCCTTTTTCTCTTAACGTCCCGTTCATATCTTTTTTCCTGCCTAACATTGGGACGGCTTTCGTGTCTCCCTCCCCCTTATAATTCTCAGGCTAGGACTCCAGGGTACTATTACTAAAGCCCTGTAGGAACTCACCACTTTAGCTACTGAATTAGCTGCAAACTCTCTGGCATCAGTGACCTTTTTACAGACTGGTTAGAAGGATAGTTTGGAAAGTGGAAAGGTATGGTTGCCTGTGTTTAACATCCCTTGTTATAGTTGCAGGAATTGTAACTGCTATAAAATGCTGTATAGTCCCTTGTGTGGGAGACCTGACTCAGAGACCTATAAAGGCAGCCATAAACAAATACCTATGACATACACCCCAAATAATCTGTTATTAGAAGGTAAATTTGACTAGAAAAAAGACAGTGAAAATCTATTAGAAAAGTTTTAAAAAAGACTAAGCGTGAGTTGAAATACATTACTGGGAATAAAATCAGAAATTCTTAGAAAAGAGGGGGAACTGTTAGAAAAAGCATAAAATCTGAAAGTGATTTATTTCCTCCAGGAGGTTTAAACATCTTAACTATTAAGGTGTTAACAAAGGGCCAAGTGGCGGAAAATATGCCAGGAAGCTGCTCAGGCTGAGAGTAGGGGTGGGGGAAATTGGTAAGGACCTGGTTATACCTGTTTGAGTTTTTTTTTTTGATGAAACCACTTTTTTTTAATATAATTTTTTTATCATTAATCTACAATTACATGTGCAATATTACGGTTATAAAACTACCCCTTCATCAGGTCCCCCCCACCAACCCCATTACATTCACTGTCCATCAGCGTAGTGAGATGCTATAGAATCACTACTTGTCTTCTCTGAGTTGTACTGACCTCCCCGTGCCCCCCCCAACATTACATCTGCTAATCGTAATGCCCCCTTTTCCCTCTTATCCCTCCCTTCCCACCCATCATCCCCAGTCCCTTTCCCTTTGGTAACTATTAGTCCGTTCTTGGGTTCTGTGAGTCTGCTGCTGTTTTGTTCCTTCAGTATTTTTTCTTTGTTCTTATACTCCACATATGAGTGAAATCATTTGATACTTGTCTTTTTCGGCTTGGCTTATTTCACTGAGCATAATACCCTCTAGCTCCATCCATGTTGTTGCAAATGGTAGGATTTGTTTTCCTCTTATGGCTGAATAATATTCCATTGTGTATATGTACCACATCTTCTTTATCCATTCATCTACTGATGGACACTTAGGTTGCTTCCATTTCTTGGCTATTGTAAATAGTGCTGCAATAAACATAGGGGTGCATCTGTCCTTTTCAAATTGGGCTGCTGCATTCTTAGGGTAAATTCCTAGGAGTGGAATTCCTGGGTCAAATGGTATTTCTATTTTGAGTTTTTTGAGGAACCTCCATACTGCTTTCCACAATGGTTGAACTGATTTGCAGTCCCACCAGCAGTGTAGGAGGGTTCCCTTTTCTCCACATCCTCGCCAACATTTGTTGTTGTTTGTGTTTTGGATGTTGGCCATCCTCACTGGTGTGAGGTGATATCTCATTGTGGTTTTAATCTGCATTTCTCTGATGATTAGCGATGTGGAGCATCTTTTCATGTGCCTGTTGGCCATCTGAATTTCTTCTTTGGAGAAGTGTCTATTCATGTCCTCTGCCCATTTCTTAATTGGATTATTTGCTTTCTGTTTGTTAAGGTGCATGAGTTCTTTATATATTTTGGATGTCAACCCTTTATCAGATATGTTTTTTATGAATATATTCTCCCATACTGTAGGATGTCTTTTTGTTCTACTGATGGTGTCCTTTGCTGTACAGAAGCTTTTCAGCTTGATATAGTCCCACTTGTTCATTTTTGCTTTTGTTTCCCTTGCCCTGGGGAGATATGTTCATGAAGAAGTTGCTCATGTTTATGTCCAAGAGATTTTTGCCTATGTTTTTTTCTAAGAGTTTTATGGTTTCATGACTTACATTCAGGTCTTTGATCCACCTTGAGTTTACCTTTGTGTATGGGGCTAGACAGTAGTCCAGTTTCATTCTCTTACATGTAGCTGTCCAGTTTTTCCAACACCAGCTGCTGAAGAGGCTGTCATCTCCCCATTGTATATCCAAGGCACTTTTATCAAATATTAATTGACTGTATATGTTTGGGTTAATGTTTGGATTTTCTATTCTGTTCCACTGGTCTGTAGGTCTGTTTTTGTGCCAATACCAAATTGTCTTGATTACTGTGGCTTTGTAGTAGAGCTTGAAGTCAGGGAGTGTAATTCCCCCTGTTTTATTCCTCCTTCTCAGGATTGCTTTGGCTATTCGGGGTCTTTTGTGGTTCCATATGAATTTTAGAATTATTTGTTCCAGTTCATTGAAGAAAGCTGTTGGTAGTTTGATAGGGATTGCATTGAATCTGTAGATTGCTTTAGGTAGTATAGCCATTTTGACAATATTTATTCTTCCTAGCCAAGAGCATGGGATGCATTTCCATTTGTTAGGGTCCTCTTTAATTTCTCTTAGGAGTGTCTTGTAGTTTTCAGAGTACAGGTCTTTCACTTCCTTCGTTAGGTTTATTCCTAGGTATTTTATTCTTTTTGATGCAATTGTGAATGGAATTGTTTTTCTGATTTCTCTTTCTGTTAGTTCATCATTAGTGTATAGGAAAGCAACAGATTTCTGTGTGTTAATTTTGTATCCTGCAACTTTGCTGAATTCAGATATTAGTTCTAGTAGTTTTGGAATGGAGTCTTTAGGGTTTTTTATGTACAGTATCATGTCATCTGCAAATAGTGACAATTTGACTTCTTCTTTACCAATCTGGATGCCTTGTATGTCTTTGTTTTGTCTGATTGCTGTGGCTAGGACCTCCAATACTATGTTGAATAACAGTGGAGAGAGTGGGACTTGCCCATTTTCTAATTGGCTTATTTGCTTTTTGTTTGTTGAGGTGCATCAGCTCTTCATATAATTTGGATGTCAACCCCTATTGGATATGTCATCTATGAATATATTCTCCCATACCGTAGGATGTCTTTTTTGTTCTATTGATGGTGTCCTTTGCTGTACAGAAGCTTTTTAGTTTGATATAGTTCCCCTTTTTCATTTTTGCTTTTGTTTCCCTTGCCCGGGGAGATATGTTCGTGAAGAAGTTGCTCATATTTATGTCCAAGAGATTTCTTGCCTATGTTTTTTTCTATGAGTTTTATGGTTTCATGACTTACATTCAGGTCTTTGATCCATTTTGAGTTTACTTTTGTGTATGGGGTTAGACAATAATCCAATTTCATTCTCTTACATGTAGCTGTCCAGTTTTGCGAACACCGGCTGTTGAAGAGGCTGTCATTTCCCCATGGTATGTATATCCATGGCTCCTTGACCGTATATTAATTGACCATATATGCTTGGGTTCTACTTGCACTTTTTAAACTTGATTTCCTTCTTCCTTTTGTTTGTAGTTCTTCTCTGTGCTTTCATCGTTGCTCTCCTGGTTATGAGCGATAGCTCGGTTTAGTATTATGCTTTCCTATCTAGATCTGTCTATCTGTCTATCATCTATATGTATCTATATCTATCTATTTATCTGTCTAATCTATCTAATCTGTATGTATCTTTCTATATCATCTTTCTATAGCTAACCTATCTAATCTGTCATCTGCCTATCTTTCTATCATATGTGTAATCTATCATCTATCTCAATATATCTATCTCTCTATCTACCTATCATCTTAATCAATCTGTCTAATCTAATCTCTTTATCTATGTACCTATCTACCTACCTATCTTTATTTTCTCAGTTTTGTCAATGTTCTGTCACTAGGCGCATATTCATTCCTCTGTGTCCTTCTCATTTTTGATTCCTTATGTTTGTTTCTGTGAGTTAGCTGTGTGTTTGGGTCTTGAGAGGAGTGGCCTTGGGTGGGAACATCTCCTGGGTAGGTGGTAGGAGTCTGCTGGGTGTGGATGGCGGGCTGGACTCTTTAAGCAGTGCGGGCTGGGGCCCTCCGGGTGCTCTGCCTTGGGGCTGGCCCTGCCGGGGCTGTGTGAGCTGCGGGGCGGATCCGAGGCCCCACACAGGGAGCACCCTGGCCGACCTGCGGGGGCCGAGGCAGGTGCACGCCCCGTAGTAGGTCTTTGTGCCTGCGTGCCGATGTCACCTCGGTGGCCCTGCTTGGTTGCCCACCTCCACAGAGCATGTGTAGTCACAGGTTAAGGGAGCCACCTTTTGGGGACACGCGGGGCTGGCGTGGGCTAGTGGCCCGAGGGCTTGCTGACGTGGCAGGCCAGCTAGCTTGCGGGGAAACTGCTCCCCTCTGCTGTCAAGGTGGAGGTGGAGTTTCAGTGCATTTAGGCATTTAGGTATGAGTGAGGTCTGTCTGTAATGGAATAGTAGCATTTAGAGCTATGTTTTTTCTGTTCGTATGAAAAGGGTGCTGAGCATAAAGAGTTGGGTGATGCTGGCAGGAATTCTAGGAACGTTTATGTCCTTGCATTTATTTATTTTGTGTTAAGGGAAGCGATTCCGAAGTAACTTTTCACTCATGTATGAAGGTGGTGCGTAAGGTCATCTCACATCAGTCATGGTGAGATGAAGTGATACGTAGTACAATTAAAGCCTGTACACCTTGGCCTGATACGTAGGAGACACACCGTGGGTGCTCTTTGCTGCTCTCCTGTCCTGGCTTATTACCTTAACTAACTTGATGGTTCAGAGTGGTCCCAACGACATTTCCAGCAAAATCTTTCTAAAATTGCATAGAAACACTTGGCAAGGATATCCCCAGAGACTAGTGGAAAATTTTACTCTTTTCTGGTCGCTGTTTGTTTGCAGGTTGTTTGCTCTATCCCGCGGTCCTTTCTTTCTTTTGCCTCTCCTGTGATTGTAGACCAATAGGGGCAGTGGTGTGTGTCTGTGCTAGATGGGCACTTTGGGGGCCATGCCCGGCGCCAAAGCCTAACCCCCGCACCGCGCCCCCCCCCTCCACCACCCACCCGGCTGATGCTCCGTTCATCCTGCAGTTTCTGTGAGCACCCGATGTGCTTTGTGAAGGGGCCCGGGTGAGGTTTGTTCGAGGACATGGAGCAGCAGGAGGTAGCTGGGGGAGAGGTCCTGCAGGCGGGGACCCGGGCAGGTTGTTCGCGGCTGGGCAGGGCCCTCCGGGTGCCCTGCTGGTCGCCACCCTTCCTCGGGTCTCAGCGGCAGTGTGTCCCTCTGGACCCTGTTTCCCAAACAAGGCTGAGACTTAACGGAGACCCCAGGTGCAGGTCGGGACCTGAAGCCCACGCTTTAAAGGAGAACGTGCATAAGTTGTGCTCCTGGTGCTCCCCTCATAGGGAGCAGACTTCAAAGTGCAGAGGTAGATGGACACAGATACCTATGCAGACACCTAAGCACAAATATCTATGCGTAACGTAGGCTCTCTCCATCCATCGTCTATGTGCGTATCTGTTTACCTACCTATGTTAGTCTACTGAAGCTGATAACCAAACTGTCATAGAGTGGGGGCTTAATCCATAGACACTGATTTCTCGCTGTTCTGGAGGCGGACGTCCAAGAGCAAGGCAGATTGAGTTCCTGGTGAGGTCCCTTCCTGTGGCTTGCAGACGGCCACATTCCTGCTGTGTCCTCACAGGGTCAAGGGAGAAAACTCTGTCCTCTCTTCCTCTTATAACAGCACTGATGGCATAATGGCAGCTCCACCTGCACCCTCATGATTTCTTCCGAACCTAATTACCTCCTAAAGGCCCCACCTCCCAATACCATCACAGTGGGGGTTAGGGCTTCAACCCTGACTCAATTCAAATATGAATTTGTGTGCATGTCTGTGTGTGTGGGGTGGGGTTGGGGGTGGGGGGAAGATGGTGAGGTGAGGGCCCAAAAATTCAGTCCGTAACTCTATATCATCTATCTATCTATATCTATATATCTATCTAACGTCTATCATCTTTTTGTCTACGCATCTATCCTTATGTACAGAACAGTTAACAATGTGGCTTATATGTCACTTCCCTACATTATGTTTCCAAAAAAGCTTGCAAGGGTATCTAGGCCGTAGAGACAGCAGACAGCACGGGGTTCACTGAGACACTTGCCAGTCGAGTCAACTGCGTGTGATTACAAAACCAGTAAGTGGTGGTGCAGGGACTGCAACCCATATCTCTCTCCTCTGTCCTCTTTTAACTCCTTACCACTTGCTGACTGTATTCTAGCCACATTCGTTGACTAACTGCTCCCTGAAGACCACAAGTATCCTTCCTCTGGGTTTTTTTCAGTAATTTATCCATTTATCTGGAATGCTTTTTCCCTCAGATACCTGGTTTAGTCACCTCCTTCCCGGCTGTTCAAGTCCCACCTACCCGGTGAGGCCTACCCTGTCCACTGTTTATGTTGAAAGCCCTGCTTTTCTTTGCCTGTAGTCTCAGTTCTCTCCGTATACTGCTTTATTCTTCATAGTGTTTGTTACCGGCTAACCTACCAGAAAACTTCCGGATGTTCGTTGTCTCTTTCTTCCCCTCCAACCAGAATGTAGTCTCCACAAGTTAGGAATTCTGCCTATATTACGTCTAGTGGAGACCCTGCAGACTCGGGGGTCAGCGAGAAGTGGGCGCAGTTGTAACAACGTGGTTGGACATTTGAGCAGTTTAGGTTAAGAGTCAGGCCAGTCATGAAAGAGGACCTTTTCTGATATCTCTAAGCTATGTGATAAATTCTAAGTAAGCTTAAGTTTTCAATCACCATACAGCAGGCATTGATAAATTACATAAGACAGACAGACACACAGACACACAGACACACACACACAGTAGCTCAAAACATCACACTCACGTATGTGAGTTCTTCCTCTGTAGCTGAGTGAGAGAGTAAACAGAGCAGAGACACATTATTAGCAAGAACAAGGCTTAATGTGAATATATAACTTAACACATCATCTGGGAAAGATAAGGGCCCATGTTGTTGGATGGATAGGAGGATATGAAGCCCCTATAAACGGCCATAGGCCTTGTCTGAGGCCTGGGGAGACCCGTAGATGACGGCCGCATGGGCAGCGCCGTGTCCATAGCGTCATAGTCAAGAGGCATGGGTAGGGCCGAGGCTGGCGCCTGTGCTGCCCACGGCATCGTGTGCGGCCGGGGGAGCCCAGAAGATGACGGCCCACGAGGGTGGTGGTGGAGGTACCCAGGAGGCCGGCGATGGTGCTGCCCACGGTCTTGTGTGGGGCCGGGGGGCCGGACCGGAAGACGACGGCCCTCTCTTACGGTCTCGTGTCCATGCTCTCATCAGGGGAGATGGGCCTCGGGCCGGCGGTGGTGCTGCCCACGGTCTTTTGTGGGGCCGGTCGGCCGGACCGGAAGACGACGGCCCTCTCTTGCGGGGTCGTGTCCATGCTCTCATCAGGGGAGACGGGCCTCGGGCCGGCGGTGGTCCTGCCCACGGTGTTGTGTGGGGCCGGGGGGCCGGACCGGAAGACGACGGCCCTCTCTTGCAGGGTCGTGTCCATGCTCTCAGGGGAGATGGGCCTCGGGCCGGCGGTGGTGCTGCCCACGGTCTTCTGTGGGGCCGGGGGGCCGGACCGGAAGACGACGGCCCTCTCTTGCGGGGTCGTGTCCATGCTCTCATCAGGGGAGATGGGCCTCGGGCCGGCCATGGTGCTGCCCACGGCCTTGTGTGGGACTCGTGAGCGATGTCGTGGGCGATGTCGTGGGCTGGTTACCTGCTCTGGTGTTCGAGCACGTTTTCGCCCCGAAGAAGCCGTTTGGGTGGTTCCCTGCTGTCCAGACATCGAGAGAGAGCGTGGGCTTCTCTGTCGGGTCCCTCTGGCTCACAGGATACTGCCTCCGCGGCCCGGTGGAAAAGCCAGCTGGTAAAGGAACAGGATCCCGGTAGAACAGCCTGTGACCAGGGCAGTGGGCAGGTGCAGGGGCTGCAGGGTGCTCCCTGGCGGGAGGGGAGGGGACCGGGGATGGGAAGGACCAGGGGGCGAAGAAGGTGGGGCCGGGGAGGTGGTGGGCCGGGTGGGGCAGGAAGCTTAGGGAGGAAATTGTCCGCCCAGAAAATGGGTTGTGCGCCAAATGCTCTGAGGATAGGGTGTGAAGCTAGGGAGAGGGTCTCCTTTGCTTCTAAGTCCTTCTCAGGCCAAGCACGCAGTGAGCTGCCCAGCTAGGGCCACCGTTATATATATGTCAGCCCAGGGACGCATCACAAAGCAGCCTGGGCGCCTGTCATGTCACCCAGTGGGACGCATCACAAAGCCCCCATTGCTGTGAGCACACCAGCCCCGCCCAGAGGAGACCCTGGCCAAAAGTCACAGGGGATGGCCCCAACGCCAACCCCAGTAGAATCCCTAGCCCCCGGGACTGCCCACTGAGGGGCGTGCAGGTGTTTGGACCAGCAAGACCACCACGCAGACCATTCAGGGCTCCAGTGGCCGCGTCTGTCAGAGCTCAGCCTGCCTGGGGTGCGGCGGCCAATGCTGTGCCCCCGCAGTCCCGGAGGCCAGGGCCTGCTCACGGCCCGCCCTCGCCCTCCCCGGGCCTTCCCAGCTTCTCTGGGAAGGCCTGGAGCCAGGCATGCCTTCTCCGCCATGGCCAGCCAGGCAGGTGACTTCTGACGAGGGGACAGACCCCATGACTTCCCTTTCGAGCTAGCAGGCAGGTTCTCTCGTTGCTTCTCAGAAAGCGTCGGTCAGAGACCGACCACCAGGTTTCAGCATAGCAACGTCCCACCTTCTGACTGAGCCTGGCAGCCCAGATTTTCTCTCTGGTCTAGGTTTGGGGCCTGTGTCTCGTATATGAGTAACACAACACAGTAAACTGGGAAACACTTTATATTTTTCAATGCATCTCCTTTAGACTCTTCTTCCCAATGGGGTCACCGTTCTTGCCGTCAGCCAAGCTGGAAGCTTCCGGGGCAACCTCGCCTCCTCTCAGCAGTCAACCTGTCCATTCCCGACCCTGACAGTCCATCCTTTACGTTACAATCTGTGAACCTCATTTCCATGTCAGTAACCCTGCTTCTAGTTTCTTAGGTCTTTCCTGGTGGACCTAGTCCTTGCTCACTGTTTTACTGTGGAAGCACTGACATCGTTACAGAATAAAATGTGAAATTCTCCGGCTCCAACTCACGGTCTGGCCTTAACTTAGTCTACATCTCCATCCCTATGAGCCAAGCTCCCTTCTCCTTAAAAATATCCTATCTCATGCTTTTTCATCTCTGTGAATTATTTCCTCTGGGCCTTCCCACCTCTTAACGTCTTGTTTTTAAGACATTTCACCCCAGCAAAACGTGTATCGTCAAAGAGCCACCTCCTCTTGGGGCTTCCCGTGCACTCTCATTTAGGTGTGCCCTCTTCTCCCTTCTCCGTACTTGGTGAGAACCTCCCTTATCAAATACGAAAATGGAGGCTCGTGCAAATCACTCTTCAGATAACGGCATCTGTTGGACAGTGGTAACAGTGAATGACTGGACTCGGCTTCAAAAGCTCAGCCGCCCGTTCAGTCGTACCCACTCAGTCGATGCCGCTCGCTCATTCACCAACCATTTATTAGGTTCCAAACAGTGCGGAATATAAATAAATACGGCCAAGATGGCTACTGACAACCCCTCAGTCCCCGCAGTGTATCTCCAGGTGCCTCAGAAGAGGCCCAGTGAGCCGTGCCCACGATCCTCTTTTTAACAGCGATGAGCGCAGAGCGCGTGGGGCAGGCCCCAGATGCCGCTGCTGTGGCTGCTCCTCTGGCCCAGTGGTGTAAGATTCCAAATCTCTTCTTGTTCTCCACCTGTGCCTTTTCCATAGTGGTGTAGTTTTGTTTTATGGGGGCGGCTTCTCTCCTGTCTCTGAAGAAATTAAATATGGGTGTTAGAAATCTCTCTTCTCTTGCCTTCATTGTGTCTAATTTTATTGGATTGTACCGTCTTCTGTTTCTATTTGTTTGGTTTTTCTCTCGCTGCTACTGCTTTTTCTCTGAGAGGACCTGTACCACAGGCCTGTTGTAGACAGAAAAGTAAACTTGGTGCTTTGCTCACCATCGTGTTTGAGTGACATCAGTGTCACAGCCGATGGAAGGAGGGAAAAATAAAAAAGGAACGCCAAGTTCTAGAAAGGAGCAGTTGAGAGCAAAGCATGTGTTGTTGAGATACGTGTTTGAGTGTCCAAACGTCCCTCTTTATCTAGTTATTACTTCTTTAGGTTCATAAACATCATACAATCCACTGATTTCAAAAGACCAAACACATATTATTATAGCAATTCAGTTTGTTGAGATGAGAAAAAAATGAGACGGACATAGCTGTACCACTAATTCTATGACTGGATAATGCGAAAACAAAACAACAAAAAAGAATCCACGGTGGCCAGAAGGGCTGTTTTCTACTGACTGTCTCTCTGGGGACTTAATAAACAGAATCTTTTTATTTATTTTTATTTTTTAGTATCATTAATGTACAATTACATGAGCAACATTATGTTATGGTTACTAGACTCCCTCCCCGCCCCGCCCCCCCCCAAACCCCATTACAGTCGCTGTCCATCAGCGTAGTAGTAAGATGCTGTAGAATCACTACTTGTTTTCTCTGTGTTATACTGCCTTCCCCGTGCCCCCCACCCCCTACATTACGTGTGGGAATCGTAATGCCCATTTCTCCCCCTTCTGTCTCCCTCCCTTCCCACACACCCTCCCCAGTCCCTTTCCCTTTGGTAACTGTTTTTCCATTCTTGGGTTCTGTGAGTGTGCTACTGTTTTGTTCCTTCAGTTTTTTCTTTCTTCTTCTCCTGCACAGATGAGTGAAATCATTTGATACTTGTTCTTTCCCCCTGGCTTCTTTCACTGAGCAGAATACCCTCTAGCTCATCCATGTTGTTGCAAATGGTAGGGTTTGTTTTCTTATGGCCGAATGATATTCCATTGCGTATATGCATGTACCACCTCTTGTTTATCCATTCGTCTACTGATGGACACTTAGGCTGCTTCCATTTCTTGGCTATTGTAAATAGTGCTGCGGTAAACATAGGGGTGCACATGTCTCTTTCAAACTGGGCTCCTGCATTCTTAGGGTAAAATCCTAGGAGTGGAATTCCTGGGTCAAACGGTATTTCTATTTTGAGTTTTTTGAGGAACCTCCATACTGCTTTCCACAATGGTTGACCTGATTCACATTCCCACCAGCAGCGTAGGAGGGTTCCCCTTTCTCCACATCCTCGCCAGCATTTGTTGCTGTCTGTCTTTTGGATGGCGGCCATCCTAACTGGTGTGAGGTGATATGTCACTGAGGTGTGAATTTGCATTTCCCTGATGATCAGCCATGTGGAGCATCTTTTCGTGTGCCTGTTGGCCACCTGAAGTGCTTCTTTGGAGAAGTGTGTGTTCAGATCCCTTGCCCGTTTTCTAATTGGATTATATGCTTTTTGTGTGTTGAGGTGCGTCAGCTCTTAATACATATTTTGGATGTCAACCCCTTATCGGATATGTCATCTGTGAATATATATTCTCCCATACTGTAGGAGATCTTTTTATTCTACCTATGGTGTTTAAACAGAATCTTATACCCCCTGCCATTTCATTCCAATTCTGAGTCAGTTTTTCTTTTTCCCCCCCCTGCCCCCAGAACACCAGCCAACCAAGAAAACTGGAACGAAGAGAAGATATGATACAGAACACCGAGCCTAAACTGAGAAGTGAGATGGTGTGGAGACTGGTAGTGTCTTTCCATGTGGTGCTTTCAAGGTGCATAGGGAAAAAAGGTTGCCAAGGAGATAAAGCCCGGGGTGTTGACATCACCTGCTATCTATCGGTGGAGCCACCTAGCCACCAGCCATTAATGGGAAAGGCTAGCATGCGGCACTGTATTTCCTGTGAAGTTACACGTGTGGCGCTGCATCCCCCGTTTGCAGTTCAGTCAGACCCCGTGTGGGACTGTCCTGGCACCGGCCGGGCTGGACCTGAGAGCTCTGCCATTCATTCCTGCTGGGCTGTCCCAGCATCGCTCTCAGAACAAGGCCTCAGCAATGCTCCTGGTAAAGAGAGAGAGAGGATTGTGCTCAAGAGACGGGGGCAATTTTTTTCTGTAGCTCCACGAGCATGTTTCTGATTTTTATTTTGAGATCTGTGTCAGGAAGATTGATTGAGTCCTTCCCATTAATTGCTTCTTCCTAGGTGGCTCCACCGAGAGATACCAGGTGATGTCAACACCCCGGCTTTATGTCCTTTGAGGTTTCATATTTGTAGGTGGTGCCCTCTAACCCCCAGACGCTTTACTCTGTGGAGCTGCTCAGCCCTTGGGGTGATGGTAGGGGTCACTGACAGAGGAGCGGCGCTGGTGCCCGCCGGGAGGAAAGAGGTCTTTCCTGCTTCCCGGCCGCAGTGCCCGTCTCCACTGCCAGGGCCAGTTTGCGGAGCACTCAGGGAGAAGCCTCTGTGCTTTGCACCTGTAGCTGCCAGCCATAGGTGGGGCCGTCCTCTCGCTGGGCTGGCATAATGGTGGGGGCGGCCGATTTGCGAGTTGCGAGCTGGTGCCCGGTGCCCGGTGCCCGGTGCGGTGCGGTGCCAGAGGGGAGGGAGGTGCAGCAGGCTGCATATCAATCACATCACGGTGGGGGTCCTCGGAGCTGCGAGGCCAGCCAGGGGGATGGAGCGCCCAGAGCTCCTAAGAGTTCCCCACCTGCTGGGCAGAGTGCACCCAGACAGTGTTGCGCACCTGTCCTTCCTCCTGAGCGGCGAGCCCTGGGCAGTCCTTGCCCCTTTAGCAGCTCTCTCGCTGTTAGGAAGTCTCCCAGACTGCCTGTCTTTCTTTTGTCCCACAGCAGCCAGATGTGGATCCCTGCGTTGTTTTACAAGTGGCTGGAATCTCAAGTCTCTCGGAGTATTGCACTTGTCTTCGCTGTCCAGCCCCACCGGTCCTCCAGAGCACCACGTAAGGTAGGTGCGTGCTCCCGGAGCAGATCTCCAGGGCTGGGTGTTCAGCAGTCCTAGGCCTCCAACCCCCTCCTGGGTTCCATTTCTCTTCCTCCCTCTGGTGAGCTCGGGTGCGGGAGAGGCTTGGGGCCCCAGTCCCTCTGCATCACGGCTTTGGTACGTCACCCTTCTCCTTGAGGTGACAGCCTGTCGCGGCAGCCTTCTTTCCTGCTGCTCTTCCAGGATTTGGTGTTGTAGTTATATTTCCGTACTGTATGTATGTACGTATGTATGTGGTTTTGGGAGGAGGTTTCTGCCTCCCCTCCCTTCTCACGCCGCCGTGTTTAATCCCATCAACCCGTCTTTTTTTTTTTTTTTTCCCAGTGTCACTTGTGCAGGGTAACTTCCCACCCCTTCGACTTGTAGTTTCTCTGCGTCCTTGGATCTCAAGTGAGTCTCCTGTAAGGGAGCACGTAGGTGGTCTTGAGTTTTCATCCATTCATTCAACCCTGTGTCTTTTGATTGGAGCATTTAAAGTCTTTCCCTTTATTCTGATAATTGATAGCTGTGTCCTTATTGCAGTTTATATATATATATATATATATATATATATGTTTTTTTATTTTGCTATTATTAATGTACAATTACATGAGCAACAATTACGGTTACTAGACTCCCCCTATTATCAAGTCCCCACCACATACCCCATTGCAGTCACTGTCCTCCATCAGCATAGTAAAATGCTATAGAATCACTACTTGTCTTCTCTGTGTGTGTTATACGTGTGTGTTATACTGGCTTTCCCCATCTCTCTCCCCACCCCCCACCCCTGGCTACATATTCTGTGTGCTAAGTGTAATAGCCCTTTTTTACCCCCTTATCCCTCCTCCCTTCCCTTCCCACCCATCTTCCCCAGTCCCTTTCCCTTTGGTAACTCTGAGTCCATTCTTGGGTTCTGTGAGTGTGCTGCTGTTTTGTTCCTTCAGTTTTTTTCTTTCTTCTTCTACTCCACAGATGAGTGAAATCATTTGATACTTGTCTTTTTCTGCCTGCCTTATTTCACTGAGCAGAATACCCTCTAGCTCCATCCCTGTTGTTGCAAATGGTAGGGATTGTTTTCTTATGGCCGAATGATATTCCATTGTGTATATGTATGTACCACCTCTTGTTTATCCATTCGTCTACTGATGGACACTTAGGCTGCTTCCATTTCTTGGCTATTGTAAATAGTGCTGCGGTAAACATAGGGGTGCACATGTCTCTTTCAAACTGGGCTCCTGCATTCTTAGGGTAAAATCCTAGGAGTGGAATTCCTGGGTCAAACGGTATTTCTATTTTGAGTTTTTTGAGGAACCTCCATACTGCTTTCCACAATGGTTGACCTGATTCACATTCCCACCAGCAGCGTAGGAGGGTTCCCCTTTCTCCACATCCTCGCCAGCATTTGTTGCTGTCTGTCTTTTGGATGGCGGCCATCCTAACTGGTGTGAGGTGATATGTCACTGAGGTGTGAATTTGCATTTCCCTGATGATCAGCCATGTGGAGCATCTTTTCGTGTGCCTGTTGGCCACCTGAAGTGCTTCTTTGGAGAAGTGTGTGTTCAGATCCCTTGCCCATTTTCTTTCTTTCTGTCTTTCTTTTTTTTTTTTTTTGAAGCAGAGTCAAAATTTTATTTAAAGTTACTTAAAGACAAAAAAAGGACAGGCCACCTCAGCAAGGAAAGGCGCGCTGAAAGGTTGGAGAAAGCTTAAAGGTTATGCACTTTGAAAGTGAGCGCTCTAAGGAGCGCCCTGAAAGATTGGGAGTTCCCCTTTTTAATGATTCCTTAGGAATGTGACCAAGGGCTGGGGGTATACTCTTAAGTGGTCTCAAGCATCTTCGATGAGACATTAATTAACTTTCTTATCAGTCCTCTAGGTAATTCTGCAAAATTAGCTTAACACAAGAAATTTACTGCTTTGGTCCCTTCCCAGGACAGCAGTTTCCTGGTTTGGGGGCATATCAGGACTAGCTGCCCTTCCTCCAAGGTGGATAGAGTTATTGTCAGCTAGTGAGGAAGCTGAGTCTTGCTTCTAGACTTCCTGGGTTTTGAAATGTAACCTTTGGGATGGAATTCTTCCTGCCTTTTGCCACGTTGTTTAGGGCTGGGTCTGCATGCTGAATTGGTTGCCCAGGTTGTAAACTACTTGATTAGGGCTGGAAGGAGGAGAAAAAAACAGCATATAGCTAAAGTTAAAAAAAATAAGCTGGGCATGTATGATTAACATAATAAAGCCATGGGCTATGCAGAGGTACCCTTCTTTATCTGGGGAATAGTCAAACATTCCAGGCCAAGTTGCTCCTGTCTTTCTGACCTTTAATTAATTAACTCTGGGTCTTTTTAGTGGACTTTCCTGGCCTTTTTCTCTTAACGTCCCGTTCATATCTTTTTTCCTGCCTAACATTGGGACGGCTTTCGTGTCTCCCTCCCCCTTATAATTCTCAGGCTAGGACTCCAGGGTACTATTACTAAAGCCCTGTAGGAACTCACCACTTTAGCTACTGAATTAGCTGCAAACTCTCTGGCATCAGTGACCTTTTTACAGACTGGTTAGAAGGATAGTTTGGAAAGTGGAAAGGTATGGTTGCCTGTGTTTAACATCCCTTGTTATAGTTGCAGGAATTGTAACTGCTATAAAATGCTGTATAGTCCCTTGTGTGGGAGACCTGACTCAGAGACTTATAAAGGCAGCCATAAACAAATACCTATGACATACACCCCAAATAATCTGTTATTAGAAGGTAAATTTGACTAGAAAAAAGACAGTGAAAATCTATTAGAAAAGTTTTAAAAAAGACCAAGCGTGAGTTGAAATACATTACTGGGAATAAAATCAGAAATTCTTAGAAAAGAGGGGGAACTGTTAGAAAAAGCATAAAATCTGAAAGTGATTTATTTCCTCCAGGAGGTTTAAACATCTTAACTATTAAGGTGTTAACAAAGGGCCAAGTGGCGGAAAATATGCCAGGAAGCTGCTCAGGCTGAGAGTAGGGGTGGGGGAAATTGGTAAGGACCTGGTTATACCTGTTTGAGTTTTTTTTTTTTGATGAAACCACTTTTTTTTAATATAATTTTTTTATCATTAATCTACAATTACATGTGCAATATTACGGTTATAAAACTACCCCTTCATCAGGTCCCCCCCACCAACCCCATTACATTCACTGTCCATCAGCGTAGTGAGATGCTATAGAATCACTACTTGTCTTCTCTGAGTTGTACTGACCTCCCCGTGCCCCCCCCAACATTACATCTGCTAATCGTAATGCCCCCTTTTCCCTCTTATCCCTCCCTTCCCACCCATCATCCCCAGTCCCTTTCCCTTTGGTAACTATTAGTCCGTTCTTGGGTTCTGTGAGTCTGCTGCTGTTTTGTTCCTTCAGTATTTTTTCTTTGTTCTTATACTCCACATATGAGTGAAATCATTTGATACTTGTCTTTTTCGGCTTGGCTTATTTCACTGAGCATAATACCCTCTAGCTCCATCCATGTTGTTGCAAATGGTAGGATTTGTTTTCTTCTTATGGCTGAATAATATTCCATTGTGTATATGTACCACATCTTCTTTATCCATTCATCTACTGATGGACACTTAGGTTGCTTCCATTTCTTGGCTATTGTAAATAGTGCTGCAATAAACATAGGGGTGCATCTGTCCTTTTCAAATTGGGCTGCTGCATTCTTAGGGTAAATTCCTAGGAGTGGAATTCCTGGGTCAAATGGTATTTCTATTTTGAGTTTTTTGAGGAACCTCCATACTGCTTTCCACAATGGTTGAACTGATTTGCAGTCCCACCAGCAGTGTAGGAGGGTTCCCTTTTCTCCACATCCTCGCCAACATTTGTTGTTGTTTGTGTTTTGGATGTTGGCCATCCTCACTGGTGTGAGGTGATATCTCATTGTGGTTTTAATCTGCATTTCTCTGATGATTAGCGATGTGGAGCATCTTTTCATGTGCCTGTTGGCCATCTGAATTTCTTCTTTGGAGAAGTGTCTATTCATGTCCTCTGCCCATTTCTTAATTGGATTATTTGCTTTCTGTTTGTTAAGGTGCATGAGTTCTTTATATATTTTGGATGTCAACCCTTTATCAGATATGTTTTTTATGAATATATTCTCCCATACTGTAGGATGTCTTTTTGTTCTACTGATGGTGTCCTTTGCTGTACAGAAGCTTTTCAGCTTGATATAGTCCCACTTGTTCATTTTTGCTTTTGTTTCCCTTGCCTGGGGAGATATGTTCATGAAGAAGTTGCTCATGTTTATCTCCAAGAGATTTTTGCCTATGTTTTTTTCTAAGAGTTTTATGGTTTCATGACTTACATTCAGGTCTTTGATCCACCTTGAGTTTACCTTTGTGTATGGGGATAGACAGTAGTCCAGTTTCATTCTCTTACATGTAGCTGGCCAGTTTTTCCAACACCAGCTGCTGAAGAGGCTGTCATCTCCCCATTGTATATCCAAGGCACTTTTATCAAATATTAATTGACTGTATATGTTTGGGTTAATGTTTGGATTTTCTATTCTGTTCCACTGGTCTGTGGGTCTGTTTTTGTGCCAATACCAAATTGTCTTGATTACTGTGGCTTTGTAGTAGAGCTTGAAGTCAGGGAGTGTAATTCCCCCTGTTTTATTCCTCCTTCTCAGGATTGCTTTGGCTATTCGGGGTCTTTTGTGGTTCCATATGAATTTTAGAATTATTTGTTCCAGTTCATTGAAGAAAGCTGTTGGTAGTTTGATAGGGATTGCATTGAATCTGTAGATTGCTTTAGGTAGTATAGCCATTTTGACAATATTTATTCTTCCTAGCCAAGAGCATGGGATGCATTTCCATTTGTTAGGGTCCTCTTTAATTTCTCTTAGGAGTGTCTTGTAGTTTTCAGAGTACAGGTCTTTCACTTCCTTCGTTAGGTTTATTCCTAGGTATTTTATTCTTTTTGATGCAATTGTGAATGGAATTGTTTTTCTGATTTCTCTTTCTGTTAGTTCATCATTAGTGTATAGGAAAGCAACAGATTTCTGTGTGTTAATTTTGTATCCTGCAACTTTGCTGAATTCAGATATTAGTTCTAGTAGTTTTGGAATGGAATCTTTAGGGTTTTTTATGTACAGTATCATGTCATCTGCAAATAGTGACAATTTGACTTCTTCTTTACCAATCTGGATGCCTTGTATGTCTTTGTTTTGTCTGATTGCTGTGGCTAGGACCTCCAATACTATGTTGAATAACAGTGGAGAGAGTGGGACTTGCCCATTTTCTAATTGGCTTATTTGCTT
The DNA here is from genome assembly GCA_032199065.1 of Smutsia gigantea. Lineage (NCBI taxonomy): Eukaryota > Metazoa > Chordata > Mammalia > Pholidota > Manidae > Smutsia > Smutsia gigantea. The sequence continues at coordinate 8,915 of JAVSCE010000293.1, read as the reverse complement.
TTTGTTTGTTGAGGTGCATCAGCTCTTCATATAATTTGGATGTCAACCCCTATTGGATATGTCATCTATGAATATATTCTCCCATACCGTAGGATGTCTTTTTTGTTCTATTGATGGTGTCCTTTGCTGTACAGAAGCTTTTTAGTTTGATATAGTTCCCCTTTTTCATTTTTGCTTTTGTTTCCCTTGCCCGGGGAGATATGTTCGTGAAGAAGTTGCTCATATTTATGTCCAAGAGATTTCTTGCCTATGTTTTTTTCTATGAGTTTTATGGTTTCATGACTTACATTCAGGTCTTTGATCCATTTTGAGTTTACTTTTGTGTATGGGGTTAGACAATAATCCAATTTCATTCTCTTACATGTAGCTGTCCAGTTTTGCGAACACCGGCTGTTGAAGAGGCTGTCATTTCCCCATGGTATGTATATCCATGGCTCCTTGACCGTATATTAATTGACCATATATGCTTGGGTTCTACTTGCACTTTTTAAACTTGATTTCCTTCTTCCTTTTGTTTGTAGTTCTTCTCTGTGCTTTCATCGTTGCTCTCCTGGTTATGAGCGATAGCTCGGTTTAGTATTATGCTTTCCTATCTAGATCTGTCTATCTGTCTATCATCTATATGTATCTATATCTATCTATTTATCTGTCTAATCTATCTAATCTGTATGTATCTTTCTATATCATCTTTCTATAGCTAACCTATCTAATCTGTCATCTGCCTATCTTTCTATCATATGTGTAATCTATCATCTATCTCAATATATCTATCTCTCTATCTACCTATCATCTTAATCAATCTGTCTAATCTAATCTCTTTATCTATGTACCTATCTACCTACCTATCTTTATTTTCTCAGTTTTGTCAATGTTCTGTCACTAGGCGCATATTCATTCCTCTGTGTCCTTCTCATTTTTGATTCCTTATGTTTGTTTCTGTGAGTTAGCTGTGTGTTTGGGTCTTGAGAGGAGTGGCCTTGGGTGGGAACATCTCCTGGGTAGGTGGTAGGAGTCTGCTGGGTGTGGATGGCGGGCTGGACTCTTTAAGCAGTGCGGGCTGGGGCCCTCCGGGTGCTCTGCCTTGGGGCTGGCCCTGCCGGGGCTGTGTGAGCTGCGGGGCGGATCCGAGGCCCCACACAGGGAGCACCCTGGCCGACCTGCGGGGGCCGAGGCAGGTGCACGCCCCGTAGTAGGTCTTTGTGCCTGCGTGCCGATGTCACCTCGGTGGCCCTGCTTGGTTGCCCACCTCCACAGAGCATGTGTAGTCACAGGTTAAGGGAGCCACCTTTTGGGGACACGCGGGGCTGGCGTGGGCTAGTGGCCCGAGGGCTTGCTGACGTGGCAGGCCAGCTAGCTTGCGGGGAAACTGCTCCCCTCTGCTGTCAAGGTGGAGGTGGAGTTTCAGTGCATTTAGG
>JAVSCE010000293.1:0-2500 GCA_032199065.1 Smutsia gigantea | reverse complement strand
CCACCTCTCTAGTCACCTCCTCTTGGGGCTTCCCGTGCACTCTCATTTAGGTGTGCCCTCTTCTCCCTTCTCCGTACTTGGTGAGAACCTCCCTTATCAAATACGAAAATGGAGGCTCGTGCAAATCACTCTTCAGATAACGGCATCTGTTGGACAGTGGTAACAGTGAATGACTGGACTCGGCTTCAAAAGCTCAGCCGCCCGTTCAGTCGTACCCACTCAGTCGATGCCGCTCGCTCATTCACCAACCATTTATTAGGTTCCAAACAGTGCGGAATATAAATAAATACGGCCAAGATGGCTACTGACAACCCCTCAGTCCCCGCAGTGTATCTCCAGGTGCCTCAGAAGAGGCCCAGTGAGCCGTGCCCACGATCCTCTTTTTAACAGCGATGAGCGCAGAGCGCGTGGGGCAGGCCCCAGATGCCGCTGCTGTGGCTGCTCCTCTGGCCCAGTGGTGTAAGATTCCAAATCTCTTCTTGTTCTCCGCCTGTGCCTTTTCCATAGTGGTGTAGTTTTGTTTTATGGGGGCGGCTTCTCTCCTGTCTCTGAAGAAATTAAATATGGGTGTTAGAAATCTCTCTTCTCTTGCCTTCATTGTGTCTAATTTTATTGGATTGTACCGTCTTCTGTTTCTATTTGTTTGGTTTTTCTCTCGCTGCTACTGCTTTTTCTCTGAGAGGACCTGTACCACAGGCCTGTTGTAGACAGAAAAGTAAACTTGGTGCTTTGCTCACCATCGTGTTTGAGTGACATCAGTGTCACAGCCGATGGAAGGAGGGAAAAATAAAAAAGGAACGCCAAGTTCTAGAAAGGAGCAGTTGAGAGCAAAGCATGTGTTGTTGAGATACGTGTTTGAGTGTCCAAACGTCCCTCTTTATCTAGTTATTACTTCTTTAGGTTCATAAACATCATACAATCCACTGATTTCAAAAGACCAAACACATATTATTATAGCAATTCAGTTTGTTGAGGTGAGAAAAAAATGAGACGGACATAGCTGTACCACTAATTCTATGACTGGATAATGCGAAAACAAAACAACAAAAAAGAATCCACGGTGGCCAGAAGGGCTGTTTTCTACTGACTGTCTCTCTGGGGACTTAATAAACAGAATCTTTTTATTTATTTTTATTTTTTGGTATCATTAATGTACAATTACATGAGCAACATTATGTTATGGTTACTAGACTCCCTCCCCGCCCCGCCCCCCCCCAAACCCCATTACAGTCGCTGTCCATCAGCGTAGTAGTAAGATGCTGTAGAATCACTACTTGTTTTCTCTGTGTTATACTGCCTTCCCCGTGCCCCCCACCCCCTACATTACGTGTGGGAATCGTAATGCCCATTTCTCCCCCTTCTGTCTCCCTCCCTTCCCACACACCCTCCCCAGTCCCTTTCCCTTTGGTAACTGTTAGTCCATTCCTGGGTTCTGTGAGTGTGCTGCTGTTTTGTTCCTTCAGTTTTTTCTTTCTTCTTCTCCTGCACAGATGAGTGAAATCATTTGATACTTGTTCTTTCCCCCTGGCTTCTTTCACTGAGCAGAATACCCTCTAGCTCATCCATGTTGTTGCAAATGGTAGGGTTTGTTTTCTTCTTATGGCCGAATGATATTCCATTGCGTATATGCATGTACCACCTCTTGTTTATCCATTCGTCTACTGATGGACACTTAGGTTGCTTCCATTTCTTGGCTATTGTAAACAGTGCTGTGGTAAACATAGGGGTGCACATGTCTCTTTCAAACTGGGCTCCTGCATTCTTAGGGTAAAATCCTAGGAGTGGAATTCCTGGGTCAAACGGTATTTCTATTTTGAGTTTTTTGAGGAACCTCCATACTGCTTTCCACAATGGTTGACCTGATTCACATTCCCACCAGCAGCGTAGGAGGGTTCCCCTTTCTCCACATCCTCGCCAGCATTTGTTGCTGTCTGTCTTTTGGATGGCGGCCATCCTAACTGGTGTGAGGTGATATGTCACTGAGGTGTGAATTTGCATTTCCCTGATGATCAGCCATGTGGAGCATCTTTTCGTGTGCCTGTTGGCCACCTGAAGTGCTTCTTTGGAGAAGTGTGTGTTCAGATCCCTTGCCCGTTTTCTAATTGGAGTATATGCTTTTTGTGTGTTGAGGTGCGTCAGCTCTTAATACATATTTTGGATGTCAACCCCTTATCGGATATGTCATCTGTGAATATATATTCTCCCATACTGTAGGAGATCTTTTTATTCTACCTATGGTGTTTAAACAGAATCTTATACCCCCTGCCATTTCATTCCAATTCTGAGTCAGTTTTTCTCCCCCCCCCCCCGCCCCCAGAACACCAGCCAACCAAGAAAACTGGAACGAAGAGAAGATATGATACAGAACACCGAGCCTAAACTGAGAAGTGAGATGGTGTGGCGACTGGTAGTGTCTTTCCATGTGGTGCTTTCAAGGTGCATAGGGAAAAAGGTTGCCAAGGAGATAAAGCCCGGGGTGTTGACATCACCTGCTATCTAT